>OX632360.1:30471680-30834180 GCA_951751655.1 Ophion costatus
CACACACACACACACACACACACACACACACACACACACACACACACACACACACACACACACACACACACACACACACACACACACACACACACACACACACACACACACACACACACACACACACACACACACACACACACACACACACACACACACACACACACACACACACACACACACACACACACACACACACACACACACACACACACACACACACACACACACACACACACACACACACACACACACACACACACACACACACACACACACACACACACACACACACACACACACACACACACACACACACACACACACACACACACACACACACACACACACACACACACACACACACACACACACACACACACACACACACACACACACACACACACACACACACACACACACACACACACACACACACACACACACACACACACACACACACACACACACACACACACACACACACACACACACACACACACACACACACACACACACACACACACACACACACACACACACACACACACACACACACACACACACACACACACACACACACACACACACACACACACACACACACACACACACACACACACACACACACACACACACACACACACACACACACACACACACACACACACACACACACACACACACACACACACACACACACACACACACACACACACACACACACACACACACACACACACACACACACACACACACACACACACACACACACACACACACACACACACACACACACACAAATCCTGGATACATCTGAAATAATTGAAACTGTTGTTCTCACTTGAAAACTATGAACTTTATCAAAAAAAATTTTCAATAAAAGTTTTTAGTTTTCAGCTGACAAATTTTTTGGCAATAAAAAAAAGTTATGTTTCCGTTTGAAAAAAACATGTCAGCCTTTGTAATGTCGCCATTTTGAATTTTGGCTCCTCAAACAATTTTTTTTCAAACGTCCCCCTTCAATTCCTAGAAATTTTGTTCCACACAATAGTTCGTCCGAGCAATATTTTTCGAGAAAATTCAGGTGTAAGATTAAAATGGAACACCCTTTATATATATTTTTGACTTACGACTCGCAAGGGACTTGCGATTCATGAGGGCTGCAAAGACGTTCAAGAAACTTTCGAAGACGTTCGAGAGATCTTCGACGACATTCATAATACATTTGAAGGCATCGACAAGGGGTTCGAAGATGTTCAAGAGACTTTCGACGACATTCATAATACGTTTGAAGACATTCATGAGGGGTTCAAAGACGCTTGAGAGACTATCAAAGACATTGAGAGGGACTCAAAGACGTTTAAGAGGCTTTCGAAGACGTTCGTGAGGAGTTTTGTTGGGTTGGTTCGAGTTTGGCCGGGTGAAAATCCCAAAAAAACTCGAACTAACCTAACAAAACTTAAACGCCACGAAAATCTTCGAATGTACCAAGAGGGTCCTTGGATGTCTCCTGAACGTCATTGGACCCCTCATTTGCACATAAGTAGAGAAATGGGCTTTCTATGTTTGATACGATTTTTATTCGTAAATACGACAATTATTGCAATACTTTTGCAAATTTTAAGAAAACGTTGCAATTTGCATGACGGTTTAGAGTTTTCAGTTTTTCAAATCTTGAAAAATAAAATGTCCGTTCAAAAGAACAAAAAACGTCCGAATCAAATATTTCTTCACAATATTACGCAATAAAAACTTGTCTTTTTGTTGACGCTTTCACGACTCCCTTACGTTTTTTACAAATATAAAACAGTTTTTTATTATATTGCGCTGTTATGTTTGAGTTTGTTTGTTTTTGTTTACTGTGAAAATGTTGACTCTGACTTATTTATCCTATTACTTTATGTTGATTATTGTATTCATTTTTTAGATACGACCCAAAAAAAACTATAGTCAACATTTTTTATTTATAACATACGCCGGTAGTAACAACAAAGATGCAAAGTAGATTCACATAGTTATGCAATATAAATATAATATTTTAGATGATAGCGTTTGGCCAAGTCCACTTAATAACGACTAAAAGTGACGTAAATTAAGTTTGTCAGCTACATATACAGGGTGAGGGACATAAAGTGTTACAGAGCAATAGCACTCAAACTATTGATCGCGGTGAAGGCACTGAAGCTACGTCAAGGTCAACTCCACTTTTTTAAATGGAACCATGTATTCTTTTTTCGATGATCTTGGGTTGTAGGTCGCTCAATTCGTCTTAAAAGCGGTAATAATGTCATCGAAAAAACTACATGGTTCCATTTGAAAAAGTGGAGTTGACGTAGCTTCAGCGCCTCCACCGATAAAAAATAGGGTGGTCCAGTGTAACGGCGTTCTTGAGCACTGCAACTTTTGTCTGAAACATTTTTGGATATGATCAAAATTGAGTGCTATTGCTCTGTAACACTTTATGTGTTAGAGACGTATTAAAATGTCAGGATTAATAAACTCGAGGGAGGCACCTCAGTATTTGAATATAATACTCGTATATTTAATGTTACATTTCTGCATTTGAACCGTTAGTTTCGGTGGACCTTCACCGACTGCCCGCCTACTCTCGCAGGCCTGTCTCTCTCGGATCTCCCACTCCTCCATTGTCACACAAATTCAAATTCACACGTTACAGATCGGCCAGCCCTGACAAGTTGTTCGCCCTCGAATAACATATCTTTGGTAATCCTATTTTTTCCTTTTTGCAAGGAATTACTAAAACTATACAGTGTTAGCGTGTTCGCATTTCTTAAACTAAACTTATGGGAGTAAACGCGGTGGACAAGATTGTCCGTGGTGCCGTTGTGCGAGTCAAACGAGCGCCAGGGCTTCATGTTTGCGGCCTCCCAAACTCCTTCGTACGGTCGTTGCGTTATCTGACAGTTTTCTACGTCTTGGAGTACATATCTGTCGTATCTAAGGGCCTTTTTTACCTCGTAGGGCCCTTTGAACCGCGGGATTAATTTTTTTGGCACGTTAGGCGTATTCTCGAAATTTTTTATCATGACGTAGTCGCCTACCTCATACTTATGCGGCTCTTTGTGTTTTTTGTCGTAGGTCGGTTTAGAGCTTTCTTGACCGATCGCTATTTTTCGTGCCGCTTTTGCCCGTCGGAGTTCCAAATCTCGCACTCTTCCCCATAACGCATTCTCGTCCAAAAACTCCTGGACACTGTCAACTATTTTTCCAGACTGTTCACGCCGAATAACAGAGTGCTGGGAGTTTCGCCATTACTTTTATGGACGGTATTGTTGAGTGCGTATTCTATTTCATCGAGCGCGTGATACCAATGCTTTCCCGAAGAATTGTCCGTTAATTTTGCCAACATTGGCCCTAAAACACGGTTTACCCGTTCGACTTGGCCATTGGCCTTTGGTGTTCCCGTTGCTACAAGAATGTGTCGTATGCTATTTGCTCGCACAAACTCAAACTCGTTCGAGGTGAAACAACTACCCCTATCTGATAAAAGTACACGGGGTCTACTGTAATCGGAGGAATATCTTTCCAAACAGCGTATCGTTTCGGCGCTCGATGTAGACTTTGTACCGTACACCTTCGTAAATTTCGTAAACGCATCAACGACTACCAAGACATCCTGTTTGAGTCGATGTTTCTCGATAGGGCCGCAATGGTCCACATGTACCGTGAAAAAGGGTGCGTCGCCCTTCGGGACAACATGCAACGTGCCCGCGATCTTTCCCGACTTCGGTGTGAAAGCTATGCACTTTAAACAATTTGGAATATACGTCTTCACCTCGTCATGCATTTTGGGGAACCAGTAGTTTTGCTTTATCGTTTCGCACACCTTCTCAGGTCCCATGTGATCCATGTCATCATGGTAACGCCGAATAACGTGATCTTGCATCGACTCCGGTACATAGAACAATATTCCGTTAGCTTTTTTGCGGTACACTATATCGTTTCTCATTTCGAAGAGAGCGCTTTCGGTGCTTTCGAGGTCGTTTATTAACTGCTTTATTTTGGAATCTCGGCTCTGACTGAGAGCGAGATTCAACTCCAATGAATTATCCTCAACGACGTGGATCAAGTTGTGCTCTCGACTAAGCCCGTCTACGTGTTTCATACGCTCCCCGCACCGATGTTCTATTTGGTAATCATAATTTTCGATCTCCAGAGGCCATCTCGCTATCCGTGGATTGATATCTCTGTTTTTGAGGGTCATTGTGACAGAGTTACAGTCCGTGACTATTTTGAACTTTATGCCCTGGAGATAGACTCTAAAGCGACGCAGGGCGTACACAATGGCAAGCGTTTCAAGCTCGAAACTATAATACCTCGCCTCCGTTTCGGTAGTCCGTTTTGAGAAGTACAACACAGGGCGTAACAGTTTATCGACCTTCCGTTGGAGTAAGCTCGCCCCGAAGCCCAATGAGCTTGCGTCCGTATGGAGCTCCGCATCGTCTTTCGGATTATAAATTGCAACCACCGGAGTTTCCATTGACACCGGAGATATTTTTCGTTAAATACTCCTTCACCTACCGCGGCCGTGGTCCATCGGCTGATAGGGCTCATGGGCTGAATTTCATAAATCTATTGAACTGTTGGGCGCCAGGCAGTTTATGAAACTGACAAACACGAATTTACGGATTTAAACAGTAATTGATCTTTTATAAACTTGAAAATTTACCCAAGCTGAGACAAAAGCCCAGGGTGGTACGTTGGAGGACCAGAAGAAATCGCAGTTAATTATAAAAGATGCTGGCCGATATATACATTTATTCTTACTTGCTTATTTATTTCTCGTTAAACGGAAGACTCCCGACTCTGACGATCGGTGTACAAAATATCGAACACTTTAACAAATTCACGGATACTTTGACAATTCTGTATATTCCTTTTCGCTCACGCGTACGAATTTTACGTTCTGGAGAAGTACAACGGCTCCGTCTCCTCGTCAAGGCGTGAGCCCGCTCACAGACGGAGACAGACTCTCGACTTGACAAATCAGGTCGGGCTGAACGGAGCGACCAGACCAAAAAATAGTCAGAGACCGAGCACCCGCACGCGAGAGTTCGTCCCTTTTATATCCGAATTTTGCGCGGTTGACAATTCGTCGCTTAACTTCTATCGGCAACAGTGATGCCGCAATAATCGAGGATCGATCGCTCGGATATTGGTCGCGATCGATCATTGGTTCTATGTCGATTTAGACAAACGTTCCTCTTGTGCCGCGTGTCAAGATGTGACGTCAAGGAAATTTTAGCCAAATTATTTTCCTGTCACAATCTCCTCCCTCGAACCTTGACGTCATCGGCGAGATGTTTATACCATTCGTCAATGCCATTGAGTCACCTAAAATTCATATATCCATCCAAACACCTCCCTTGCCACATTTTGACAAATTCAATTCCCTGCAATTCCGGGAAGGTTCGGGAATGCTATTGGAGTGTAGGTCGGGTAGACGTGACAATTACAAACGCGTATATTTAGCTAAACGATATAATTTTCCAATTTGTAGCTCTTGGTAACCTGTGTTAGGGCCGTATTCATAGTCCTTCCTTGAGGAACAAGGCTTTCTTGTTCCTCATTTCGCGTTTCATAGACCTCCCTTGACAGAACAAGGAGCCTTATTGGCCTCCTTATTTCAAGGCAGGTCTCGAGCTTCCTTGAGGAAACCTTCGGCGCTGTGATTGGCTGTTTCGTTTCATATGACTAACGCTTGCGCTTGCGCTTGGCGTCTATGCAGTTTTTACCTGTATCGCAAACCAGTCTACAGGTTAACCTCAAAAACAGTTAAAAGTGGAGCACGTAAAAAGTTTCGAAACGTATCGCAGTGAACGGAGTTAAAAAAAAAGCTGAACTAATAACAGCCTTTCGCGCTCTGTATAATGAACATTCTTTCCTTCATCCATAATTGTACTCGTCGCAACTCAATTTCTTTTTCTGAACTTTGAGGTTATACACTCGAGGCTATACAATCGAGAGCCAAGCGGTTTGAGTTAGTTTCAAATATAGCCGAGTGGCGCTTCTATCAGTGGTTTTACCACCATAAGCAATCACATATCCCTAAATATGTCTTCCTTCTGGAAGGGAGAGTCGAGTTGCGACTATGAAACAAGGACACCTTTGAGATTCAAGGAAGCCTTCATCAAGGCGTCCTTTATCCTTGAGATAAGGAGAGACTATGAATACGGCCATTAGTCTTCCGCTTTTTGACTCACGAACGTATGTTGTCGACAAAATATAATACGCAATATTTCGTCACGTGAAAATTGACGCTAATTGACAATAATAATAATTGTACGAGGACAATAAGTGAAACGGAATTCTAAGATAGATGATGCCAACGATGAAGATAATTAACATAAATAAATTTCGAATATTATAGCACTGATGAGAATTTTCAAAGTACGCAGTGCTTCGCTGGCCTAATTTTCTTCTTAAGGCTGACACGAATTTTTTTTTTTCTCATCTTATGCAGCTTCGGTGTCTCGGCCATGAGATTGTCAGGAGTCTATTCGCACGTCGTTCGGATAGTGTCTTGATAGCACATTTCCCCTTTTCTTGGACAATGTGAATGCTATCTTGACGTCTAGACTTCTTCGCTTGGTGGCTGGAGCTAATGCGTCTTCTCAGATGAAATATTGTCGAGCATGATTTGGATAGTCGTTGGACTCTATGAAGTTGACCTTGATTAATCTTTTCGAACTTTTGACATCATTGTTGAAAAGATAGCGACGATTTCCCGGAGTTAGTGAAATTGGCTAGGTAATATAATTCACCCTGCGCCAATTGACGATATCACTGTGCCTGATATTACAACCTGGGTACTCCGGACAATAGAAATTGACGTTGCTTGGACCGACAGTCAACGCATCTGACGTCGTGATGTTTCCTCACGTAGCTGACGAATATTGTGTACCTCGATCTACTTTGGATGACTCCCCTTGGTTGACAAGATACTCAGCTCGTTGTTAATCAAATCTTCCAGCAAGATTTTGGTTGAGGGTTTGATAACCAGCGAAATGTAGGTGCTGATTCTCTCAGATTGGCGAGTTCGGACACGAAGTTCCTTGAGGACCTCGTCAATTCTGGTTCGACGATTGATGATTGCAAATTGTTTAGAGCTGTGATGCTTTTGAATCATGTCTCACACAGCTATTGACATTTGAACCTCATCGAAGTATTCGAACGTCGGTGAATTGACGGATTTGATAGTTCGGTCAATTTGCTCCTGGAGATGAAGGATTGTATAGAATCTCCGGGTTCCGATGTTTCCCTAAATCACGGCCCTCTTGGTCGTTGATCAGGGATATCTCTCTGTCGACTACTGCCTCGTCTGGTAGACATTCGATTCGTGCTCTCAGGCTTCTGCGTTGTTTCTCGAGTCGCTCCTGCTCCCCGAGAAGGATATTCAGATGATCTTCCGTGATGTTTGCGATGTTGCTCTCGATATTGTTGTCGGCGGTGTTCTCTGCTGCGCTGGTCGTCAAATTACAGCTGACTGCGGGAAAACGTCGATGCGGCGATTGTTGCGGCGGCGACGATTGTTGACCTTGGTCTTGACAATGTATAGAAGGATGTCGGTAATTACGCAAACTTCGCCTGGGAATTTTTAAGTCTGTAATATAATACTTCCCAACGACTTTATCGTGCTTATCGACTAGTTCAACGATCATTGGTCCTAATAAACGTTTTACTACAGCTGGGCCAATATAACGATGAGCCAATTTCGCAGAGTAGCCTTCAGCTTTATTACTGCGTTTATTATTCGGATAGTAAACCTCCATACCAGGCTTTGAAATAACGTGCTGGTCGATATTCGAATTTGCTCTTGCAAGGCGCTTATCCGATCGAATTTTCAAATTTTCTTCAACTTTATGTCGAAGTTCGTCGAAACTTGCCAGTCTCCTCACCCAGTATTCCACCAGTTCATCTGTTATGACCGTTTCTTTATCGATAACGCGTTCGCGTGAACACACATAGGCCTCGCGTGCATAGTTCAAATAGAATGGGGAAACTCTACACCTCCATAAAGGGCGGGGTAAAGTTAATTCGGCGAAAAAAGGCATGTTTTTAAGATTTTTTTTTGGCGTAACGAATAGTGTTCGTTTGTTGAAAAATTTACATATAATAAAGTAACATTTGAACAACATTCTCCTAAATTTGCATTGCAAAATATTCGAAATTGAGCGAGTGAAAATTAAACCCCGGAGGCGCCTCGAAAAAAAGTTGGTTTGCGGTGTGCACCATAACTCGCAACACAATCATCTGAAACAAAAAAATTAAAATGCATTTGTTAAAGGAGATGTTTCTCGAGGTAATGACGGGAGGATTTTTTTTTTCGATTTTTCGATTTTTCGTAGCACTTGGGAGCCAAAAACCCGATTTTCGCTAAAAAAAAATTGGCTAATTTGTTGTTGAAAAATTAGTAATTATTACTAAAAACGAAAAACCTCTCGACCATACCTAGTGAATTATGTGAAGAAGTACTGTGCAAAATTTCAAAGCGTTTGGTCCAGTAGATTTTGAGATATCGTGCACACGGACTTTAAACATGACAAGTCTCAGAAAAACGGTTTGAAAAACGCAGAAGAGTTTGGTCGCTTAGCGCTCATTGCACATAAGTTTGAGAACACTTCTCGATTGCATAAAAATCTGAGAAAATTCATGCATAGTAAAGGTACTCAAAAGATTAATTTTACATAATAATAATTCCAAAATGTTATTAACAAAATGATGAAAACAAAAATTAGTCAACAAATTTCCTCGCAACCCAATTTTTTTTCGTGATTCGTTCATTTTTCTGAATACGTATGAATTTTTTCAGATTTTTCAATTATCGTTGAATTTTTAGAAATTCAAAATGAAACTCGATAATTTTCTTATACTCACTCAAAGTCGTCGATGCCAGGTCCGTAGAGCAAAAGGCTCCCATCAAGATGATCGAGAGCATCTTTTTGCGTTTGTGCTGTCACATTAGTCTGTACTGATGTACAGACTAATGTGTATATTAATATACACGATGCCTCGAATATCCATAACGGGACCGGAACAGGCCCGTTTATCAAGAAATTTATTCGGGGTCAAAAAATACAATAGCGCGCCGCGTAGCTGCCGCCCAGGTATAAAACCCGGCATGGAGCAATAGACGCTCAAATACTCACAACGTCGTCAATTTTGCTCCGATCGACTTGAAATTTTAACACAATATTCTTGATATATTATGCATTCGTATAAAAAATTTTAAAAAAATGTTAATACTTTACCCCGCCCTAAAGCTAGCAGAGCAAAGTCCCCGAAATGGATTTAATGGTTATCAAAATTTTATGCTTTTTATGTGCTAATTTTGTGCCGCATTAAAAATTTTTGGGCTCTTATCGTTTAGCGGGAAATGAGAAATCAAAAGTGCTCTGTCCGCTTAACATCAAGCTAGCAGAGCACCTAATGATATTTTGCCATATGTAAGAATTAAACTACGTGATATTTATGTGCTTTTTATGTGCTTTACGAATATCGAACAGCCAAACCTCTATTTTGTTTTTTTCGCCCGATAATGAGAAATCGAAAGTGCTCTGTCTGCTTAACATCAAGCTAGTAGAGCACCTAATGATATTTAGCCATATGTAAGAATGAAACCACGTGATATTTATGTGCTTTTTATGTGCTTTACGAATATCGACCAGCAAAACCTTTATTTTTATTTTTTTTCGCGCAATTTAGATCCTCAAAAAACCCTCTAATAAGAGCATATACCATTTTTTATATATTCTGAAAAGGAAATATACCGTATTTATGTGCTTTTTATGTGCTCTACAAATATCTAAGAGCCAAACCGCTGGAACGGAAATTACTCCTAAAACCACCCTTCCAAGACCCAAGCTACCCGCAAATACGAGTACTGGCTATATTTCGATATCGCAAAATCAAAGTAGTCCACAGTTATGTGCTTTTTATGTGCTCTACGAATATCCAAGAGCCAAACCGCTGAAACGAAAATTTCTCCCAAAACCACCCCTCCAAGACTCAAGCTACCCGCAAATACGAGAGTTGGCTATATTTCGATATCGCAAAATCAAAGTAGTCCACATTTATGTGCTTTTTGTGTGCTCTACGAATATCCAAGAGCCAAACCGCTAGAACGAAAATTTCTCCCAAAACCAGCCCCCTAAGACGCAAGCTACCCGAAAATACCAGTATTGGCCATATTTCGACATCGCAAAATCAAAGTAGTCCACATTTATGTACTTTTTATGTGCTCTACGAATATCCAAGGGCCAAACCGCTAGAACGAAAATTTCTCCCGAAACCACGGCTCCAAGACCCAAGATATCCGCAAATACGAGTATTGGCTATATTTCAATAACGCAAAATCAAAGTAGTCCACATTTATGTGCTTTTTATGTGCTCTACGAATATCCAAGAGCCAAGCCGCTAGAACGAAAATTTCTCCTAAAACCACTCCTTCAAGACCCAAGCCACCCGCAAATACGAGTATTGGCTATATTTCGATATCGCAAAATCAAAGTCGTCCACATTTATGTGCTTTTTATGTGCTTTACGAATATCCAAGAGCCAAACCGCTAAAACGAAAATTTCTCCCAAAACCACCGCTCCAAGACCCAAGCCACCCGCAAATACGAGTATTGGCTATATTTCGATATCGCAAAATCAAAGTGGTCCACATTTATGTGCTTTACGAATATCCAAGAGCCAAACCGCTAAAACGAAAATTTCTCCCAAAACCACCGCTCCAAGACCCAAGATACCCGCAAAAACAAATATTGGCTATATTTCGATATCACAAAATCAAAGTAGTCCACATATATGTGCTTTTTATGTGCTCTATGAATATCCAAGAGCCAAACCGCTAAAACCAAAATTTCATACAAAATCAGCCCTACACGAATCAAGCTACCCGCAAATACGAGAATTGGCTATATTTCGAAATCGAAAAATCAAAGTAGTCCACATTGATGTGCTCTTGATGTGCTCTACGAATATCCAAGAGCCAAACTGCTAGAACGAAAATTTCCCCCAAAACCAGCCCCCTAAGAGGCATGCTACCCGCAAATACCAGGATTGGCTATATTTCGATATCGCAAAATAAAAGTAGTAGTGCACATTTATGTGCTTTTTATGTGCTCTACGAAAATCCAAGAGCCAAACCGCTAAAACGAAAATTTCTCGCAAAACCACCGCTCCAAGAACCAAGATACCCGCAAATACGAATATTGGCTATATTTCGAAATCGCAAAATCAAAGTTGTCCACATTTATGTGCTTTTTGGGGAGATTACGATATCTCCGGCGCCTTAATTTTATCATTGGATTATGTAATGTGGGCGAAAGAAATACGAAAAGCAAGAATAACTTTTTTCGTTTTGAGCCTTAGTTTCGGAGTTACAGCGCTTTGAAGAGTAAAACATTTATTTCCCCGATTTTTCGATGTGAATCGAATTTCCGCGTGCTTTGCATTGTTTCATCGTACCTCGTCGGTGATTTATGTAAATTGGCTGCAGATTATTAGCGTTATCCAGAATACACCACGTGGAGGTTATCTGCATTGGTATTCTTGAGTCCTGAAAAGGGACTACCCACCCAACGATTCCGCCCACACATCGAAGGTGCTCCAGACCCACCCAACGATTCCGCCCACACATCGAAGGTGCTTCAGACCCACCCAACGATTCCGCCCACACATCGAAGGTGCTCCAGACCCACCCAACGATTCCGCCCACACATCGAAGGTGCTTCAGACCCAGCCAACGATTCCGCCCACACATCGAAGGTGCTCCAGACCCACCCAACGATTCCGCCCACACATCGAAGGTGCTTCAGACCCAGCCAACGATTCCGCCCACACATCGAAGGTGCTCCAGACCCACCCAACGATTCCGCACACACATCGAAGGTGCTCCAGACCCACCCAACGATTCCGCCCACACATCGAAGGTGCTTCAGACCCACCCAACGATTCCGCACACACATCGATATTCTTTATTCGGGTTGACTCTTTATCTATATATATTATAGAGAGGGGATTGTATCTGTATCTACTAAACGAAGCCAAAATCGCGATTTTTTTATTCTTCAAAAAGTGCTTATTTTGGCCCAAATATCGATTATCCATGGTTAAATCAAGGCGCCGGAGATATCGTAATCGTGCCTGCTTTTTATGTGCTCTACGCATATCCAAGAGCCAAACCGCTAAAACCAAAATTTAATCCAAAATCAGCCCTGCAAGACCCTAGCTACCCGCCAACATAAGTATTGGCTATTTTTTCGATATCGCAAAATCAAAGTAGTCTACAATTACGTGCTTTTTATGTGCTCTACGAATATCCAAGAGCCAAACCGCTGGAATGACAATTTCTCCCAAAACCACCCCTTCAAGACCCAAGCTAACCGCAAATACGAGTATTGGCTATATTTCGATATCGCAAAATCAAAGGAGTCCACATTTATATGCTTTTTATGTGCTCTACGAACATCCACGAGCCAAACCGCTGGCACGAAAATTTCTCCGAAAACCACCCCTCCAAGACCCAAGCTACCCGCAAATACGAGTATTGGCTATATTTCGATATCGCAAAATCAAAGTAGTCCACATTGATGTGATTTTATGTGCTCTATGAACATACAAGAGCCAAACCGCTGAAACCAAAATTTCATATAAAATCAGCCCTACACGACTCAAGCTACCCGCAAATACGAGAATTGGGTATATTTCGATATAGAAAGATTAATGTAGTCCACATTTATGTGCTTTTTATGTGCTCTACGAATATCCAAGAGCCAAATCGCTGGAACGAAAATATCTCCCAAAACCAGCCCCCTAAGACGCAATCTACCCGCGAATATGGTGCTGAAGTTTGCATCGTTGGAATGCAACGCTTTTTTACATTTTATTTTTCCACACTTTTATTATAGATATTTTTGGATAGATTTATATCGTGGCGTTTAAAAAAAAGTAAACGAGTATCTTAAAAAATGGCTGGACGATTTTCGTAAGCGAAATTTCCTACAAGAAATCAATGGAATTCGGAAATATTCATTTCCGTTGCATTCCAACGATGCAAACTTCAACGTCATCCGCGAATACGAGCATTGGCTATATTTCGACATCGCAAAATCAAAGTAGTCCACATTTATGTTCTTTTTATGTGCTCTACGAATATCCAAGAGCCAAACCGCTGAAACCAAAATTTCATCCAAAACAGCCCTACAAGCTCCAAGCTACCCGCAAATACGAGTATTGGCTATATTTCGATATCGCACAATCAAAGTGGTCCACATTTATGTGTTTTTATGTGCTCTACGAATATCCAAGAGCCAAACCGCTAAAACCAAAATTTCATCCAAAATCAGCCCTACACGACCCTAGCTACCCGCCAATATAAGTATTGGCTATTTTTCGATAACACAAAATCAGAGTAGTTCACATTTATGTTCTTTTTATGTGCTCTACGAATATCCAAGCGCCAAACCGCTGGAATGAAAATTTCTCCCAAAACCACCCCTTCAAGACCCAAGCTAACCGCAAATACGAGTATTGGCTATATTTCGATATCGCAAAATCAAAGATGTCCACATTTATATGCTTTTTATGTGCTCTACGAACATCCACGAGCCAAACCGCTGGCACGAAAATTTCTCCGAAAACCACCCCTCCAAGACCCAAGCTACCCGCAAATACGAGTATTGGCTATATTTCGATATCGCAAAATCAAAGTAGTCCACATTGATGTGATTTTATATGCTCTATGAACATACAAGAGCCAAACCGCTAAAACCAAAATTTCATATAAAATCAGCCCTACACGACTCAAGCTACCCGCAAATACGAGAATTGGCTATATTTCAATATCGAAAAATTAATGTAGTCCACATTTATGTGCTTTTTATGTGCTCTACGAATATCCAAGAGCGAAATCGCTGGAACGAAAATATCTCCCAAAACCAGCCCCCTAAGACGCAATCTACCCGCGAATACGAGCATTGGCTATATTTCGACATCGCAAAATCAAAGTAGTCCACATTTATGTTCTTTTTATGTGCTCTACGAATATCCAAGAGCCAAACCGCTGAAACCAAAATTTCATCCAAAACAGCCCTACAAGCTCCAAGCTACCCGCAAATACGAGTATTGGCTATATTTCGATATCGCACAATCAAAGTGGTCCACATTTATGTGTTTTAATGTGCTCTACGAATATCCAAGAGCCAAACCGCTAAAACCAAAATTTCATCCAAATTAAGCCCTACACGACCCTAGCTACCCGCCAATATAAGTATTGGCTATTTTTCGATAACACAAAATCAGAGCAGTTCACATTTATGTTCTTTTTATGTGCTCTACGAATATCCAAGCGCCAAACCGCTAGAACGAAAATTTCTCCCAAAACCACTCATCCAAGACGCAAGCTACGTGCAAATACGAGTATTGGCTATATTTCGATATCGCATAATCAAAGTAGTCCGCATTTGTGTGCTTTTTATGTGCTCTACGAATATCCAAGAGCCAAATCGCTGGACCGAAAAATTCTCCCAAAACCACCCCGCCAAGACGCAAGCTACCCGCAAATACGAGTATGGGCTATATTTCGATATCGCAAAATCAAAGTAGTCCACATTTATGTGCTTTATATGTGCTAGTAGTATAGCTATGCCGGTTCTGGACCAAGGGGAGGTGGTGTGTCAAGAATGGGGAAACCATGGTGGCGCCACTGTCGAGGGGAGGTCGCCAGGCGCGTGTGACGTCACAGAGGGGACCTCTATGGAGGGAGTAACCAAATGGTCCGCGGAGCGACTGGGGGGGGGGGGGGAGTCAGGGTTGATGAGTGTTTTGTGTGTGTGTGTGTGTGTGTGTGTGTATGTGTGTGTGCGTGCGTGCGTGCATGCGTGCGTGCGTGCGTGCGTGCGTGCGTGCGTGCGTGCGTGGGCGTGCGTGCGTGCGTGCGTGCGTGCGTGGGCGTGCGTGCGTGCGTGCGTGCGTGGGCGTGCGTGCGTGCGTGCGTGCGTGCGTGCGTGGGCGTGCGTGCGTGCGTGCGTGGGCGTGCGTGCGTGCGTGCGTGCGTGCGTGCGTGCGTGGGTGCGTGCGTGCGTGCGTGCGTGCATGGCGGCCTTTCAAAGCCCCCTAATTTATGACGTGCAGCTGGTGCCACTCCAAAAGACAATGCCACGATGTTTCCGCCCCGTCTCAAAGCTCGCCGACACTCGAAACAGGTCCTGACAGGTTTCTCGGAAAAGCGTGCATGCGTGCGTGCGTATGTGACAACCATATATGGATCGGGAAATTTTCTGTAATATGAAAACGCTAGGCGCCACATGGGTGGTCTTTATTTATGACATGCAGCTGCCCTGCTTCTATCTCGAAGACAATGGCAATTGCATCCGCCCCGTCTCACAAAGCTCGCCGACACTCGAAACACGTCCTGACAGGTTCCTCGGGAAAACTATAGTTTAGGGATCTATCGTCAAGGGCTGTTGGCGCCGATGGACCACTTGAGCGCAGCTCTTGAAAAGTTGAGGTCACCATTCCAAAAGATAATGCCAAGATGTTTGCATGCGTGTCCATTCCTGTCACGAGTCTCGCCAACAATGTAGACAGGTCTCGACAAGTCAGGATTTCTTGGAAAAACTATAAACTTTAGGGATCTATTGCCAAGGGTCGTTGGCGCCGATGGACCACTTGAGCTGCAGGACCCATAAAATCTTTCGACCCGAGGCTTCCTGTTTTCGTCTCATGTTCCTCGAGCAATCTTCGTGTTTTCGGGAAACTCTGTTTTTTCCCGAGAGAGGGCCGAACTTTTTTCCCGAAGAGCCTTTTTAATGATCCACTCCGCTCAAAACTGACCGCACTTTGCATGAAGCAGTCAGTCTGTCAACATCGTGGAAGTTTTTCCTTCTCGTTAACATGGAACAAATCTTGCGTGACCAAGCCGACCTTTTACGCTCGTTCGAAGAATTTGCTGCGTGGGAACAGCGATATGTCGAGTTCATCGAAGGGCTGGAAACGCAGAGTCGGATTAAGCGCCCGCGATTATTAATTGGACATCAACAATCACTAATCGCCCAAATAGCGCGTCTCGAAGGATTCAGGAATTCTGTGCGGAGTCGTTTCGTACACACGGGCGCAGGACATGCTGATCACGGGTTAATCTGGCGCGAGATTGACACATCCTTCAAGAGTCGAATATTGACCGGTTCCGTCATCAATCGCAGCCACATCGAGCCGAAACACTTTCTTAACGATGCTCGCGCCCTAGTGCTTCAACATGTGCGAAATATTATCAACAAGCACAACAGCATTAAAGTCAATACAGTGTTCAATGGTGAATTCGTGAGTGGCGATAAACAAGCCAATAAAAGTGTCAGCACGCGAAACTGCGAACTATTTAGGACAAGCGATTTGAGCGAGTGGTATGAAGGGCGTGGTACGGAGCCCACTTTAACCTTACTCGACGAATTTCAAGAACGTGATAGTGGCTGGGCTCTGCAGAAAATACTTAACCTCGCGATAAATGTCAATAAGTATAATCCGATGCGTGCTGGGTGCTCCATATCATTGCCGCGGGAAATAATGTTGAAGAAGGCTGTGGTTAACGTAAAATCCGACGATAACGCGTGTTTCGCATGGGCAGTTGTCGCTGCTCTACACCCAGCTGAACAACACAGTGACCGTCCAAATTCTTATCCTCATTATTCGACAGTACTAAATCTGAAGGATATCGAATTCCCGGTGACGATACATCAAATAAAAAAATTCGAGCTCCAAAACAATATGTCTATCAACGTGTATACCAACACCACGAAAAAGGACATTGTTCCAATACGCGTGACTCAGCAGAAGAAGGAGAAGCACATCAATTTTCTGTACATGCAAGACACTGAGGACGACAATGTGGGGCATTTCGTATGGATCAAGAACCTGTCGAGACTCGTGATGGCGCAACTGAGCAAGGGGGAGCATAAAAAATATATATGTCATCGGTGTGTAAATTTAGTATTATTAATACGCAATTATATATCTACTGAAGGAGAAAATTGAACAAAAAAAAAAAATCTTGTTTGTTTTGCAGATGTCTGCATTACTTTGGTTCCGAGGAAAAATTGCAATCACACGAGGTCGATTGTGGGGCGATAAACGACTGTGCAATTCGACTACCAAACGACACCAATAAGTCGCTCCAGTTCAGCAACTTTAGCCGGAAAGAGCGACATCCATTCATCGTGTATGCCGATTTGGAGTGTGTGTTGGCAAAGACCGACGGGGAGAACCTAGCGAAAGACATGTATCAACACCATGAAGTGTTTAGTATCGGATACTACGTGTGCTGTGCATATGATGATTCATTATCTTCATATCACTCGCGTCGCAGTGCTAATTGCGTATCGTGGTTTGTCGAAGAACTAAAAAACCTAGCATTGCGGATAAAAGAAATTTTCTGTGACAATGTCCCAATGATTTATCTGACACCGAGCGAGTGGGCAAGTTTTCGAGCAGCGACTCAATGTCATATATGTAAGAAACCATTTGCACAAGAAGATGTGCGCGTTCGAGATCATTGCCATCTGACTGGACGCTATAGAGGCCCTGCCCATTCCAACTGAAACCTCAATTATAAGCAGTCATTCTTCATTCCAGTAGTTTTTCACAATTTGTCGGGTTGCGATGGACATTTTGTCATCAAGGAAGTAGCCACAGCGTTCGAAGGAAAAACCGATGTGCTTCCAATCACAAAAGAGAAATACATCTCCTTCACGAAGCATGTTGAAATTACAGACGATTCAAAACACAAGATCCAATTGCGCTTCATCGATTCATACAAATTCCTCAACACCAGTCTCGACAAATTAGCCTCATTTTTGACTGAGGACAAACTCAAAATTTTACGCATGCAATTCCCAACTCTCTCGACAGACACTTTCAATTTGCTGACGCGAAAAGGGGTCTTCCCTTATGAATATATTGACGACGTGACCAAGCTAGATGACACTTGCCTTCCACCACGTGACGCATTTTACAGTTCCCTTACAGATGCTACAGTATCGGAGAGCGAGTATGCACATGCTGAGAAAATTTGGGAGCGGTTCTCCATTCGAACGCTCGGTGACTATAGCGATTTATACTTGAAGACAGATGTCTTGTTATTAGCCGATATTTTCGAAAACTTTCGAAATACGTGCATTGAGAGCTATGGCCTAGATCCCGCGTATTACTACACATTGCCCGGATATACCTGGGATGCAATGCTAAAACACTCGAATGTCAAGTTTGAATTACTAACTGACATCGACATGGTTTTATTCGTTGAGCGGGGTATACGCGGTGGTCTCAGTCAATGCTCAAACCGATATGCACACGCTAATAACAAGTACATGGAGTCGTTTGATCCATCGAAAGCATCGTCATACCTGATGTATTTTGACGTTAACAATCTGTATGGATGGGCAATGTGTCAACCTTTGCCATATGCAGATTTTCGATGGGTCAACGACGTGTCCAAGTTTGATCCATCTTTCATCGCGCTAGATTCACTAACAGGCGACATCCTTGAAGTCGACTTGGAATATCCGCAATCTCTACATGATGCGCACAAAGACCTGCCGTTTTGTCCAATACATGAAAAACCGCCGGGTAAGCAGGGGGAAAAGCTGGTAGCAACCGTCTGTGATAAAAAATGCTACATCATTCACTATCGAAATTCACAGCAGTGCTTACGTCATGGATTTGCCTCACGAAAATCCATAGAGTCCTACAATTCACACAATCCCCATGGCTACGTCCATATATTGAGTTAAATACGCAGTTTCGAACGCTAACCAAAAATGATTTTGAAAAGAATTTATTCAAATTAATGAACAATGCGGTGTTTGGCAAAACTATGGAGAATGTGCGCAATCATGTGGATGTAAAGCTTTTAACAAAATGGGAGGGCAGGTATGGCGCAGAGGCAATGATTTCGAAGCCAAACTTCCACAGCCGAAGTGTTTTTTCGGAAAACCTGATTGCCGTGGGATTGCGCAATCTCGAGGTGAAATTCAACAAGCCGATATATGTGGGTATGTGCATACTCGACATATCCAAAACATGCTTGTATGGATTTCATCACGAGTATATGGTACCTCTGTATCGGCATAAGTGTAAAATCATGTATACCTATACGGATAGTCTCATATGTGACATTGAGAGCGATGATATGTACATGGACATGAAGCGCGACATTGTAAAATTCGATACGAGCGACTATCCAGTCCACAATAGGTATGATATGCCGCTTGTCAACAAGAAGGTACCCGGTCTCATGAAAGACGAATGCAATGGTGCAATTATGACCGAGTTCATTGGACTTCGATCGAAAATGTATGCGACACGTGTTGAGGGTAAGAAGGACACTAAAAAAGTTAAAGGTGTCAAGAGTAGCGTTGTGGCTAGGACAATCACATTCAACGATTATGCCCGATGCTTGAATAAAGACATTGAAATGAGCCGTAGTCAAACGTGCATTCGATCAAAGTTGCACAAGGTCTACACCATTCGTGAGACGCAAATCGCTCTGAGTCCTCATGATGATAAGCGGTATATCATACCTGGGACCTCTGAGACCCTACCATGGGGGCATTACAGCATACCGTTTTAAAAGCTATCATGCATATAAACTCGATGTAAAATTGTGTGTACATTTTTGTAAATACTTGATGCATAAAACTCGTGAAAATTATGTATATATTTTGTTTACTCGATGTAAAACTTGTTAAAATTATGTTAGTTGTTGTAAATATTTAATTGTGCAAGGATGAATTTATTATTTTCTGTAAATAAAAACACGGACTTTTTATAATCCCATGTGTTTATTCACTCTATCCATCTCCTCGTACCCACATTCCACGAAAAGGGGATTATCGACGGGGGAAAAAAGCAAGCCTGCTGTGGAGTCGGTTGGAGGCCTTTGGGTTTGTCGACATCCAAGACACGTTCGAATACGTTCAAGAGTCTCTCAACGACATTCATAAAATGTTTGACAACATTCATGAGAGGCTTGAAGACTCGTAAGAGAGAGACATTCAAAGACATTCGCGAGGCGTTCGAAGAGTTTCAAAAGACTTTCTATGACGTTCATGAGTCGTTTGAAGATGTCCGTGAGACGTTAAAAAGACTTTCGAAAACGGTCATAAGACGGTCGAAGGCATTCACAAGAGGATCGAAGACGTTAAAGAGACTTTCAAAGACATTCGCGAGGGGTTTGAAGACGTCCAAGAAACTTTCGAATACGTTCAAGGGATTTTCGACCACATTCATAATACGTTTGAAGACATTCATGAGGGATACGAATACGCTTAAGAGACTTCCAAAGATATTCACGAGGGCTTTGTCGACATCCAAGACACTTTCGAACACGTTCAAGAGATTTTCAACGACATTCATAATACATTTGACGACATTCAATGAGGGGCTTGAAGTCTCTTAAGATAGACTTTCAAAGAAATTCACGATGGGTTCGAAGAGTTTCAGGAGACTTTCTACGACGTCCATGAGACGGTTGAAGATGTTCGTGAGACGTTCAAGAGACTTTCGAAAACGATCATATGACGTTTGAAGACATTCATGAGGGATTCGAAGACGTTCGGAGACTTTCGAAGACATTCAAGAGATCTTTGACGATATTCATAATACGTTTGAAGACATCGATGAGGGGTTCGGAGACGTTTAAGAGACTTTCAAAGACATTCACGAGGGGCTTCAAGACGGGCAAGAAACTTTTGAGTACGTTCAAGAGACTTTCGCCGACGTTCATGAGACGTTTGAAGAGGTTTGTGAGACGTTTAAGATTCTTTCGAAGACGTTCACGAGACTTTCGACGACATACATAATACGTTTGAAGACATTCATGAGGGATACGAAAACGCTTAAGAGACTTCCAAACATATTCATGAGGGGTATGTCGACATCCAAGACACTTTCGAACACGTTCAAGAGACTTTCAATGACATTCATAATACGTTTGACGACATTCATGAAGGGCTTGAAGACTCGTAAGAGAGACTTTCAAAGACATTCGCGAGGGGTTCGAAGAGTTTCAAGAGACTTTCTACGACGCTCATGAGACATTTGAAGAGGTTTGTGAGACGTTTAAGATTCTTTCGAAGACGTTCACGAGACTTTCGCCGACATTTATAATAAGTTCGAAGATATACATGCGGCATTCTAAGACGCTTTAGAGGCTTTCAAAGATATCCACGCGGGGTTTGTTGACATCCCAGAATCGTTCGAACACGTTCAGGAGACATCCAACGGCATTCATAATACGCATGACGACATTCATGAGGGGTTCGAAGACGCTTAAGAGAGACTTTCAATGCATTCACGAGGGGTTTGTCGACATCCAAGACACTATCGAACACATTCACGAGACTTTCGACAACATTCATAAAACGTTTGAAGACATTCGTGAGGAGTTCGACGACGCTTAAGAGACTTTCAAAGATATGCACAAGAGGTTTGAAGACGCTCAAGAGGCCTTCGAGATTATAATGTGATCTTCGACGGCATCCATAAACCGTAGATTTTCATGACATTTGAGTTTGGCTGGAATTGTTTGGGTTTGTTTGGGTGAAAATCCCAAACAAACCCAAACAATTGCAGCCAAATTCAAATTTCATGAAAATCATCGGTTTATGGATGTCGTCGAAGATCGCATTATAAACTCGAAGGCCTCTTGGGCGTCTTCGAACCACTTGTGCATATCTTTGAAAGTCTCTTACGCATCTTCGAACCCCTCACGAATGTCTTCAAACGTTTTATGAATATTGTCGAGTCTCGTGAATGTGTTCGATAGTGTCTTGGATGTCGACAAACCCCTCGTGAATGCATTGAAAGTCTCTCTTAAGCGTCTTCGAACCCCTCATGAATGTCGTCATGCGTATTATGAATGCCGTTGGATGTCTCCTGAACGTGTTGAACGATTCTGGGATGTCAACAAACCCCTCGTGGATATCTTTGAAAGCCTCTAAAGCGTCTTAGAATGCCGCATGTATATCTTCGAACTTATTATAAATGTCGTCGAAAGTCTCGTGAACGTCTTCGAAAGAATCTTAAACGTCTCACAAACCTCTTCAAATGTCTCATGAGCGTCGTAGAAAGTCTCTTGAAACTCTTCGAACCCCTCGCGAATGTCTTTGAAAGTCTCTCTTACGAGTCTTCAAGCCCTTCATGAATGTCGTAAAACGTATTATGAATGTCATTGAAAGTCTCTTGAACGTGTTCGAAAGTGTCTTGGATGTCGACATACCCCTCATGAATATCTTTGGAAGTCTCGTAAGCGTTTTCGTATCCCTCATGAATGTCTTCAAACGTATTATGTATGTCGTCGAAAGTCTCGTGAACGTCTTCGAAAGAATCTTAAACGTCTCACAAACCTCTTCAAACGTCTCATGAACGTCGGCGAAAGTCTCTTGTACGTACTCAAAAGTTTCTTGCCCGTCTTGAAGCCCCTCGTGAATGTCTTTGAAAGTCTCTTAAACGTCTCCGAACCCCTCATCGATGTCATCAAACGTATTATGAATATCGTCAAAGATCTCTTGAATGTCTTCGAAAGTCTCCGAACGTCTTCGAATCCCTTATGAATGTCTTCAAACGTCATATGATCGTTTTCGAAAGTCTCTTGAACTTCTCACGAACATCTTCAACCGTCTCATGGACGTCGTAGAAAGTCTCCTGAAACTCTTCGAACCCCTCGTGAATTTCTTTGAAAGTCTATCTTAAGAGTCTTCAAGCCCCTCATTGATTGTCGTCGAATGTATTATGAATGTCGTTGAAAGTCTCTTGAACGTGTTCGAAAGTGTCATGGATGTCGACAAAGCCCTCGTGAATATCTTTGGAAGTCTCTTAAGCGTATTCGTATCCCTCATGAATGTCTTCAAACATATTATGAATGTGGTCGAAAATCTCTTGAACGTATTCGAAAGTTTCTTGGACGTCTTCAAACCCCTCGCGAATGTCTTTGAAAGTCTCTTTAACGTCTTCGATCCTCTTGTGAATACCTTCAAACGTCTTATGACCGTTTTCGAAAGTCTCTTTAACGTCTCACGGACATCTTCAAACGACTCATGAATGTCATAGAAAGTCTTTTGAAACTCTTCGAACGCCTCGCGAATGTCTTTGAATGTCTCTCTCTTACGAGTCTTCAAGGCCCTCATGAATGTTGTCAAACAATTTATGAATGTCGTTGAGAGACTCTTGAACGTGTTCGAACGTGTCTTGGAAGTCGACAAACCCAAAGGCCTCCAACCGACTCCACAGCAGGCTTGCTTTTTTCCCCCGTCGATAATCCTCTTTTCGTGGAATGTGAGTACGAGGAGATGGATAGAGTGAATAAACACATGGGATTATAAAAAGTCCGTGTTTTTATTTACAGAAAATAATAAATTCATCCTTGCACAATTAAATATTTACAACTAACATAATTTTAACAAGTTTTACATCGAGTGAACAAAATATATACATAATTTTCATGAGTTTTATGCATCAAGTATTTACAAAAATGTACACACAATTTTACATCGAGTTTATATGCATGATAGTTTATACAACAGTATGCTGTAATGCCCCCATGGTAGGGTCTCAGAGGTCCGAGGTATAATATACCGCTTATCATCATGAGGACTCAGAGCGATTTTCGTCTCACGAATGGTGTAGACCTTGTGCAACTTTGATCGAATGCACGTTTGACTACGGCTCATTTCATTGTCTTCATTCAAGCATCGGGCATAATCGTTGAATTTGATTGTCCTAGCCACAACGCTACTCTTGACACCTTTAACTTTTTTAGTGTCCTTCTTACCCTCAACACGTGTTGCATACATTTTCGATCAAAGTCCAATGAACTCGGTCATAATTGCACCATTGCATTCGTCTTTCATGAGACCGGGTACCTTCTTGTTGACAAGCGGCATATCATACCTATTGTCCACCGGATAGTCGCTCGTATCGAATTTTACAATGTCGCGCTTCATGTCCATGTACATATCATCGCTCTTAATGTCATTTGAGACTATCCGTATCGGTATTCATGATTTTACACTTATCCCGATACAGAGGTACCATATACTCGTGATGAAATCCATACAAGCATGTTTTGGATATGTCGAGTATGCACATACCCACAAATATCGGCTTGTTGAATTTCACCTCGAGATTGCGCAATTCCACGGCAATGAGGTTTTCCGAAAAAACACTTCGGCTGTGGAAGTTTGGCTTCGAAATCATTGCCTCTGCGCCATACCTGCCCTCCCATTTTGTTAAAAGCTTTACATCCACATGATTGCGCACATTCTCCGTCGTTTTGCCAAACACCGCATTGATCATTAATTTGAATAAATTCTTTTCAAAATCGTTTTTGGCTAGCGTTCGAAATTGCGTATTTAACTCAATATATGAACGTAGCCATGGGGATTGTGTGAATTGTAATACCCTATGGATTTTCGTGAGGCAAAGTCCATGACGTAAGCACTGCTGTAAATTTCGATAGTAAATGATGTAGCGTTTTTTATCACAGGCGGTTGCTAACAGCTTTTCCCCCTGCTTACCCGGCGGTTTTTCATGTCTTGGACAAAACGGCAGGTCTTTGTGCGCATCATGTAGTGATTGCGGATATTTCAAGTCGACATCAAGGATGTAGCCTATCGGTGAATTTAGCGCTGTAGAAGATAGATCAAACTTGGACACGGCGTTGACCCATCGAAAATCTGCGTATGACAAAGGTTGACACGTTGCCCATCCATACAGATTGTTGACGTCAAAATACATCAAGTATGACGCTGCTATCGATGGATCAAACGACTCCATGTACTTGTTATTGGCGTGTGCATATCGGGTTGAACATTGACTGAGACCACCGCGTATACCCCGCTCACCGAATAAAACCATGTCGATATCAGTTAGTAATTCAAAATTGACATTCGAGTGTTTTAGCATTGCATCCCAGGTATATCCGGGCAATGTGTAGTAATACGCGGCATCTAGGCCATAGCTCTCAATGCACGTATTTCGAAAGTTTTCGAAAATATCGGCTAATAACAAGACATCTGTCTTCAAGTATAAATCGCTATAGTCACCGAGCGTTCGAATGGAGAACCGCTCCCAAATTTTCTCAGCATGTGCATACTCGCTCTCCGATACTGTAGCATCTGTAAGGGAACTGTAAAATGCGTCACGTGGTGGAAGGCAAGTGTCATCTAGCTTGGTCACGTCGTCAATATATTCATAAGGGAAGACCCCTTTTCGCGTCAGCAAATTGAAAGTGTCCGTCGAGAGAGTTGGGAATTGCATGCGCAAAATTTTGAGTTTGTCCTCAGTCAAAAATGAGGCTAATTTGTCGAGACTGGTGTTGAGGAATTTGTATGAATCGATGAAGCGCAATTGGATCTTGTGTTTTGAATCGTCTGTAATTTCAACATGCTTCGTGAAGGAGATGTATTTCTCTTTTGTGATTGGAAGCACATCGGTTTTTCCTTCGAACGCTGTGGCTACTTCCTTGATGACAAAATGTGCATCGTAACCCGACAAATTGTGAAAAACTACTGGAATGAAGAATGACTGCTTATAATTGAGGTTGCAGTTGAAATGGGCAGGGCCTCTATAGCGTCCAGTCAGATGGCAATGATCTCGAACGCGCACATCTTCTTGCGCAAATGGTTTCTTACATATATGACATTGAGTCGCTGCTCGAAAACTTGCCCACTCGCTCGGTGTCAGATAAATCATTGGGACATTGTCACAGAAAATTTCTTTTATCCGCAATGCTAGATTTTTTAGTTCTTCGACAAACCACGATACGCAATCAGCACTGCGACGCGAGTGATATGAAGATAATGAATCATCATATGCACAGCACACGTAGTATCCGATACTAAACACTTCATGGTGTTGATACATGTCTTTCGCTGGGGTCTACCCGTCGGTCTTTGCCAATACACACTCCAAATCGGCATACACGATGAATGGATGTCGCTCTTTCCGGCTAAAGTTGCTGAACTGGAGCCACTTATTGGTGTCGTTTGGTAGTCGAATTGCACAGTCGTTTATCGCCCGACAATCCACCTCGTGTGATTGCAATTTTTCCTCGGAACCAAAGTAATGCAGACATCTGCAAAACAAACACGATTTTTTTTTTGTTCAATTTTCTCCTTCAGTAGATATATAATTGCGTATTAATAATACTAAATTTACACACCGATCGCATATATATTTTTTATGCTCCCCCTTGCTCAGTTGCGCCATCACGAGTCTCGACAGGTTCTTGATCCATACGAAATGCCCCACATTGTCGTCCTCAGTGTCTTGCATGTACTGCAAATTGATGTGCTTCTCCTTCTTCTGCTGAGTCACGCGTATTGGAACAATGTCCTTTTTCGTGGTGATGGTATACACGTTGATGGACATATTGTTTTGGAGCTTGAATTTTTTTATTTGATGTATCGTCACCGGTAATTCGATATCCTTCAGATTTAGTACTGTCGAATAATGAGGATAAGAAGTTGGACGGTCACTGTGTTGTTCAGCTGGGTGTAGAGCAGCGACAACTGCCCATGCGAAACACGCGTTATCTTCGGATTTGACGTTAACCACAGCCATCTTCAACATTATTTCCCGCGGCAATGATATGGAGCACCCAGCACGCATCGGATTATACTTATTGACATTTATCGCGAGGTTAAGTATTTTCTGCAGGGCCCAGCCACTATCACGTTCTTGAAATTCGTCGAGTAAGGTTAAAGTGGCCTCCGGAACACGCCGTTCATACCACTCGCTCAAATCGCTTGTCCTAAATAGTTCGCAGTTTCGCGTGCTGACACTTTTATTGGCTTGTTTATCGCCACTCACGAATTCACCATTGAACACTGTATTGACTTTAATGCTGTTGTGCTTGTTGATAATATTTCGCACATGTTGAAGCACTAGGGCGCGAGCATCGTTAAGAAAGTGTTTCGGCTCGATGTGGCTGCGATTGATGACGGAACCGGTCAATATTCGACTCTTGAAGGATGTGTCAATCTCGCGCCAGATTAACCCGTGATCAGCATGTCCTGCGCCCGTGTGTACGAAACGACTCCGCACAGAATTCCTGAATCCTTCGAGACGCGCTATTTGGGCGATTAGTGATTGTTGATGTTCAATTAATAATCGCGGGCTCTTAATCCGACTCTGCGTTTCCAGCCCTTCGATGAACTCGACACATCGCTGTTCCCACGCAGCAAATTCTTCGAACGAGCGTAAAAGCACGGCTTGGTCACGCAAGATTTGTTCCATGTTGACGAGTGAGAAAAACTTCCACGATGTTGACAGACTGACTGCTTCATGCAAAGTGCGGTCAGTTTTGAGCGGAGTGGATCATTAAAAAGGCTCTTCGGGAAAAAAGTTCGGTCCTCTCTCGGGAAAAAACAGAGTTTCCCGAAAACGCGAAGATTGCTCGAGGAACATGAGACGAAAACAGGAAGTCTCGGGACGAAAGATTTTATGGGTCCTGCAGCTCATGTGGTCCATCGGCGCCAACGGCCCTTGGCAATAGATCCCGAAAGTTTATAGTTTTTCCAAGAAATCCTGACTTGTCGAGACCTGTCTACAGTGTTGGCGAGACTCGTGACAGGAATGGGCACGCATGCAAACATCTTGGCATTATCTTTTGGAATGGTGACCTCAACTTTTCAAGAGCTGCGCTCAAGTGGTCCATCGGCGCCAACAGCCCTTGACGATAGATCCCTAAACTATAGTTTTCCCGAGGAACCTGTCAGGACGTGTTTCGAGTGTCGGCGAGCTTTGTGAGACGGGGCGGATGCAATTGCCATTGTCTTCGAGATAGAAGCAGGGCAGCTGCATGTCATAAATAAAGACCACCCATGTGGCGCCTAGCGTTTTCATATTACAGAAAATTTCCCGACCCATATATGGTTGTCACATGAGCACGCACGCATGCACGCTTTTCCGAGAAACCTGTCAGGACCTGTTTCGAGTGTCGGCGAGCTTTGAGACGGGGCGGAAACATCTTGGCATTGTCTTTTGGAGTGGCACCAGCTGCATGTCATAAATTAGGGGGCTTTGAAAGGCCGCCATGCACGCACGCACACACACACACACACACGCACGCACGGACACACACACACACACACACACGCGCGCGCGCACGCACGGACACGTACGCACACGCACGCACACGCACACGCACGCACGCACGCACGGACACGTACGCACACGCACGGTCACGCACGCACACGCACGGACACGCACGCACACGCACGCACGCACGGACACGTACGCACGCACACGCACGGACACGCACGCACACGCACACGCACGCATGCACGCACGCACGCACGCACACACACACACACACACACACACACACACACACACACACACACACACACACACACACACACACACACACACAACACCCATCAACCCTGACTGCCCCCCCCCCCAGTCGCTCCACGGACCATTTGGCTACTCTCTCCATAGAGGTCCCCTCTGTGACGTCACACGCGCCTGGCGACCTCCCCTCGACAGTGGCGCCACCATGGCTTCCCCATTCTTGACACACCACCGCCCCTTGGTCCAGAACCGGCATAGCTATACTACTTGTGCTCTACGAATATCCAAGAACCAAACCACTAATACGAAAATTTCTCCCAAAACCACCTCTCCAAAACCCAAGATACCCGCAAATGCGAGTATTGGCTATATTTCGATATCGCAAAATTAATGTAGTCCACATTCATGTGCTATTTATGTGCTCTATGAATATACAAGAGCCAAACCGCTAAAACCAAAATTTCATCCAAAATCAGCTCTACCAGTCCCGAGCTACCCGTCAATATGAGTATTGGCTATTTTTTCGATATCGCAAAATCAAAGTAGTCGACATTTATGTGCTTTTTATGTGCTCTACGTATATCCAAGAGTCAAACCGCTAAAACCCAATTTCATCCACAAGACCCTAGCTCCCCGCCAACATGAGTATTGGCTACTTTTTCGATATCGCGAAAACAAAGTAGTCTACATTTATATGCTTTTCATGTGCTCTACGAATATCCAAGAGCCAAACCGCTGGAAGGAAAATTTCTCCCAAAACCACCCCTCCAAGTCCTAAGCTTCCCACAAATCCGAGTATTGGCTATATTTCGATATCGCAAAATCAAAGTAGTCCGCATTTATGTGCTTTTTATGTGCTCTACGAATATCCCAGAGCCAAACCGCTGGAATAAAAATTTCTCCCAAAACTATCCCTCCAACACCCAAGATACCCGCAAATACGAGTATTGGCTATATTTCGATATCGCAAAATCAAAGTAGTCCACATTTATGTGCGTTTTATGTGCTCTACGAATATCCAAGAGCCAAACCGCTAAAATGAAAATTTCTCCCAAAATCACCCCTCCTAGAACCAAGCTACGCGCCAATATAAGTATTGGCTATTTTTTCGATATCGCAAAATCAAAGTAGTCCACATTTATGTGCTTTTTATGTGCTCTACGAATATCCAAGAGCCAAACCGCTAAAGCCAAAATTTCATTCAACACAGCCCTCCAAGACCCTAGTTACCCGCCAATATAAGTATTGGCAATTTTTTCGAAATCCAAAATCTGGCCCGTGTCGTATTAGAGGGTTTTTAACGGTCTATATCTGGCGAAATTAGAGAAGATAGGGGTTCGGCTGTTCGATGCTTGTAAAGCACATAAAATGCACATAAATATTGTGGCTTTATTCTTGGATATCGCAAAAAAAAAGTAGGTGTTCTGCTAGATTGATGATAAGCCAGCGTAGCACTTTTACTTTCTAATCACTAGCTAAACGATAAGAGCACAACATTTTTAATTGCAGCACATAATTAGCATATAAAAAGTACGTAATTGTGGACTACTTTGATCTTGCGATATCGCAAAAATGGCCAATACTCGTATTGGAGGAAAGCGTTGGTCTTGCAGAAGTCATTTTGGGAGAAGTTTTCGTTATAGCGGTTTGGCTCTTAGATATTTGTTGAGCAAATAAAAAGCACATAAATTTCGACTACTTTGATTTTCCGATATCGGAACATAGCTAATACTCGTATTTGCGGGTAGCTTGGGTCTTGGAGGGGTGGTTTTGGGAGAAATTTTCGTTCTAGCGGTTTGGCTCTTGGATATTCGTAGAGCACATAAAAAGCGCATAAATGTGGACTACTTTGATTTTGCGATATCGAAATATAGCCAATACTTGTTATTGCGGGTAGCTTGGGGCTTGAAGGGGTGGTTTTGGGAGAAATTTTCGTTCTAGAGGTTTGGCTCTTGCATATTCGTAGAGCACATAAAAAGCACATAAATGTGGACCTCTTTGATTTTGCCATATCGAAATATAGCCAATATTTGTTTTTGCCGGTATCTTGGGTATGGAGGGATGGTTTAGGGAGAAATGTTCGTTTTAGCGGTTTGGCTCTTGGATATTCGTTGAGCACATAAAAAGCACGTAAATGTGGACTACTTTGATTTTGCGATATCGAAATATAGCCAATACTCGTATTTGCGGGTAGCTTGGGGCTTGAGGGGGTGGTTTTGGGAGAACCTTTCGTTTTAGCGAATTGGCTATTGAATATTCGTAGAGCACATAAAAAGCACATAAATGTGGACTACTTCGATTTTGCGATATCGAAAAAATAGCCATCATTCATATTGGCAGGTAGCTAGGGTCTTGTAGGGCTGATTTTGGATTAAATTTTGGTTTAAGCGGTTTGGCTCTTGGATATTCGTAGAGCACATAAAAAGCACCTAAATGGGGATTACTTTCATTTTGCGATATCGAAATATAGCCAATACTCGTATTTGCGGGTATCTTGGGCCTTGGAGCGGTGGTTTTGGGAGAAATTTTCGTTTTATCGGTTTGGCTCTTCGATATTCGTAGAGCACATAATAAGCACATAAATGTGGACTCCTTTCATTTTGCGATATCGAAATAGAGCCAATACCGGTATTTACGGGTAGTTTGGGTCTTGTAGGGCTGTTTTGGATGAAATTTTGGCTTCAGCGGTTCGGCTCTTGGATATTCGTAGAGCACATAAAAAGCACATAAATGTGGACTACTTTGATTTTGCGATATCGGAATATAGCCAATACTCGTATTTGCGGGTAGCTTGCATCTTCGGGGGCTGGCTTTGGGAGAAATTTTCGTTCTAGCGGTTGGGCTCTTGGATATTCGTAGAGCACATAAATGTGGATGACTTTCATTTTGCGATATCGAAATATAGCCAATACTGGTATTTGCGGGTAGCTTGGGTCTTGTAGGGCTGCTTTGGATGAAATTTTGGTTTCAACGGTTTGGCTCTTGGATATTCGTAGAGCACATAAAAAGCACATAAATGTGGACTACTTTGATTTTGCGATATCGAAATATAGCCAATACTCGTATTTGCGCGTAGCTTGGGGCTTGAGGCGGTGGTTTTGGGAGAAATTTTCGTTCCCGCGATTTGGCTCTTGGATATTCGTAGAGCACATAAAAAGCACATAAATGTGGACTACTTTGATTTTGCGATATCGAAAAAATAGCCATCACTTATATTGGCAGCGTAGCTAGGGCCTTTTAGGGCTGATTTTGGATTAAATTTTCGTTTTAGCGGTTTGGCTCTTGGACATTCGTAGAGTACATAAAAAGCACATAAATGGGGACTACTTTGATTTTGCGATATCGAAATATAGGCAATACTCGTATTTGCTGGTATCTTGGGCCTTGGAGCGGTGGTTTTGGCAGAAAGTTTCGTTTTACCGGTTTGGCTGTTGGATATTCGTAGAGCACATAAAAAGCACATCAATGTGGACTACTTTCATTTTGAGATATCGAAATATAGCCAATACTTGTTTTTGCGGGTATCTTGGGTCTTGGAGCGGTGGTTTTGGGAGAAATTTTCGTTTTAGATGTTTGGCTCTTGGATATTCGTAGAGCACATAAAAAGCACATAAATGTGGACGACTTTGATTTTGCGATATCGAAATATAGCCCATACTCGTATCTGCGGGTAGCTTGGGGCTTGACTGGGTGGTTTTGGGAGAAATTTTCGTTCTAGCGCTTTCGCTCTTGGATATTCGTAGAGCACATAAAAAGCACATTAATGTGGGCTAAATTGATTTTGCGACATCTAAATATAGCCAATACTCGTATTTGCGGGTATCTTGGGTCTTGGAGCGGTGGTTTTGGGAGAAATTTTCGGTTTAGCGGTCTGGCTCTTGGATATTCGTAGAGCACATAAAAAGCACATAAATGTGGACTACTTTGATTTTGCGATATCGAAATATAGCGAATACTCGTATTTGTGGGTAGCTTGGGTCTTGGCGGGGCGGTTTTGGGAGTAATTTTCGTTCCAGTGGCTTGGCTCTTGAATATTCGTAGAGCACATAAATGTGGTATATTTTCTTTTCAGAATATACAAAAAATGGTATATGCTCTCATTGGAGGGTTTTTTGAGGATGTAAATCGGGCGATAAAAATCAAACTAGAGGTTTGGCTGTTCGATATTCGTAAAGCACATAAATAACACATAAATATCACGTGGTTTCATTCTTACATATGGCAAAATATCATTAGGTGCTCTGCTAGCTTGATGTTAAGCAGACAGAGCACTTTTGATTTCTCATTATCGGGCGAAAAAAGCAAAATAGAGATTTGGCTGTTCGATATTCGTAAAGCACATAAAAAGCATATAAATATTACGTAGTTTGATTCTTACATATGGCAAAATGTCATTAGGTGCTCTGCTAGCTTGATGTTAAGCAGACAGAGCACTTTTCATTGCTAATTTCCCGCTAAACGATAAGAGCACAAAAATTTTTAATGGAGCACAAAATTAGCAGATAAAAAGCACAAAATTTTGATAACCATTAAATCCATTTCGGGGACTTTGCTCTGCTAGCTTTACGCGACGCGACTATCAAAGGTTTTATTGTCCTATTAACGCGATCTACCGGATTTGACTGTTGGTGGGCTAACGGAGTTGCTAAATTTTTTTAGTTTTAAGGCTTTCACGGCTCTTTATGTCATTTGAAGAGTATGTGGCTTCCGGATGGAGGCCGTGTTGAGAATCAGCGTTGTGCCGACGTTTCGCAAACGTTACAGTCTGCATCATCAGGGCTGAGAGCTCCGATACTGAAGCTCCCGTGTCTCGAGCATGCCTTATATAGTTGCAGTCATCGTTCCAGATCACTGCACCAGCCAATCAGATGTTTTAATTGATCGACCGGTCAATTAAAAAACCGGGAGGACGGTGTGCCAAGTGGGATTGACGTGATATCCACCATCTCTGTTTAGATTGTCCGGATGTCTTCGGATTTCCAAGCCTTCTCGGTGTTTCCTAGAAAAATAGCTGTTCGATGCGGCCAGACTTTGGGCTTTATCGAACTGAATGGCATGACCAGTCTCCATCCAATGCTCGGCCAGGGCTGATTGTCCAATGTGGCCATATTTGATACACCGTTGATGTTCTTTGATCCGTGTACTGATCTTCCTCCCGGTTTCTCCTATGTACACTTTACCGCATGAGCAGGGTATCTTGTACACTCCTGGTGCACTTAATGGCGATCTTTGGTCCTTTGCACTCGGAACCACTTGTGCTAGCTTCTTCTTAGGTTTGAAGATGACTCGCACGTCACGTTTCCCAAGGACCCTGCCTATGCGATCGGTTATGCCCTGAAGGTATGGAAGGGAAGTTGTTGCTATTATTTGTCCTTCATTCTCCCCTTCAGGTTCTGTTACCGTTTTCGGATCGGCTATTTTTCTTCTTAGTTGTTTGATCGTTCTTTCGATGTTGCCTGGCTTGTTGCCATTATCTCCTAAAGCTTTGCGTAGGTGCTCTAGTTCATCCTCGAGAGAGTTCGGTTCGGAGATCGCCAGAGCTCTGTAGACCAGAGAGCTTATGATTGTTTTTGGGAGGGGTGGTGATGGGACGTAGCGTGGAGATAGCTATCCGTGTGCGTTGGTTTCCGGTAAACTTCGTGGCCCAAAGTGCCATCGTTTTTCCGTTGAACCAGTACATCCAGAAAAGGAATTTGATTGTCCTGTTCTATCTCCATTGTAAATTGTATGTTGGGTGCTGGGAGTTGAGGAAGGGTAAGAAATGATTGAGGTTTTCTTTGCCGTGACTCCAAATGACGAAGTTGTCATCGACATATCGGAACGAGGTTGAGGGTTTGAGAGGTGCTTCTTGCAGAATTCTGTTCTCGAAGTTCTCCATAAAGATGTTGGCGATGATAGGGGAAATCGGGGAACCCATGGCTGCGCCTGAAGTTTGTTCATAAAACTTGGATTGGAATTGGAAATATGTAGAGTTTAGGCAATGTTCTATGAGTTGTTAAATGTTTATCCCTATGCGCTGCTAAGAAAGCTTTGACATCTTTATTTATATATTCGGTTCCATTGTCAGTAACGATCGACTCTGGAATGGTTCCCCACTTATCAAACACGACGTTTCATATTTTTACGACGGTCTTACCGTTTTGTCGACGGACTGGAAACAATTCGACAAACTTCGTGTATAAGTCTAATACGACAATAATATCAACGTTTCCCCTTTTAGATCGCGTGAACGGTGCCACGGTATCTACTGATAATTGCGCCCACGGTTTGATCAAAGGTCTTGTTTTTGATACACCTTTTACCGGATTCTGGTTAAATTTGACCCTGAGGCAAATTTCAGTTTTGGACAAAGGATCTTACGTCTTGTGACGTAAGTGTTTTCTCTACGTAGGTGTCTGGCTTGGGGTGGCTCATGATTTTCCTTCAAGATTTGTAGAACCTCACTCGACCTGACAACTGTCTTCCACGGGTGCTCGTCGGCAATTAACATTTTCCCGAAATCTGGCCTATGATAATAGAGTTTATCGTTCTCGACTTTCCACTCGGGAAATCTATCGAGATGCTTGACGACTAATTCGCGCTTGGTCTCGTACCAATCTTGGTCGCGTATCGTGGTTAATTGAGTTTTTTCTTTAATGGTTTGTTCGATAAGATTTTCCCATCCTGATGGGTCGACGTCTATATCGTGCATCCGTGAGAGTGCATCTGGGGCTTCATTCGTGTTACCTCGTCTGTACTCGACTGTCATATTATGTTGAAGTAAATAGATTGCCCACCTGGCCAATCTTCCTACAGGGTTTTTTATTCCGTGCAACCATTGTAGAGCTTGATGGTCAGTGAAGACCTTGAACTACATTCCTTCAAGATAACACCTAAGCTTCTGAACTGCCCACACGACTGCCAGACATTCTTTTTCTGTCCTTCTATAGTGCAATTCCGCGCCCCTTAATGGTCGACTTACAACTTCTATCAGGTTTTCTTCGTTCTTGTCAAAACCCTGTTGAACTAACACCGCTCCAAGGCCGAAGTCACTGGCATCTGTATAAAGAGTAAAAGGTTGTCCTGGTATTGGGGTACAAAGACGCGGTGCGTTAGCTAATGCATTTTTATTTCGTCAAAAGAATTTTGTTCGATATCTGTCCACTTCCATGGGGCCTTTGGGCTAGTTAATTTATTTAAAGGGCCCTGTATCTTCGCGATATTTTTTAAATGCCTATGATACCAGTTGACAAGGCCATTGAACTGTCTCAATTGTGTCCTCTCCTTTGGCACTGAGAAATCGAGAACTGGTTGTATTTTCTCAGGGTTCGGTCTCATACCGAGCTCGTCAACAATATAACCGAGGAATTTTACTTCCTTACAAGCAAAGCTACTTTTCTCACGATTAATTTTCAATTTAGCTTCCCGTAATACCTCGAACAATAGAGACAATAATCCTAAATGCTCGTCAAAGTCTTGACTGACAATAATCCAGTCGTCTAAATACGCGAATACTTGGTCTGTCCATGTACTGGGCAGATTTCTGCCGACAATTAAATATTTTATTCTTCGTTTCAATTTATCCATGAGACACTGGAAAGTGGAAGGGGCTCCCGTTAGTCCATACGGCATTCTAGCCCACTCTAACAGTCCTTTTCCCTCGACAACGAACGCGGTATATTTCCGAATTTCAGGATCCATAGGGATCTGATGGAAAGCCTCGGTCATATCTAAGGTCGAGATTATTTTAGCCTCATGCAATTGCGACAAAATAGATTTCATGTGCTGCAAAGGATATGCAGGCTTGGTTGTTTGACGATTAAACGGACGATAGTCAATACAGATTCGTAGCCCTCCGTTTGCTTTTGGAGCTACAACCGGTGAACAAGCCCAATCACTGTTACTCCACGTGATATAACCCTTTTCAAGTAAACGATCGACTTCTTTGCTAATAAACTCGCGGTCGACCTCGCTCCGACGATACGGTTTCTGTCGATGGGGTGTCGTATCAGTTAGTTCGATAACGTGAGTAATTAAATCTGTCACTCCAGTAGACTCTGTATCTAATTTCTTGAATTTCGTATCGAGAAAATTTTTCAATCTGTCCGTTTGGCCAGTTGTCAAAATTTTCAATTCGGTTTTGATTGCACGGCGATGTAATAATGGATACGAATGATTACTTCCGTCCATAGTCCAGGTTGCTGTATGTGGATTTACTTTGACCTTGAAAGCTAGCCAAAAGTCCATCCCAAGTATTACATCGTTTGACAATTCCGGAAGTATGCTAAACCACAGTGGACCGTAAATGTCTCCTATGTCGATTACGAAGCACGTACCTCCTTTTGTTTTAACGATTGATTGGTCTCCGAGACGAACTCCATTCTTCGACGTCGCGTCAGAGAGTTCTTTGACTTGAAATTTTTTTACCCGATCGTACGTACGTTTGTTTAGATATGATCTCTCGCTACCACTGTCTACAATTCCACGAACTTTCTCGCCGAAAATATTTATTTCCACCGGTATTCTAATTACCTTTTCGGTTCGGTGAGGCCGTTATTCGCACAAAAAATTCGTCGTTGAGTTAAACGGTGAATAATCTGTGATGGTAAACGGATAGGTTTGCATTCTTTCAAGTTTGGAATTTCTACGATATTATCTGTTATATCGTTGTCGGTCGCGTCTGGTGTTTCGTCCGCTGAGAGTGTTGACAACTGAATTTTTTCGTCCCGGTTAGTGTCGGGAATAATTGTCTCGATGTGGTCGAATTCGCCGTCTGACATTTTCGATTCGCTATACGAGCCTTTCATGTCTAACCTTTGCTGAACATTCTCGGATTCAAATTCCTTAGTTCTAGAACAACACGGCTCGGCTTGTTTATTTTCGTTGAGAGATTTTAGTTCATCGATTTTAAATTTTGGAGGCTTTTCCTCTTCTATGCCCTTAGTGACGGTAACCTGAGGCTCGATTACTGCCGGGCTTGGTTGTTTCCCTGACGCGATTGACAATTTTCGTTCGTATGTCCTGTTTTTCGGCAAATGGAACAGACTGTTCAGCGGGGGGCTATGCAGGATCGTGCACTATGTCCCATCTCCCCGCAATTGAAACAAAACATTTTGCTTGGGTCATACGCTGAACGGTTATTTGATCCCCTCGATTGATTTTCTTTCGAGGTTGTCGAAGTTTGATTATCGTTTAAGTTGGTCAAAGTCTGGTTTTCCTTCTCGAAACGCGAAAGATTATTTTCGAGTCGCTGTCGTACAAGTGTTTTCGAATTATTCGATCCTTTCTTGTCGACGCGTTTTGAATTTGGTTGGAAAGCGTTCACGGTTCACGGCTCTTTATGTAATTCGAAGAGTATGTGGCTTCCGGATGGAGGGTTTGTTTGGGTTTTTGTGAATTTTGGTCTAAAAGCTTTTTGGTGACAGATATTCTCCCCTTTACTAGTCTCAGCGAGGCCTGGTGGAGGATAGTCTTGGCTTGTTTTGATGGAAAGGGGTTTTCCTGAGTTTGGGAAAGGTGTTAACAGAACCCAAAATAGCCTTTCCGTGTAGGCGTTTTATTTTAGTTTTAAGGCTTTCACAGCTCTTTATGTAATTCGAAGAGTATGTGACTTCCGGATGGAGGCCGTGGTGAGAATCAGCGTTTTTCCGACGTTTCGCAAACGTTACAGTCTATATCATCAGGGCTGAGAGCTCCGATACTGAAATCCTTTTTTAATTGACCGGCCGATCAAATAAAACGCCTGATTGGCTGGTGCAGTGATCTGGAACGATGACTGCAACTATGTAAGGAATGCCTGAGACATGGGAGCTTCAGTATCGAAGCTCTCAGCCTTGATGATGCAGACTGTAACGCTTGCGAAACGTCGGCAAAACGCTGATTCTCATCACGGCCTCCATCCGGAAGCCACATACTCTTGGAATTACATAAAGAGCCGTGAAAGCCTTAAAACTAAAATAAAACGCCTACACGGAGAGGCTATATGGGGTTCTGTTAACACCTTTTCCAAACTCAGGAAAACTCTGCACATCCAACTGTGCTCATTAACATTCCTAAAAAGGTGCCGCGACCATCAAGTGGTACCGAAATGTTTTCAATTTAAAAACCCCTTTCCAACAAAACAAGCCAAGACTATCCTCCACCAGGCCTCGCTGAGACTAGTAAAGGGGAGAATATCTGTCACCAAAAAGCTTTTTGACCAAAACTCCCAAAAACTCCTTAAACTTCACCTACGCCTATCTAACTGTTTGGAACCCCAGCTGTGGGAAGATCTTAACCGTGTCACTCACGAACAAGCCCTTCACTGTGCAGACCTGAGGTCCAAGAATCAAATCGAGAAATACAGGAAACGATGTCCACAGACGAAACAACCCATCCTAACCCACACAGTATAAAACCTAAGCAACCACTCACTCTCCACAGCTGAAACATCAGTCCTCGCAAAAGGGCACAATTTCGCCATCACACCGACAGACATTCCAATCAGAGAAATCATTAGTCAGGTGGAAACTGCCATCTACCGTCTCCCACCTGATACTAGCAGCGACATCAGGAAACGGATAACCAATATTCTACACAAAGCAAAACCCCCTCAGCAGAACATCACAAAGGAAGAACACCTTGCTCTTCAAAATTTGAAGAAAAACAAGAACATCTTAGTACTACCAGCTGATGAAGGGAATGCTACTGTTGTCGTGGACAACACAGAATACTGCAGGAAAATTATGAACCTGCTCGAGGACACTAACACGTACAATAAACTACCACGTGACCCAACATCAAGTGTAGAAAAGAAAACCACAACACTTCTAAAGAAGGCTGGCCTGTCGGAGAACCTTATCAAAGTCCTTACACCCAAGGAATCCCTACCACCCAGGCTTTACGGTCTGCCAAAAATACACAAAAACAACATCCCACTAAGGCCCATCGTTAGCAACATAGGCAGCCCTACATATCATTTGGCACGTTTTCTCTGCAAACCCTTGCAGGAACTCGTAGGCCTCAACCACTCCTATATCGAAAACTCTCGGGATTTTGTGAATAAGATCCAGTCCATCAAGGTTCAACCAGAAGACATTCTAGTAAGTTTCGATGTTGTATCGTTGTTCACAAACGTCCCAGCCAATGAAACCTTAGACATAGTCAGAAAATCCCAAAAATTGCTCCTAACCTACGAGCCCTCATAGAACATTGCCTAAACTCTACATATTTCCAATTCCAATCCCAGTTTTATGAACAAACTTCAGGCGCAGCCATGGGTTCTCCGATTTCCCCTATCATCGCCAACATCTTTATGGAGAACTTCGAGAACAGAATTCTGCAAGAAGCACCCCTCAAACCCTCCACCTGGTTCCGATACGTCGATGACACCTTCGTCATTTGGAGTCACGGCACAGAAAACCTCAATCACTTCTTAACCTTCCTCAACTCCCAGCACCCGCACCCCAATATACAATTCACCATGGAGATAGAACAGGACAATCAAATTCCTTTTCTGGATGTACCGGTTCAACGGAAAAACGATGGCACTTTGGGCCACAAAGTTTACCGGAAGTCAACGCACACGGATAGATATTTCCACGCTACGTCCCATCACCGCCCCTCCCAAAAAAAAATCAGTCATAAGCTCTCTGGTCTACAGAGCTCTAGCGAGCTCCGAACCGGACTCTCTCGAGGATGAAATAGAACACCTACGCAAAGCTTTCGGAGATAATGGATACAAGCCAGGCAACATCGAAAGAACGATCAAACATCTAAGAAGAAAAATAGCCGATCCGCAAACGGCAACAGCACCTAAAGGGGAGAATGAAGGACAAATAACAGCAACAACTTCCCTTCCATACCTTCAATGCATAACCGATCGCATAGGCAGGGTCCTTGGGAAACGTAACGTGCGAGTCATCTTCAAACCTCAGAAGAAGCTATCACAAGTGGTTCCGAGTGCAAAAGACCAAAGACCACCATTAAGTGCACCAGGAGTGTACAAGATACCCTGCTCATGCGGTAAAGTGTACATAGGAGAAACCGGGAGGAAGATCAGTACACGGATCAAAGAACATCAACGGTGTATCAAATATGGCCACATTGGACAATCAGCCCTGGCCGAGCATTGGATGGAGACTGGTCATGCCATTCAGTTCGATAAAGCCCAAAGTCTGGCCCCATCAAACAGCTATTTTTCCAGGAAACACCGAGAAGGCTTGGAAATCCGAAAATATCCGGACAATCTAAACAGAGATGGTGGATATCACGTCAATCCCATTTGGCACACCGTCCTCCCGGTTTCTAATTGACCGGCCGATCAAATAAAACATCTAATTGGGTGGTGCAGTGATCTGGAACGATGACTGCAACTATATAAGGAATGCCTGAGACACGGGAGCTTCGGTATTGGAGCTCTCAGCCCTGATGATGCAGACTGTAACGTTTGCGAAACGTCGGCAAAACGCTGATTCTCAACACGGCCTCCATCCAGAAGCCACATACTCTTTGTATTATTTTATTTATTTCTTTAATTTTTTGATTCATTTTTACAATTTCTTACTTTTCATTTTTTAAACATTATTTATTATTATTTTATTTTTCACGCAGAAAAAAAAGAGAGGTAGAAATTATAACATCTTTCACAAGAAACTGCAGTTTATTATTTTTCATTACAATGTGAATTTTAAAATGGTCGGGCCGTTATTTCAAATACTCCAGCTGGGTTCGCTACCTGCGTTCCTCATCCCCACTTGTACCCTATCCCTAACGCTTTACGATCACATCTTTGTGGACGAGAAGAAGGCATGTACATGTAGTATTAAAGTTATACCGCCCAAGTGCACGCCGATTTGCCAACCGTTGCGATGTATATTTATACCGGCAAGTGAACATTTTCACATAAAAAAATACAAAATGCTCCGGATTTGTTAAAAGATAACAGAGAAATTGCGTCAAGGGAAGATTCCATACAAATTCATTCTTTGATTTTTCATCAATTAAGCGCACCTGCTTTCGCGCCGATGATTAAATATGCGTGGTTTGCATCGAAGTTAATTGAGGAAAGACTGCTGATTTTAAATGTCAATCAAGTATGCTTTCCAATAACGCTGCTCAAAAGTACGTGCGCCTGCAAGGCCATAGCTTTTATACAATGTGCGCGTTACTCTTTGGTCTTGTGTTTTGCTTGCTTTCACGACAAATACTACCCGCAATATTGTTCTCATGTAACAAGCGACCACAGTGATAGCGAGTAAGAAAAACCTATATATTGTAAAGAAAAATAATAAACTGCAGTTTCTTGTGAAAGATGTTATAATTTCTTCCTCTCTTTTTTTCTGCGTGAAAAATAAAATAATAATAAATAATTTAAATAAAAATGGAAAGTAAAAAATTAAATAAATCAATAAAATAATAATAAATAATTAGACGGTTTTGTATCATCCGTCGAATTTATTTGTTTTGTGAAAAAAAAGGTGCAACCGTACCGGTATTGTAGCTTGGCGCTGAACTTTCGAACGTTTTTTCTCGAAAATTAAAAAGCGTTGTATAAAATCCCTTTACTCAGGTACTCAGGGTAGGTCCCTCTACAACATTTCTGAGACTTATCAAAATCCCTGAGTGACAGCTTGTAAGGTCCCCTTGTAAAAGAAGGTTCACATAAACAGAAAACTGATATTGACAACCGAGTGAGCATTCTAGGCTTTTTTAGTAGCCAATGCAATTTTGTATAATTCAGTACATCATTTTGTTAATATTCTATAATAGTTAACGTGAGAACACAGCCGTACCAACCGTCAGGATGCGAGAGGAGATGGAGGATAAGGATGCCGAGAGTAGGGTGAGGAGCCGGCGGCCGCAAGGCCGGAGCGATAAGCCGCGGCCTTCTCTCCTGCGACGTCGAGCGAGATAGACGTGAGAGGACAATCGCCCTGCGAATCCGCGAATAAAGGAAACTAAATTACTAGCGTTACGGGGGGGGGGCACGTGCGCGAGAGCCCACTGTACGGGCCCGATAGTAGCGATAATTAAGTACGCGTACCTTCAATTACATTGTTACCTATTATTAACAGATGTGAGTAATTACTTAAAAGTACCAGCGCCATTCTGTAACCGCCGAGTTTCTCCCTCCCCTTCCCTAGTCCACGGAACGTTCGCTCATCCGACGCGCAGTGATACTCCAAGGCCAAACGGACAAAAGGTGGAGTAAAATTAATAAACTATAATATCCCGAATGTGATACATTTTTCATTATGTTTCCGTCGTATTTTTTTAAATAGAATTCAAAATAATGTCGTGGTTGTAGACATAAAAGAAATATCAATATGTTTTTCGAAATCGTCACATATTTCATATCAAGTTTTTTTTACAAATTATTACTGAATATTGGCAAACTTACCAATCAATTACGAGAAACATTATGTTGTATTAAAAAATGAATTCATCATGACTACCATCAATAAGGGTGTTCCTGTAATTCGTTTTACTACAAGTCAAAATAACTTCAGACATTCGGGCCACAGGGAAGAAAAATCGAAGCAGCTTGAAGCTTTGCATATTCCATATAGATTCAGTGAAAACTACGGAACCATGCCTCAACACACTAGTTGTGATGTATATTTCCTTCCGAAGAACACGTAAGATTCGTAATGTAAGGAACAACCAGTATTTTATGACGTTTTTATACATTAGTATTTGACATTCCATAAATTGACAAAGATTTGACACAGATAGCTTTGAAAATTATAAAAATAATCAACATATACCATATTGTATGATTTGAAAAAAAATGTGCAGTGGAAACACGAGATTCTTGACAATTTCTTTACACAAATTATTATATTTTACAAAATTATATACTGTAATGTAATAATAAAATAATGTAAATTGGTTACACGAATTGCTTCACGTATTATTTGTCGTGGATTACGATTTTCGAAAATGATGATTTGTTGCAATTTATATAAACAAATTAATTTCGCAAAATAAATCTGAAATTCTTGACGAGCGGCCTAAAGACATTGTGTACCATACATATGATTACATTGACTTTCATGTGATTACTTACATTAACTATCGAAACAATTTGTTGAAACAAATTAATTTTGCCATAATAATGTCTATTTCGTAACCAGTGACTCAAGAAATATCGGAAACTACAGGGTGCGCCAGAGAAACTTACTTATTTGAAAGGTCAATAAAAACAAAAGTACTTCAATTATTGTTTTAAATTTTTTTTTATTTGAGAATACAATATCCCAATATTTTTTTCATGTAGTCTTGAAAATGACATCGGATAAATGGCGACCTCCATTGCGCATACACTGATGAAGTCGATTTGTGAAATTCATATCCACTCTTTACAGCATATCAATCAGTATGTTGGCAATGGCGTCGCGAATGTTGTTCTTGAGTTGTGCTATGGTCCGTGGTCGATCGACATAAACCAGAGATTTCAAATAACCCCATAAAAAGAAATCGCATGGAGTCAAATCTGGAGAGCGTGCCGGCCATTGGAGATCGCCTCTGAGAGAGATGAGGCGGTCGGGGAAATGTTGTCGCAACAAATTCATTAAGTCTCGTGCTGTGTGTGCTGTGGCTCCATCTTGCTGAAACCACACGTTCCTAACGTTCATTTCTTCGAGTCTTGGAAGAAAAAATTCCTCGATCATGTTCCTGTAACGAGCTCCATTCACGGTAACTGCGCGTTCGTTTTCTTCAAAAAAATAAGGACCAATTATTCCCATTACCGACATCGCACACCAGACAGTAACTCGCTCACAATTAAGTGGCTTCTGGTGAAGCTCACGTGGATTTGCACCACACCAATAACGCATGTTTCGCTTGTTGACGCAGCCGGAAATGTGGAAGTGAGCCTCGTCACTGAAAAAAACGACCGCGTCTTCAGGCAGGTTGTCAACCAGCATTTCACATGCATTTTGACGGGCAACAAAATCGCGTTCAGTTAATTCTTGCACAACAGCCAATTTATAGGGATGAAATTGAAGGTCTTCATGGAGAATTCGTCGAACAGTGGTGTCAGAAATTCCTATAGCAGCTGCGTGTTTGTGACCCGAACGCCGGGGAGAACGCACAACTGACTGCCTCACTCTTTCGACATTTTCCGGAGTTCTGATGGTCCGTTGAAGTCCATTTCTGGGTTTAGCGACACTTCCACACTCCTGAAATGAGTTAACCCACGACAGAATCGAATTACGGCCAGGAACGAGTCTGTGAGGAGGAATTTCAAAGCGAGCGCGGAAGGCACGTTGCGTAGCAACAAGTGAGCGACCGTTAGAAAAGAAGCTCTCGACTGCGAAGGCCTGCTGCTCTCTAGACCAGAGCATGATGGCAACTGACTGGAGGGAGAAACAAACTTGGGAACTTCCCCCTCCAGATGCACCCCCTCTCGCCCCTCTACCCGCCCAACTCACCGCGCGGGAATTTTTTCAAATAAGTAAGTTTCTCTGGCGCACCCTGTATATACAACTTATGTAGGGTGAAGCACATAAAGTGTTACAGAGCAATAGCACTCAAACTATTAATCGTATCCAAAAATGTTTCAGACAAGTTTCAGTGGTCGAGAAGGCCGTCATACAGGACCACCCTATTTTTTTTTATCGGTGGAGGCGCTGAAGCTACGTCAAGGTCGACCCCACTTTTTAACATGGAACCATGCATTTTTTTTCGATGACATTACCGATTTTAAGACGAATTGAGCGACCTACAACACATGGTCATATTGTCATCGAAAAAAAATACATGGTTCCATTTTAAAAAAGTGGAGTTGACCTTGACTTCAGCGCCTACACCGATGAAAAAATAGGGTGGTCCAGTATGACGGCCTTCTCGAACACTGAAACTTTTGTCTGAAACATTTTTGGATATGATCAATACTTTGAGTGCTATTGCTCGGTAACACTTTCTGTGCCTCACCCTGTATATTCTCTGTGTAAAACTCGATCCAATCACAAAACTTGAATACTCGGACAGCTGAAAAAATTTGTGAGTCTTTTTGCCGGTACTTTGCAGACATAACGCTAGCGAAAAAACATACACTTTCCGAAAGTATAACTATCGAGGACACCGTTAGTGCACTTTATGGCCCGGAAATAGTACGATAAGACACTGTAAATCATACAATAAGAAAAAAAAATCTTACTCGAAAATTTGTTTTTTTTTTTTCATTTCATTTTCCAAAAATATATAAGGAATTTTTTTTAGCGGTATTAAAGTTGCACCATTTGAAAGAGCAACCTTGAAATTAGTAGAGGAGGTACATCACGAATTTTTTTTTCGATATTTTCATGACGAATAATTACGTAGAAAAGGGTATTTCCAAAACCTGTCCTTGTGACGTTCAGGATGTTGAGTCCCAAATCGCAAATGATGATAAAATTCTGAAAATTTGGTATGTTTCTGTATAAAGTATTTCAGAGGTCGTGTAAAAATTTCACGACAATTAGGAACCTCGTCATTGAACAATTAACGTTCACAAATTAAATGTTGTTTTATGGAAACTGATGTAACTTTGCAATAAGTTTTTTTTTAACCTCTCAATTTTATAACATCTACAATATACTGAAAGCAACGGAAACAAAACGAAGTTTATTGATACATTTTTTTAAATTTCTTTTAAAAATTGTTCTTGAGAAAATGTTAATTTTTTAATAACGAGCTTCCTAATCGTCGTGAAATTTTAAGACGACCCCTTAAATACTTCATACAAAAACATACCAAATTTTCAGAATTTTCTTATAATTTTTTATTTCCACCCTTAAGGAGGTTGAAGTAATGATGATAGAATTCTGAAAATTTGGTATGTTTTTACATGAAGTATTCAGGAGGTCGTGTAAAAATTTCATGACGCTTAAGAAGCTATTTATTGAACAATTAACATTGACATGTTTCGTAGAGACTCAACATCCTTAAAGAGTTAAAGGGAGAGAAAACAGAAGAAAAAGTTTAATCATGGAATTAACGAAAGGAATTGCTTCCGTCAATTCCCTGATCAAACTTGGGATGGGGGAAAAATTTCCTCCATCTAAAGACTGTTGGATATCAGAAAAATTTTCGAAAGTTTTTTCTCCATGGTTTTTCTTTAATTTATCAGTTAAAAAAATTTAAGACCAAACTTCAAAGGCGAATTTCTAAGAGATTTCAAGTTGTAAAGAATTTAAAAAAAAATAATGTCTACGATCATTTTTTCCGAAATGACAGCCCTCTGGAACTGATCGACTAATTTCACAAATTTTTCGTTCCCTTCATTTTTTTATCAGAATAATTTGGTATTTGCGTGTTTTGTTAAAATAATACGTAATAAATAATGTATAAATTAGTAACTATCGACTAATTGTGATTTTATTATTCCTGATATCGCACAGAATATCTTTAGCGTAATGTTATATTTGCAAACGTTAATCTGCATATTCAGATAGACCGTGGATATAACGATGCGAGTAGTAGGGCTGGAGCGGTTCTAACCCAGTGATCTCAGGGGGGAGCGGGGCGGGGGAGTCGAGCGCGGGGAAGCCGGGGTATGCATGGCGGGGGGGGGGGGTCGAGCGCGGGGAAGCCGTGGTATGCATGGCGGGGGGGGGGGGGGTGGATCCTGCACGCGGCAGCCGATTGCGGGGTTGCGGTGGCGGGGAAGGGGGAGGGGGGTGTTAGAGAGTGGGGAGGCTAGTTTTTGGTGACGCTGTCTTCCAGGCGATAGCTGGACCCGCGGGCGAGAGGGGGAAGCCGCTGTCGACTCTGTGGGGGAGGGGGCATCGTAGAGTTGCGTTTCCTTGAAAACCCATAAAATCTGATAATTTATTATCAACATTATAGATGTAAGCGGAGCATTTTTGTCTAGACTATTCACAGGAGTTTATATATATGAAAAAAAAAACTTAGCCAAATGTGTGCATGCGTGTGCGTGCGTGCGTGCGTGCGTGTGCGTGCGTGCGTGTGTGTGTGTGTGTGTGTGTGTGTGTGCGTGCGTGCGTGCGTGCGTGCGTGTGCGTGCGTGCGTGTGTGTGTGTGTGTGTGCGTGCGTGCGTGCGTGCGTGCGTGCGTGCGTGCGTGTGTGCGTGCGTGCGTGCGTGCGTGCGTGCGTGCGTGCGTGCGTGCGTGCGTGCGTGCGTGCGTGCGTGCGTGCGTGCGTGCGTGTGTGTGTGTGTGTGTGTGTGTGTGTGTGTGTGTGTGTGTGTGTGTGTGTGTGCCAACGTTTCAACCACCTCGTCCGAAAAGTCTCAAATTTTACGACTCTTCTTTTTCTTACGTCGAGCGCCAGGGACCGTCATACCCTATCGCTTCGCATGTGCACCTCGGGTCTCATCATTCCATAGGTCCACACTTGAAAACCCATAAAATTTTACGACAGCAAGCGACGAAGACAGTGATCCGGGGAAAAAATGCATTTCCATTTTACCGGGCTTTAGTTTTTCATCTCCGAATGAAAATATATACAGAGAGTGCAACGTCGAACCTTGATGCCGACACTTCAGTTCATGCAGGTCTGGACAAGTGAGCCCCATGGTGAAGGATTTTTTCTTCGTTAACACCACTCTCCAAGCTATTAGAATTTTTTTTTTTATTGCTTCGCTATTCAGAGCATATACGATAACGGGGTGTTTGTGTTGAAAAACTGTAAACTTTCGGAGATCTATGGATCGGAGACCTTTTGAGGCTTCGACCGTGGACCACTTGAGCGCCGAGAGCCAATGAATTTTTTTCTTTCACTACATCCATCTTGACTGAGATGCTCTTTTATTTTTCCCGGCATTCCAATGCCATATTAGAACATTCTCGTGGGTTGGTGATATTTTCCGAGATGATAGGGAAAGACGGAAAATGTCTAAAGGGGAAAACCATGCTTAATGATCTGCTGCGCTCAAAAGTGTTGGCACTTTCCATCGAGCAGTCCGTTAGTGAACATCATCTCTTTTGGGAAGCCTTGTTTCATCAAATATGGAGAGTAACGCGGAGAAGTCAGAACAAATCTTGCACGACCAAGCCGCGCTCCTAAGTTCATTCGAAGATTTTGCTGTGTGGGAACAACGGTGCGTTGAGTTGATAGAAGAATTGGAAACGCAAAGCCGCATTAAGGAGTAAGGCCACTGTAACGGCCCAAAAAAAAAGGTTTTTTCACTAATTTTTTGCTCCCGAAATTGAAGGTATTTGAAAAAAAACTTTTAATGGTGTTATCGGGCATACATTAAACTTTATTATAAAATTTTTTTACAGTAAAAAAAAAACAAAATGGCGGTTCCACAGCTATCTTCCCGGGACATGTTTTGCTTCCAGGGTTCCGCGGCACGCAGCACCACTGGTGCACTTTTGAATCTAGAACAAAAAAAAAAAACCATTAATCTAGAGGGCTATAGCTAGAGAATGTCGATCGGATTTTAAAAAGTATCAATTTTTGTGGATTTGGCGTGCGTTTGAAAAAAAAATTGATTTTTGACGAAAAAAACGGCAAGTTTTTTGTTAATAAAAAATCAATAAATAAAGTTCTTGAAAATTCCGATCGACATTCTCAAGATAATGTAAATGTTCACATCTGGTTAAAATTTCAAGTAAAAAAAATGAAAATTGTTCGAGTTATGCTGCGTGCCATTTTGAAAAACCATGTTTCGAGAAAAACGCGTTTAAAGTTTTGCGAATAGTTTTTTATTGGAAAAAATTAAAAAAAGAAGTTAAAAAAAATTTTTACCGTTAGTCTGCAATCCCAGCACCATACATTTGTCCTTCGATAGCCAAATTTTCGTCTTCTTCGTCTTTCCTGGTTGATTTTTGGAGCGCGCGCGCACTTTTGGCCGCGTCGCTCAGAGATGTCTCCGCGTGCGTGATGCGTTTGGCGTCGGCTTCGATGCAGAAATTATATAACTGTACACCAATTTCCACCTCCAACATCTTGAATATTTGCAAGACGTTGGTAAGGCCGCCATTGAATATGCAAACAGCGATATCCGTCGCAATATCTAGTACAGTTTTTCCGCTTGAGGATGATTTGGGGGCCAAACTCCAAACGATAGCGTTGAAACTTTCGTTATTGTTTTGAGTATAGGCCCCCAAGCAACGCTCCAGCAACTCGTCCCGGCTCAATTCCATGTAGATGGGTTTGATGGCTTGATAAACCTCCTCACTCATTGGCTGATTGTGATGATACGCATCCAAGGCATTTTCTGCTTTCGCTTTCTTCCAACTGCACCAATTCTCCGAACATTTTTCGTGCTGAGGCTTTTCATCCGTTGACATTTTGTGAAAAAGGGTTGCCCAGATCTCATTTTTCATATTTTTGATGGAATCGGAATTTCGACGGATTGCTAAGCCGTAATAAATGCTTAGTTCGTCAATCAATTTGGCAGTGAGTTTTCCTCTTCCTCCGAGACCTTTTGTTCCTTTTTTTAAGTTTCTCAATCGAGTGCCCATTCTTTTTTGCACGTGATCTATGCACTCTTTTTTTTTAACATCAACATTTTCATAAGGCTTCGAATACACGATGCCTTTGAAAGTTTTGGAATCGCCATCTCCGATATAATTGCAGTCGTTTCGGAGCAAGTTTTGACACGCTTGGCGGCGACCTTCATTTCCTAAGGACAACAAATTTTTTTTCGCACAGGACCTTTTTTTTCTTATTCTAGAGGGTTTAAACTATTTTTTAAGCCAATAAAAAAAAATCGATTTTTCAAAAAATTTACAGTGGCCTTACCCCTTAAGCGCCCGCGACTATCAATTGGACTTCAACAGTCATTGATAGCCCAAATAGCGCGGCTGGAAGGGTTGAGGAATTCTGTGCGTAATCATTTTATACACACGGGTGCAGGACATGGTCATCATGGGCTAATCTGGCGAGAGATTGACACATCCTTCAATAGTCGAATATTGACCGGTTCCGTAATCAATCGCAATCACATCGAACCACGGCAATTTCTCAACGATGCTCGCGACCTAGTGCTCCAACATGTGCAAAATACTATCTGCAAACACATCAGTATTAAAGTTAATACAGTGTTTAATGGCGAATTCGCGAGCGGAGACAAACATGCCAATAAAAGTGTCAACACGCGAAACTGTGAACTATTTAACACAAGCGATTTGAATGAGTGGTACCAGCAATGCGTTATGGAGCTATTAACCAAACTCGATGAATTTCAAGAACGAGATAGTGGCTGGGCTTTGCGGAAAATACTTAACCTCACGATAAATGTGAATAAGTATAATCCGATGCGTGCTGGGTGCTCCATATCATTGCCGCGGGAAATAATGATGAAGAGGGCTGTGGTTAACGTCAAATCGAACGATAATGCATGTTTCGCATGGTCAGTTGCCGCTGCTCTACGCCCAGCTGAACGACACAGTGACCGTCCGTCATCTTACCCACATTACTCAAGCATACTGAATCTACAGGGCATTCAATTCCCGGTAACCATACACCAAATAAAAAAATTTGAGCTGCAAAACAATTTATCCATCAACGTGTATACCACCACCACGAAAAAGGACATTGTTCCGATACGCGTGACTCAGAAGAAGAAGGAGAAGCACATCAATTTGCTGTACATGCAAGATACTGAGGACGACAATGTGGGGCATTTCGTATGGATCAAGAACTTGTCGAGACTCGTGAGGGCGCAACTGAGCAAGAGGGAGCACAAAAAATATATATGCGATCGGTGTGTAAATTTAGCATTATTAGTACAAAATTATATATCTACTAAAGGAGAAAATTGATAAAAAAAATCTTGTTTGTTTTGCAGGTGTTTGCATTACTTCGGATCCGAGGATAAATTGCATTCGCACGAGGTCGATTGTCGAGCAATAAACGACTGCGCGATCCTACTACCGAATGACACCAACAAGTGGCTCCAATTCGCCAACTTTAGCCGGAAAGAGCGACATCCCTTCATTGTGTATGCCGATTTGGAGTGTGTTTTAGCAAAGACTGATGAGAAGAACCAAGCAAAAGATATGTATCAACATCATGAAGTGTTTAGTATAGGATACTACGTGTGTTGTGCGTATGATCAAACACTATCTTCATATCACTCACGTCGCAGTCTCGATTGCGTTTCGTGGTTTGTCGAAGAACTGAAAAATCTAGCATTGCGCATAAAAGAAATTTTCTGCGACAACGTCCGAATGATTTATCTGACACCGAGCGAGTGGGCCAGTTTTCGCAACGCTACCCAATGTCATATATGCAGGAAACCATTCGCGCAAGAAGATGTACGCGTTCGAGATCATTGCCATCTGACTGGACGCTATAGAGGCCCTGCCCATTCTAATTGCAATTTAAACTACAAACAGTCATTCTTCATTCCCATAGTTTTTCACAATTTATCCGGTTACGATGCACATTTTATAATCAAGGAAGTAGCCACAGCGTTCGAAGGAAAAACCGATGTGCTTTCAATCACAAAGGAGAAATACATCTCCTTCACGAAGCATGTTGAAATTACAGACGATTCAAAACATAAGATCCAATTGCGCTTCATCGATTCATACAAATTCCTCAACACCAGTCTCGACAAATTAGCCTCATTTTTGACCGAGGACAAACTCAAAATTTTACGCATGCAATTCCCAACGCTATCGACGGACAATTTCAATTTGCTGACGCGAAAAGGGGTCTTCCCTTATGAGTATATTGATAACGTGACCAAGCTAGACGACACTTGCCTACCATCACGGGACGCATTTTATAGTTCCCTGACAGATGCCACAGTATCCGAGAGTGAGTATGCACATGCTGAGAAAATTTGGGAGCGGTTCTCCATTCGAACGCTGGGTGACTATAGCGATTTATACTTGAAGACAGATGTCTTGTCATTAGCTGATATTTTCGAAAACTTTCGAAATACGTGCATTGAGAGCTATGGCCTAGATCCCGCGTATTACTACACATTGCCCGGATATACCTGGGATGCAATGCTAAAACACTCGAATGTCAAGTTTGAATTACTAACTGACATCGACATGGTTTTATTCGTTGAGCGGGGTATACGCGGTGGTCTGAGTCAATGCTCGAACCGATATGCACACGCTAATAACAAGTACATGGAGTCGTTTGATCCATCGAAAGCATCATCATACTTGATGTATTTTGACGTCAACAATTTGTATGGATGGGCAATGTGTCAACCTTTGCCATACGGAGATTTTCGATGGGTCAACGACGTGTCCAAGTTTGATCCATCTTCCATCGCGCTAGATTCACCAACAGGCTACATCCTTGAAGTCGACTTGGAATATCCACAATCTCTACATGATGCGCACAAAGACCTGCCGTTTTGTCCAATACATGAAAAACCGCCGGGTAAGCAGGGGGAAAAGCTGTTAGCAACCGTCTGTGATAAAAAACGCTACATCATTCACTATCGAAATTTACAGCAGTGCTTACGACATGGACTTTGCCTCACGAAAATCCATAGGGTATTACAATTCACACAATCCCCATGGCTACGTTCATATATCGAGTTAAATACGCAATTTCGAACGCTGGCCAAAAACGATTTTGAAAAGAATTTATTCAAATTGATGAACAATGCGGTGTTTGGCAAAACGATGGAGAATGTGCGCAATCATGTAGATGTAAAGCTTTTAACAAAATGGGAGGGCAGGTATGGCGCAGAGGCAATGATTTCGAAGCCAAACTTCCACAGCCGAAGTGTTTTTTCGGAAAACCTTATTGCTGTAGAATTGCGCAATCTCGAGGTGAAATTCAACAAGCCGATATATGTGGGTATGTGCATCCTCGACATATCCAAAACGTGCTTGTATGGATTTCATCACGAGTATATGGTGCCTCTGTATCGGGATAAGTGTAAAATCATGTATACCGATACAGATAGTCTCATATATGACATTGAGAGCGATGATATGTACATGGACATGAAGCGCGACATTGTAAAATTCGATACGAGCGATTATCCGGTGGACAATAGGTATGGTATGCCGCTTGTCAACAAGAAGGTACCCGGTCTCATGAAAGACGAATGTAATGGTGCAATTATGACCGAGTTCATTGGACTTCGATCGAAAATGTATGCGACACGTGTTGAGGGTAAGAAGGACACTAAAAAAGTCAAAGGTGTCAAGAGCAGTGTTGTGGCTAGGACAATCACGTTTGACGATTATGCCCTATGCTTGAAGGAAGACATTGAAATGATGCGTAGTCAAACGTGTATTCGATCGAAGTTGCACAAGGTCTACACCATTCGTGAGACGAAAATCGCTCTAAGTCCTCATGATGATAAGCGGTATATCATACCTGGGACATCTGAGACCCTACCATGGGGGCATTACAGCATACCGTTGTAACAAAGTATCATGCATATAAACGTGATGTAAAATTGTGTACATTTTTGTAAATACTTGATGTATAAAACTTGTGAAAATTGCGTATGTTTTTGTAAACATTAATTCGATGTAAAACTTGTTTGTTGTAAATATTTGATTTTGCAAAAATGGACTTTTGTAAGTAAAGGAACCGGCTTTTGTAGTCCATGTGTACCCATTATTTCACGCATACACTGTTCGAGAGTAGGGGGAAGAAGGGATTGGAGGGAGAGAAAACGCCTGCTGTGGCGCACCACGTTGACGGGTAGAAAGAGAGTCATAAAAGTCTAAATGTTTTTGGCCTTTTTTATTGACGACTACAAATCAGATTTACTTATCCAACTATTGTGGGCATTGTCGAAACCCAGCCATTTTACAAACATTCGATGACGGCGCTTCTTTAAAATTTTTTCTATCAGATAGATATCGGGGTACTTGACACGGAGAAGCTCTTGTTCGTAGAAACCACCGGCGATAGGTTCATCTTTATGGTCCTTCAAACGATACGTCACTGGATGCGTTTTCTTCACACGAGATACCGTAAATATTTCCGTTGTCCAATTTGGCGTGTAACCCTTTTCGAAAACACTCTTAAATTTGCTGATTCTCACTTTGTCGCCAATGGTGAATTTCGGTGGTGTATTTATTGGCGGCTGAGTCTTATTGAAAACTTGCCGCAATATTTCCTTCTCATTCTCCGCGTTGACATTTCTCGGTTTCATCTTAATGGTACGGTGTACGGAATCATTATATTCAGCTACTAGATTATCAAGAATATCGATCCACTTATAATTACCACGAAGACTAAATTGCATCCACATCTTATTTTTCAATGTACGATTGAAACGCTCGCAAATGGATGCCTTCAAGTTGCTATACGTTGAATACATGTGAATATTGTACTTTTTCATGAGGGATTTAAAGTGACAATTGTAAAATTCCTTTCCCTCGTCGACGTGCAAGTGCTGTGGTATGCGTCCCTTAACGAGTATCGACTTCATTGCGGCTGCTGCATCTTTACCACACTTACTCAGCATTGGTACGGCCCAGGCGAATTTTGAGAAAGTATCGATGACGGTGAGGAGGAATTTATGTTTGGTGTTTTGATGTGCGTACGATGACATATCGACGAGATCAGCTTGCCAGGTCTCATCCAAGCCACGGATGTCCACATGTCGACGCGGATAGTTTCGTCGAGCAGGCTTATGTAGCTCCAGCACGAGAGCGCTCTTTTTCTCGTTCATTTTCTAGTCCACTCAGTCGCGCATCCAGTGCAGCAATGGTCCGTGAATTACGAATCACCAAATCTCGTAGATTTTTGACATTGGCCTCGAGTGTCTTTGCAATATCTCTTATCGTAGCTTCAAGTCCATTAACCAGCAACTGATTACTCTCGTTCATTTCTTTGCGAATGTTCTTGATGATCGTTCGGGATCTTTTGTGTAGAGTATTTAGAGTGATGGCGTCGTCTTGTCCTTCCGGATTAGCGATGTTACACAATCGTTTCTGCCCCACGTCATAATGACCATCTGTGGTGGTTTTAAACCCAATCCCAGGTCGGCCTGGAGGACCTTGCTTACTGAGGAGTACACTCTGACGCAATTGGCGTCCAAACACATCGACACTCATGATGAGAATGCATAAATTTTCCGACGCCGAGTTAATAAATTATTTCAGCTTCACGTAATTCCTCGATAATCGATATAATTTCATTCGCATGGGCCGAATTTCCGGCTGCTTGTGATGCCAGAAGTAGACGAAGACGGTCTACCAGCTCATTGGGATTGTCCCAATATACATAGTCCAATTGAGTGTTTTTTCTAGCCAGCTTATACGTTGGCATACCCTTTCCCATGTGGTGATCGGCTATATTTGCAATATAAGTGTTGAATTTGTGACAGGTATTACGTCGTATGGCCGCACTAGGCTTATAAAATTTTTTGTGAGCATTCGTCGCAATGACAATTTTTTCATAGTTTTTCAAATCGTCTGGTGTGAGAGTTTCGATATTGGGCACTTTTTTAAACAGCAGCTCAGTTAATCCAACAGTTTTCGCATAATTCACATCTCCCACACGAATATGGTGAGAGTCGAAATTTATCGGAGAATCACCAATCATTAATCGGTTGTTTGAGAGATTCCGCACACCATATGATACATCCAGGCTTGCTTTTCTATTTGTTCGTAACAGCAGGAGATATTCGGTGATTAAGTCATCGACATTTTGTGACTCATCATCATCATCATCCTCGTATATCAATTTGAAAGAACCTTGTGTTTCACTCTTGAAGGAATCGTGTGTCTCGTTCTTCAATTCATGTTTCACACTATTTATCGCATCTCCTTCTTTATCGACGGCTTTTTCATCCTTGATTTCCTCCTTCGCCGGCTCACCGTTTTTGTATGACACCAATTTCTCCAATGGTCTGACTATAGGCCTAAAGACATCTCGCATTCTCTGCTCATCACTCTCTTTGCCAATTTTCATCATTCGATGCTTTCGTCTGATTGCATCGCTCGCCTTGGCAATTTCACGCAATACATTTTTTTCTCTCAACAGTTGTTCGCTCTTCATGTTGTCACTGTCGACGCGTGCACAATACTGCCTCTTGAACCACCAGCGACGATTCATTTATCAATGGTGAGAAAATCATCAAAACCTTGTCTATATCGACCCTCGTTCATATTGCTATCTTTGTCGATCGTGATAAATGCATACTTGTCGGAATTCCAGCATTTCATGCACATGTTTTTGAAGCATGCATAAGTCATATCCGTATTAACGTGATCGTTGTACACATGTTTGAGATTCATATCATCCTGCTTGAAAAGCACCACGAAATTTGCATTATCTCTCACGAGATGTTTGGGGATACGGGTGTACGTCTGACAAAGATAAAAACTGTCTACAATCTCGTGTCTTCCCATGGAAAAGAATGCTCCAACATTATCCTGCTTTTCGCACGCAATATCATCAAAGATGAATATAGAGTGGGGACGTGCATCACTTGGTGCAATCACTTGTTCATGCTCATTCAATGGATTATATGTAACTCCATGCACAGGTTCAAGTAATTGTTCGAGCAACTTGTACTTTGGTTGCTTCAGCGACTTGGAATACAAATAAATGTTCTCAAATCTCAAGCCATTGGGATGGATGATGAGAGTGAGCAAAGCATTGGTTTTTCCACAATTTGATGAACCACAAAACACCGCACGTATGCTATCCGGCAATAACTGTCCATGACGCTTTTGTCTTTTCTCCCGGCCATCTTCGACAAATTCATCGAAATTTATCACGGGAAAACTACCTTCGTGAGCTTGCTTCTTGGATGCCTTCTCGCACAGGACTAACGGAAAAATCATATAAATAGCATTTTTATACGGATTCGCCGTCAGTCGAGTATTGTCTTTAGACATGATCGTTCATAGCGGTAAAGGTGTCGTCAATCGCCTAATCAACAATCTACCCGTTGAATTGCATCTGCCTGGTTATCAATATTGCGGACCAGGCACAAAGTTGGCCAAGCGTCTTGCTCGTGGTGATCCGGGCATTAATCCATTGGATGCAGCTTGCAAACAACACGATATTGCATATTCGAAAAATCCGGATAATCTTGAAGCGAGACATTTCGCGGATAAAGTGTTGGCTGAACAGGCTTGGCAACGAGTTAGTGCGCGAGACGCTAGTATCGGTGAAAAAGCCATTGCTTGGGGCGTGGCAAATATTATGAAGACAAAGAGAACATTTGGTATGGGGATAAAGGCCCGCAAGGGTGGCGTTTGTTTGAAAAAAATAATTGGCGCTGCGAAGAAGACAATGATTCAAAGTGATGATCCACATAAGATTATTAAATCAGCTCTAAAGGGTGCTCGTGCAGCTGTAAAGATGCAAGGTGGTAAAGTACGCACACCTCGAGTTCTACCTGTACCCCATAAAATTGGTGGTTTATTACCGTTCCTCGTGCCTATTTTTGCGGGTCTTAGCGCTGCGGGTGCTTTGTCAGGTGGTGCGGCGAGCATAGCTAAAGCGGTAAATGCTGCTCAAGCAGCTAAACGTGAATTGGATGAAAGTAAGCGCCATAATCGAACAATTGAAGCGATCGCATTGGGTAAGGGCTTACATCTGAAACCATATAAGCAGGGATTGGGTCTTCATATTAAGCCAAAAAACTAGAAGTTACGCTACCTCACCGACCTCTCACCGACATCGATCTTCTCAAATATGCGAAAATCCTAAAAATTCCACATTTTCGTGGAGTTTACATGCGCGATACATTGCCAGCGAGCGGGCCCCTCAAACGTGAAGCAGCAATCGTAAATTTGGATGAAAATGTTGGTCCTGGGACACACTGGGTCGCTTACAAAAAGACTGGATGGAAAGTCCTGTACTTTGATAGTTTCGGCAACCTTCCACCACCATCTGAACTCATGAGATATTTTCGTGTTGGTAGCGTAAATTATAATTATACTGGATATCAGGAGTATGATACGATTGAATGTGGACATTTGTGTCTCAAATTTCTTTGTCGGCAATTACAGCACAAAGACAAATATACACTATATATAGGGGGGAAATGACGTGGAGAATTCAGTTGTTAATTTACCAGCATCATGGATGAAAGTTTAACATTGACCATCTCTGGCTCATCATCCATACTCGAGGTGCAATACTTTCCCCCCATCGAACTCTCGCCACACAAAAATTATACTCTCGGTCTCGTGGAATTGTTGACTTTCAACTCTATTCCCAATATCGACGATGGTCACGATAAACTTTACGTGGGAGAAGAGGTGTTGACGATACCTACGGGTAGTTATGAAATAGAGGATATCGAGACGTTTGTACAAGCAGAGCTCTCGCGTAAAAACATCAGCATCAGCATTAAACCCAATAATAATACGCTACGCAGTGAGATCGAGTGTGATCATGATGTAAATTTTGAGCCGACAGATTCTATTGGACATCTACTAGGCTTCACCGCACGCAAATTGGAAGCCAATAAAAGACATGAATCTGACCTTCCTGTAGCCATTCTCAAAGTGAATGCCCTACGCGTTGAGTGCAACATTACCGCTGGTGCCTATATTAACGGACAAAAAGTACACACAATTCATGAATTCTTTCCATCTGTGCCACCGGGCTATAAGATCATTGAAGTTTCCTCACATGTAATTTATCTGCCGATTACAAGTCGAACGATTGATACGATACAGCTTCGCATAGTGGATCAGGACGGTGATTTGGTAAATTTCCGCGGTGAAGTAATCACCATACGCCTGCATATAAAGTCGTGATGGGTATAGTTTTCAATAGATCTTCCAATAACAATAAACAACCATGGATAAAAACGATCATTCGTCGGCCAGCGCCCAAAGTGCTAACACCTCAAAACGTGCTACTCTTGAAGAGTTTGGGTCTCAAAGTGCGTGGCGAAAGCGTGTAAAAAATTATTTAGTCTGTGCTCTGTGCATCTGCTGCGTGAAATGGAAGAAGAAATCGTAGACATTCAGACACCCGTGGTCTTTGATGAATCCATCATCCATTGCGAGATTCACGCTCATCAGCCATATGCATCTTCAACCTTCAATAACAGCGATGAAATCCGTATTGCCATCCAACATCAAGACCTCTCCATCCTGCCAAGCAAGAGTTCCCTACACATATGTGGGAAATTATCCAAGCGTGATGGGATGCCAACCGCTGCTACAAGTCTCGTCAACAATGCCATTTGTCATTTGTTTGAGGAAGTGCGATATGAATTGAATGCCATAGAAATCGATCGTAATAAGAATGTTGGCATTACGAGTGTAATTAAGGGATATTCGTCTCTCTCACCGGCCAAGAGCTCTATGCTCGAGAACACTGGATGGCTCGACGTCGAAGAGACCAAACAGATTGTAGATGTATCGGGAAACTTTGATGTGTGTATACCGCTCAGCATGCTCCTCGGCTTTGCCGAAGATTATCGTAAAATTGTCGTAAATGCCAAGCACGAGTTGATTCTCACGAGATCAAAGACCGATGATAATGCCATTGTGCAAACGGCCGCCGAAGACTACAAACTCGTATTGCATAAAATAGAATGGCTCGTACCGTATGTAACAGTCTCGGATCAGCGAAAAATTCAGCTGTTAAAGTTTCTCGCCAAAGATGCACCAATCTCCATGAGTTTCCGAACATAGGAACTGTATGAATATCCATTGCTGCCTGCCACATCTAAGCACGTGTGGTCTGTGAAAACTTCGAATCAACTGGAGAAGCCACGTTATGTCATACTCGCGATGCAGACGGGACGGAAAAATAAGAAACAACAAAATGCCAGCCACTTTGATCATTGTAACCTGAGCGACGTCAAACTTTACCTCAACTCACAATGCTATCCATATGGAAATTTGAATTTGAACATTGACCAAAATCAATATGCTCTACTCTACGAGATGTACGCAAACTTTCAACCGACCTATTACAACAAAGATGCTGAACCATGGCTGAGCAGGATTGAATTTTTAGAAAAAGCCCCCCTCGTTGTCATTGACTGCTCAAAACAAAACGATTCTCTCAAGTCCGGCCCTGTTGACGTGCGTCTTGAGTTCGAATTGAAATATAATATTCCGCCACAAACTTCAGCTTACTGCATGATCCTCCATGATCGCATTGTCGAGTACAATCCAATCAGCGGTGGGGTTAAAAAATTGGTATAAAATCATGCTGATGATTCGCACCCGCATCAGTCAACATGGAGCTTATCGTCGATGTACAGGGCTTCAAGAGACCTACGAACAAATTTGTCCTGAAGGAGATGTCCATCATCAAACTCCACGACAAGGATGCTGAACCGCTGACGCTCACCTTCGACGCACCATTTGCATGGGACTCTCTACCGGCAAAATACAAAATGACAAACAAGTGGTTGGAACGCAATTTCCATGGAATACGATGGGAACACAGCGGCATACCGTACGAGGCAGCTAGAACGACAATTCGAGGAATCTTGCAAGGAGCTCCTACCATCTATGCCAAGGGATTCGAGAAGTGCTCATGGCTATCGAGATTCACGGATTCAGCAACAAAAGTCATCGATCTGGAGACTCTGGACTGTCCATCGCTGCAGAAGTTGCCGAAAATCATGAAATCCAAATGCCCGCATCATTCGTCCAACACGAAATACAATTGCGCCCATGCAAATGTAAAATCACTGAAAAGCTGGTTGAGTGTATACGAAGCGTTGTGTGAGCGAGGGTTTTTTTTTTAAATGAATAAAAACATTTTGAACAAATATCGTTCTCTCCATTTATTTCCTATATCTATGGCGAATACAGTTTGACATTTTTTTTTCTTTTTTTTTTTACATTCTATTCGATGAAAAAGTTTTTTTTTTGTACATTTTTACATAGCACTAAGCGTTGAAAACTCTATCATGATGACTGTGATGCAAACAGTCTTTGCACTCTACGATGGTGACGATGCCAGCTGCCGCTGAACTCGTTGTTTCCACCGGGCCTTCACGAGCGTTCTTTTCCACCATACTCAGACTCGAGCGTCGAAAACTCTACGATATTGATGATGATGACTGTGATGCAAACAGTCCTTGCACTCTACGATGGTGATGATGCTGGCTGCTGTTGAACTCGTTGTTTCCGCCGGGCCTTCACGAGCATTCTTTTCCGCCATACTCAGACTCGACGGAACTCGACGCTGTTGTATTTTCCACCAATGTACTTCATGTAGAGTCGACCATTGCGTGCCAGTTGCAGCATACTCTCGAACATTTTCACATCTTGATCGAAGGCCTTTACCAGCCGCGCTGGCAAGAAGACGGCAAACTCATTTGCAACGTCCACGATGTAGCGTTTTCCAAACTTGGTCTGTACAGCTCTCATGTCCGTGATTTGATGATCCGTATGGACGTGGAGTTCTGACAGCTTCTTCGTTGGGAGGAATTCCGCCATCAGGCTGACTTTGTTGATATTTGAGAGATCCATTTTCACTCTTTTTCAAAGTTCTTTTCGGAGAAGTTGATGGTGCGGTGGAATAGTGCAGTCTGAGCTTGGTCCATGAAATGATAAGCTCCCTCGTAGCCCCTCCACTCAGATTTTAAAAACTTCTCCCCACTTATCCAATCATAGGCATGTTTAACAGGTTCAAACACGTTCGAAGAACCCCGCACGTAGAGCATTTCCCCCCTCGCAACACTTTCCACAGCCCCGACGTTGGGGTGGGGGACCATCAATGTGATCCTTCATCTGTGGCGTATTATAATGCTCCATGCATGGAAGATACGATATCACTTCACTATCGTTCCGATGATGCTCCGGCAAGCGATCCCACAGTAAACCAATAAAGTTACCCCAATACTTTAGGAGCAAGACCTTTGGAACTTGTTCGAGCTCGTTTTTGGTCAAGTCTAGGGGGTGCTTGGCCGGATGCACTGCGTACATACTCGCACATCTGAACATCTTGACGTAATGTTGTGGAATGAAACCTCGACGGGTTGAAACTTATTTTGGAATAACGCCGCAGCTGCATGCAATAAATAAAGCATTTTATGCGCTTTGAAGGGCCACCCTTCATATGGGAACTATCGTTATCTCACTCCCGAGAATTTCCCTACAGCGGCTTCCCCCTCTCGCCCGCGGGTCCAGCTATCGCCTGGAAGACAGCGTCACCAAAAACTAGCCTCCCCACTCTCTAACACCCCCCTCCCCCTCTCCCGCCACCACAACCCCGCAATCGGCTGCCGCGTGCAGGATCCACCCCCCCCCCCCCCCCCCGCCATGCATACCACGGCTTCCCCGCGCTCGACCCCCCCCCCGCCATGCATACCACGGCTTCCCCGCGCTCTACTCCCCCGCCCCGCTCCCCCCTGAGATTCCTGGGTTAGAACCGCTCCAGCCCTACTACTGATGCGCTTGGCTCACACGGGGACAGTACGGTAGTCGGATTTTTGTAATTTTTCGTACTCATGGTACGTGAAGGTCAGAGCTCGAATATTAATATCCCAAAGCAGTTCGACGCCATATTCAAAAATTTTCGAGAAAATTGACTGAAGTTTTCGAGCGCACGCTTATCCCACAAAGATGCAACGATATTCGAACCGGGCTCGTGGCGTACCCGGTAGCGCTCGAGTCTAGTAATCGCGGGGTCGCTGGTTCGAGTCTCACTTCGAAACTTTTTTTGTTTTTCATTTTTTTTTAATTCGCCTACCTCCGTCATTTAAATATCCCGATAAATTTTTGTTGTATATAATCACATATTATTATATATAATTAATATAATATATCTATATATGTTTATATATGGACAAAATCCATATATAGTTATTTATGTACAAAATTCATTATAGTTATACATAATTATATATTTTCTCATATATGATCGTATATTATTTATATATAACAATATGTGATTATTTATAAAAAAATAAATAAATAATCCCGGGATAAAAATCATAAAATCTATGCTAATTCACATATATGTAATTATAATTGTCAATGATAAATGCAAGTCTTATTTTTGATTATCTCTTGCTTGAAATTGCGAATAGGCGACGTAAAAATATCCAGTAATAATATTTACATAAACTCCCTTGTAGATTAATAGGAATATAAATAGAAGAATAAATGTTGAAATATGTGAATATAACGCTTGCTTTGGCAACCGTCGATATTGTGAATAACAGTTCTGCGTACATCGTTTGCCTTTGTCCTGATCAACTACCTGCGAAGCAATTTATTCCTTTTCTATTTTCTTCAGGATGCCAATACCAGTCGACGTTCGACAGAACTCTGGCGACCAAAGGATCAAAAGTAGTGCTGGTAAAGCGGCAGAATATGAATAAAGTCACCCATTCCTATACTGCGCAGTACTCTGTCACCCTATCAGGAAAATTGTTGCCCCTGGTGTTCGTATGCCTACAAGAAACAACAGGTTCATTTGGTCCCAGAGTTCAAAAATCGGTCGACGAGTACCTAAAAAAATACGGAAACGTCGTAGTCACGTCATCGAATTCGGGAAAATTGACTACAAAGTTATACAAAGATTTTTTAATCAACCTTTTGAAACCCTACGTAAAAAAAGAAAAGTTTTTCTTAATTATCGATTCCTGGGGAGGCCAAACCGATACCGTGATGCACAATGAGATGTTTCGAAATGACAGGCGTCTGCTTACTTGCACGGTGCAGGTAATTCCATCAAAATGCACTCCATTAGTGCAACCTTGTGACGTGTATTTTCACCGCCAAGTAAAAAATGTCATAAAGCGTCTGCAGAACTGCGCCTATCTGATTGAACAAGGACGTGAAATTAATGATAGAGAAGAGTGCATAAAAATTCATTCTATTGTTCATCATCAGTTGTCTTCTCCGGTCTTCAATAACATGATCAGATATGCGTGGTTTGCTTCGAAACTTTGCGATCAAAAAAAAATCTTCATGAACGTGAATGAAGTTTGTTTTCCAATCGATGTATTGAAAAAAAATTGCGAATGTAACAATGCAGCGTTTGTACGGTGTGCGAGATGCCGTGAAAATTACTGTTTTCCTTGTTTTTACGATGGTTATCACTCTGGCTCGTGTAACATTACACCCGATGTATAAAACAAACGAATACAGACCGAATAATAAAGTATTCGATTCTTTAACCGACGTTTTTCATTTCCATCCTAAAAACGTTGTTGGTTATAAATATTGATACTTGAAAATGTATGTTTATAATCAAGAGATAATCAAAAATATGACTTGCGTTTTTTCATTTAAAAAAATGAAAAAAAAAAAAAATTCGAAGTTAGACTCGAACCAGCGACCCCGCGATTACTAGACTCGAGCGCTACCGGGTACGCCACGAGCCCGGTTCGAATATCGTTGCATCTTTGTGGGATAAGCGTGCACTCGAAAACTTCAAAGTCAATTTTCTCGAAAATTTCTGAATATGGCGTCGAACTGCTTTGGGATATTAATATTCGAGCTCTGAACTTCACGTACCATGAGTACGAAAAATTACAAAAATCCGACTGCCGTACTGTCCCCTTGTCAGGTCGATCGTAAGAAAGAAACGACTCATCTCGCTTCGTATCCTACTTACAATTAGTCCAGGAAATGGGTTCAAAAAGGGGGCCTTTTGATGACTCGCCTCTAGGTAGTACGGGACCTGGATATTCTTGTAGGGTTAATAGCCCAGATGAAAACCTACTATTTTTCAACATTCGATTTGTACGTGATTATTATTCCCACGCGTCCAAAGTTGGCGAAACGAGGTTTTTGAGCGATAGCGACGAAACTGTCAATTTGACAGAAAGAAAGTAAACGAACTATTTGCAGGTATTAGAAAGACGCACAATTTAGCGCGTCGGAAATTAAAATCGATTAATTGGTTCTCCTGCAAAGTAATAAAAACCAGCTAAAATGGACATTCCTCCAATAACTAATTATTAATGCAATAATGCATGTACAGCTTTGAAAATCTCGGAAAACATGTCTCTTACTGTATTAAAGAAGTGTGCAAAACCAGGGCTCGATCGGATAAATACTTTGCGAGAAAACTTCTTTGTTATAAAAAAACCGATTTTTATTGCAAGGAATTTCCGGGCTGGAAAATTATCGTAGAACAATTTAATTAGCGGAATGTTAATTGAGAAAGGTCCCGCTGTCATATACACTTTGAGGCGAAAGAATTTTTTATAATTAAGTGGGTGAAAAATGGCTCCAAAAAGAGGAGACGTTTTTCAGTCATGAACAAATGGAATTCCGCCGCCAATTTTTATGTTACAGAGGCGAAATTAGCATAATTCAAAAGCTGTTATTTTTACACGAATTTACGAATTAAAGTCAATTGGGGGGGAGGGGGGTCGATAATCTTTTTCCAACAATTATTGCACCGGCTGTTCTTAACATAAAGGGCTAAAAATTGGACACAGTATAGAGGAAGATACTAACTGCCATACAATTTCCAAAGAAAGCACTCATGAAAGTGCCACTTATTTTTGCGGTTAATTCACGGACAAAATGCGGCACCGAGTATGGCGGTGGAGTGGGGGAAGCCATCTCCGCCTGCAGACGCTCGCGCTCAAAATGAATGTGCGCGTTCAAATTCCACGAACTTGGAATATCTTTTCAACAAATTAACATACCGTGTTGTTTTTTTTTTAAATTCCGACCAACTTTTTCCGCTGATCATGAATCTGCTATAAAAAAAGTAAAAAGGTATATCGTCAGCTCTAAATTTGTTTGCGTAATTTTTTTTCACCGTTAGTTAATCAATTTTTTTGTTTCATCTGAATTGGATTGTATTGTCGTAAAGTTCCTCAATTACTGTATCCAAAAAAAAGAAAAATCTATTAAAAATATATTGTTATTGGAGCACGCGGCATTTCGTTTTGTGGAAAAATTGAATAAATAAGGGACATAGTGTTTGAAATAATTACTGAACGTTTTTACATGTTAAGATGGCTTATTTAATACAAGAAAACGTCATGAATGATACCCAATCAAAACATATAAACGTAAAAAGAGATTGACATTCGGACACATTTATTGTTTCTTTCTACGAGTTTTACAAAGATTCAAATAGGGGCAGCTGTCCGAGGAGTCGGGTACATTTGGGGCTTGAGACTCCTTGTTCGTCAGTCTCGCCTGAGAATCGACGCTGTTCACATCGTGGTGTAGTCAGTTCGCAGTGAGATGTACAAAATGGTGTTCTGTTTTTGAAGGAGATGAAACAATTTGTTGTAAAATCAAACTTTTTTCCCTACGAACTCGGCGGCCTCTCGTTTGAAATCGACGCCACGTATGCTGCCTTTGCCAATTCAATGCTCCTTTTCCTTACGTATGTAGTATGACAAGTCTTGTGAATGTTAAGAGGCTCATACTTCTGGAGCTGCAGATGTTTTCTATCTCTCCGCTGGCGACTAGCCTCGATGAGACTCTGGATAGCACGTTGTTTAACAGTGGCAGTATTCTCTGGTAACAATATTTTGTCACAAGGGACGCAAATATTGTCCTCCTTCTCTGCTGCCATCCTCCATAAATTGTGGACCTACAATAAATATTTAGATATAAAAGCTCAAATAAACAAATACTAGTCAAATGGCTAATTATACAATTTTATATTGAAGAGCTATTGGTGAGAGTAGCACGAAAATGTATTGTCGGCAACACCCCCACATTGCATAAGGCACGACATTTTTTATTTTGGATGCATATATTTTTGGAAATACTTATTAAAATCTTTTGTTGAAATGAAATCGATATACAACGAAAATATTATTCACAATTTTGTAATTTTTTTCATGTATACATTTCGGAGTATATAAAAGGAATAGAGGAAATCCTATGAAATACTTATACAATGCTAGAAATTCAAAAATTTTCATGGCCTAATGGACTCCATTAATCCTTCGCGGGCACACCACCTTGGCCGACGACCTGGATGGTCACATAAATTCATGGTGTTAGTTGGAACCTTCTAGAATGTAGTAGTCTTGTTGAATTTCCGTTCATTATATTCAATATGGCGGAAAAATATCAGGAAGGGATCAACGCATGCAGATGGCCAATTTTCACGGGAAAAACGTCACCTTTGCAATTTGTGGTTCAAGAAAACACAAAAGTAGAGTTGTATTCTCAAAATATTATACTGTGTGGCAGAAAAGGTCCCTACAGTGGGCGTTCCCCATAAGGTATTCATTCTGCCATATACAATCATTTTCGTTCAGTCACTTTCAAAAACTAGTACGATTAAATATTGTTATAAGTACTTACCACAATTATTGTTTTCCCTTCAAGAACCTCGGACGGAATACGATTTTGTACATCTCACTGCGAGCTGACTACAACACGATGTGAACAGCGTCAGTTCTGAAGCGAGACTGGCGAACAAGGGGTCTCAAGCCCCAAATGTCCCCACTCCTCGGACAGCTGCCCCACCTTGATACTTGCATGAATGAGAAATCGGCGTTGACTACAAAAGAATCTATTTATAGTTTATACTTGAGACCCTTCTGCATTCGTCCATTCATGCCTTTTGTAGAAGTCGCAAATTCGTGTACACTACAAGTAGGACTGCACGAAATATTTTGAACGCGAGAACTGTTAATATTTAAGTGGTAAGATTATATATTTTAATTTTTTTTTACGTTGATATGTTTTGTTTGGGTATTGCTCATAACGTTTTCTTGTAATAAATAAGCCATCTTAACATGTAAAAACGTTCAGTAATTATTTCAAACACTATGTCCCTTATTTATTTAATTTTTCCCCAAAACGTAATGACGCGTGTTTTGTACCGCTGAATCGCGCCAACATATGTGCCCTGGGAGTTACGTCCCCGAAAAAAACTGGTGGCTGAAATCGTGTGATCGAGGACGGGTAGGTGGGGTCTTTCCAATGACGAGTAAATCTCCAACTCGGGAATTATGAACTTACAATTGTTTAACTTTATTATAACTAGGCAACATTTGATTTACAAAATGTTTGATTGCCTTGAGACCGACCACCTCGGTTGTCAACCGAAGACTGACTTCTGACGTTTCGTTCCTCTAATTGTTAACTCGGTTCTTCGCAATCGAACGTTCTCGAACGTTGAAATCGTACGATGCCGATTCAGCGATAGGTGTCGCCAAAGTCACCTCTGGAGGTGCTTCACGGGCCCAAACTGCTGTCGTTTGCACAGGGGCCTGAGGCCTCTCAATTTCGTAAATCGAATATGCTTATTTCTATGCGATTTGCGCTAAATTAGGGGTACAACAAATAGTTCGTTTACTTTTTTTCTGTCAAATTGACAGTTTCATCGCTATCGCTCAAAAACCTCGTTTCGCCAACTTTGAACGCGTGGGAATAATAATCACGTACAAATCGAATGTTGAAAAATGGTAGGTTTTCATCTGGGCTTTCAGCCCTGCGAAAATATCCGGGTCTCGTACTACCTAGAGGCGAGTCATGCAAAAACTACCCATTTCCTGGACTAAGTATGTACCTCCGGCACTTGATGCCTGGCGACGTTCACATGCGTTTTGTAGAGATTCGGTCGGTGGCTCTCTACTCCTGTAGTTGTCCGCGGCTTGTCCAGGTTCTGTAAGGTCGGTAAGATAGGAGGAGGCCGGAAAAGAATTGTGCGTTTCGTTTCGGGTGTTAGGGTCTAGGGGAAAGACGGTTGTGTATATTGGAAAGCATGCCCCTGCGACCGCTTGTTAGAAACGCGGGAATGATGTAGCTGCGTACCGGTGAGATGGTGGAACTAGCAGGACCGCCACAGTTTCGGTACTGGTGCGGCCATCTAACGGCGTTAGGCCGCACTTGCTAGCTGTTTTATGCTTAATCTTTCGGGATTTTGACCGTTCTGAACGCTCTGTATCGGAATCTTATACTATCTAAACGTCAGTTTTCTCAAACTGGATGTTCGACGCTATAACTTCCGGAATCTAAATCTTTCGTACACCTGACGAATCCCTTATTAGCTTTTATTATATTTAAATTTTCTGGTATAGTTCGTTTTCTATAACAAAAAAATCGCAATTTTGTGGCATGTTTAATATTACATATTCGTTCTTTTGTACATCGTATTACTGGTCATTCTAGTAATGAGTTGATCTTCTTCATACTATTTCGGAAAATTATGTCGTATAAAAATAATATTGGTATCCTTTTTCTATCGCTACTCGTACCGTTTAGCTTATTAGCTTATTAGCCCTTATTAGCTTTTATTATATTTAAATTTTCTGGTATAGTTCGTTTTCTATAACAAAAGAATCGCAATTTTGTGGCATGTTTAATATTACATATTCGTTCTTTTGTACATCGTATTACTGGTCATTCTAGTAATGAGTTGATCTTCTTCATACTATTTCGGAAAATTATGTCGTATAAAAATAATATTGGTATCCTTTTTCTATCGCTACTCGTACCGTTCCACACCATTTACAGCCTACTGTGTAACCTTTCGCTGACATGAGCTCTACGAAACTTATAGTTTCGGAATCTTAAAATTCGGAATTTCGAGCTTTCTGGTCATTCAAAGTTCGGAATTTCAACCCCGTCACATGTCTTCAAACGCGGGTGGGTTAAAATTTCGAATTTTAGATCAGAACGCTCAAAACTCCAAAAGAATACCACCCCGAAAGATCAACACTCCGAAAGAATTTTACCCGAAAGACCAAAACTTCGAAAATCTGAACGGGGCCAGGTTAAAATTCCGAACTCAAAACTCCATAGAAATATTACTCCGACAGATCAAAACTACGACAGAATTTTACACGAAAGACCAAAACTCCGAAAATCTGAACACCGCGAAAATACTTTGGCTATGGAAGTTTTTAAAGTTTCAACATTTTTAATAAACCGACGAATTATTTCAAGAATTTATTTTCATCAAGAAGTGATTTTACGTCAATTTTGAAATTTGTGTAGACAATGTTATACGTTCTACATCATTGACAGTCAATTATAACATTGCCTTCACAAATTTTAAAATTCCCGTACAAGCACTTCTTAATTAAAAGAAAATTCTTGCAATATATCGTCGATTTAATAGAAATGTTGAAACTTTTAAAACTTCCGTTGCCGAATTGTTTTGACGATGTTCAGATTTTCGCGGTTTTCGTCGTTCGTGTAAATTTTTTTCCGAGTTTTGATTTTTCGGGGTAGTATTCTTTCGGCGTTTTCTGCGTTCTGATCATTCAAAGTTCGGAAGTTCAACCCGGCCCACTTCAAATATCTTATGAATATTTTCGAAAGTCTCTTGAATATCTCACGAACATCTTCCAATGTCTCATAAACGTCTTAGAAAGCTTCGTGAACCTCTTTGAATCCCTCATGAATGTCTTCAAACGTCTTATGAATGTTTTCGAAAGTGTCTTGAATATCTTTAAATGTCTTATGATCGTATTCGGAAGTCTCTTGAACGTCTCACGAACCACTCTCGAAGATCTACCAACGCCTCGCAAACTTACAACAAACGGTACTCGACATCTATAGAAGGTATACTGATGAATGTATTCGACCATCATTGGGGGATTATATTAATTTATTTTCAATCAATTTTCATTCAAACAGAAATTGAGTTTCACATTTGAAAGTTCGGAGTTTCACGTTCGAAATATTTTATTCAGTTGTACAATCCGATATCAGATGTTGCTGACATAACGAAGTACGAGGTGAGGAGAATATAAAAAGTATATAATGTTACATTTCTTTTATTTGCATGAATCTTTATGATTCAACCATCAATTGAAGATTCTGAATATATTTTGTAAGGCAATATTTTGTAATTGTTCTTATGATTTTCACATCGTAGAGTCGAACTTCCATCTAATTTACTTAAGGCATCCGTATCGTCAAGGTTCACATTCAATGACTCAACAACTAGCTCATTTTTCATATTTAGTATATCAGCTAGCCATTCTCGTTTTTCATGGCCCGTAACATATACGATAGGACACATGTCGTTTTCCGTTGAATCCTCAACTGCAGCCGTTATTAAACATTCAGCCATGATATATGGAACGTTTCCATAGACCCACTTTAGACCATGATGATTCCGAATCAACCATGACGCGTCGTATCTCTCAGACTTTGTGAGGAGTCTCCATGGTATGGGACTCGCGAAAACGTAATGGGAGAGTACGCTCCCGCTCTCAGAATTGCTACTTCCTTCACGAGAAAGTTCCGTTCAACAATGAATCCTTGTAGATCTACAAACGTGGGCACAATCATAACGAATATGTTTCAGCATGCTTAAGTCAATGGCAAGATCAAATTATGACTGACGTTGATCTTTAAGAAACTCGTTTTTAAATTATATGTTCATTTAGCCGGGGGTATTTGCTGATCTATACAATTTTACGCATAATGCCGGACAATGGACAATATTTCCTTGCATTCGAATTCCATTCACTCATATACAATAATATTCTTCACAGGCTCGTTTTGACGCGATTAATCAATAACCGTGAGAGGGCCGTCACATTAAAAGTTGGCGATGGTTAGCAAACAATAATCACTATTACAGTCGTAATGATATTTACGAAATTGAGAGTACATGTTGAATCAAATAGTGAAACTTTTTTTTTATTATTGAAGTACAAATTCGAGTTATCGCGAGGATAGAATTCCGAATTAAGATAAAGTTTAACCCTAGTGAGCTCGCACTCGGTGAATAATGTAATATCATTTGTCATAGGATTTTTTTTACCAGTCTACGTCGTATAAATGATATATTTTGGTATGTCTACTGGGAGGCAGTTTTTACAGTTCATGAATGTTTCGTTGTGCTTCGTAGCAGTGGATACTTGTAAAGATCTCAAGAGCGAAAACTCATTCAAGTATCGCCCACTTTCCAATTTTCGAAGTAATGACAACCCTCTAAAAACTTTTAAAAGGTAAAAAACGTTTGATCCTATAAACAGTTCCGATTTACCTCAAAATAGTTTTTATTTGAATTCCAACAATGGCTTTATTGTATTTATCAATTCACGCGTACAAAAAAAGTGAAAATAGTTTTTTTTATTAAATAACCAAGCAAGTTTACTATAAATGTTGTACACAAAATTGTTAAATCTTAAGAATAATGTTTTTCCAAATATTTTGTTTTCATTTAAAAAAATCATATTACTATTATAACATAACATTGATGTCACATTCATATAACTGTACAGCGTATGTACCACACAAGATGTCGGTGAACTTAGCAGATCATTTCCCAGCAAATAAAAATTAAATGATAGTTCTCTTTGCATGCAGTTGAGTTCTATAGTTCCTGATGGTTTTTAGCAATAGTTCTGGCGATTTAACGCAAAAAATCATGACCGCAAAAATGATCTGCTAACTTCCTGTAGCAGATCGTTTTCGAGAAAACGGTAATAAGCGGGATTTCTTTGAGTATGCGGTTGAGTTCTATACTTCTTTACCTTTTTTAACAATAGTTCTGTTGTTTACACCCAATAAATAGACATTAAACAATTTTTTTTAACATTAATACCCTACGAGGGTGATCTGCTGACGCATAGGTGCGAGTTCTGGGGGCTTTATGTGAATCACATGATAGTTCCTGTATCCTGTCATATATTTAAAAACAGTTCTGGCCTCTAGCTATTTTAAAATAGATATTAAACATTTTTTTCAAACATTAATAACGTATGAGGGTGATCTGCTGATGCATAGGTGCGAGTTCTGGAGAATTTATACGATTAAAATAATAGTTCCAGTATCCTTTATGGGTAAGGGTATCCGTTTATGGGTAAGGCCATCATTTATCATTATGTTTTAGGGGGGTTTTCTTAATATTGCAATATAATTTTTTTGTTTTTAATGTACAGCACTCCAACTATGCTCATGTACTCTGCTCGAGTATAGGCGGGCTATTTATGATTTTGAAGTTTGCACCTTCGGCGATGCGACGAAAACCATTTTTGTTAAATTATCATGTTTTTTAGCGGATGTAACTTACGAAAATTATGCAAACATTTTTTGGAACTTTTGGCAATTTAGCAAAATATGTAGAAAAGTGAAGCTTGATAATTATAAAAAGACGGCGCTTAAGGGCGGGGTAAAGTATTAAAATTTTTTTTTTCATTTTTAAACATTTTTTTAAATGAATGCATAATATATCAAGAACATTGTGTTAAAATTTCAAGTCGATCGGAGTAAAATTGACGAAGTTATGAGTATTTGAGCGTCTATTGCTCCATGCCGGGTTTTATACCTGGGCGGCAGCTGCGCGGCGCGCTATTGTATTTTTCGACCCCGAATAAATTTCTTGATAAACGGGCCTGTTCCGGTCCCGTTATGTATATTCGAGGCATAGTGTATATTAGTATACACATTAGTCTGTACATCAGTTGACCGCTGTATGCCGTGCTGAGCAGTAGCAAGTCACACTAACTGTTTGAGTCCGTTTTCGTTCCTGTTCGTACCTCGAAAAATGCCTCGAAAAATAAGCAGACAAGATCGTGAGAACGGTATTGGGCAATTGTGCCGACCGAAAAAAAAAGTGCCTCCTCACAAGCGTAAAAACGACGAACCGTTAGCTAATAGCGCGTCAGCGAAAAAAATTAAAAGTAATCCCGCTGGGGTGGTAGAAGTCATCCAAAAACATTATCGAATGATAGATTTCGTTCTTATTTTTTCGACTATTGCTACTGTAGTCAAATGTGTGAAGTGTGATGGAAAAGTTACATTCCAAACATGCAAAAAAGAAGGTCTTGGTTTCAAGATCACGGTTACATGTGAAAAGTGTAAACAGCCTCACTACATTCCATCAAGTGAAAGAGTAGACAGTGGTGTATACGATGCCAATTATCGATTTGCTTTCGTAATGCGAGTGTTAGGCTTAGGTTTAGCCGGATGCAATAAGTTTTGCGGACTAATGGATTTGGCGAGTGCTTTCTTATCGAAACCAGCCTATAATTTATATATGAAAAAACATTGTGAAGCGATACAAAATGTGGCCAAGAAGTTCTTCGCATCGGCTGCACAAGAAGAGAAAAAAACAATGTCTGATGCAAATAATGTAGAAGAAACGTCAGAATTGACTGTATCAGGCGACGGCACTTGGAAAAAAGAGGATTCTCTTCGTTATTTGGCGTTGCTTCTCTAATTGGATATTGTACTGGAAAGGTACTTGACATTTTTGTAAAAAGCAGTTACTGCCACAGTTGTAAGACTTGGAAAAACAAATTGGATTCTGCCGAATACGAAGCGTGGTACGAAGAGCATGTGGAAAGCGGTGATAGCAAAGCCAACCATGAGGGACCCTCTGGAAACATGGAGGTATCAGCAATTATAGAAATGTTCGAACGATCGGTGGAAAATCTTGGGGTGAAATATCGTAACTACATCGGAGACGGTGACTCAAAGACGTACAGCGGCGTTGTCAATGCAAAACCTTATGGTGAAGATTTTGTGATAAACAAAAAAGAATGCATAGGGCATGTCCAAAAGAGAATGGGAACACGTCTGCGTGGACTAGTAAAACCAAGCGCAGTTGACATAAAAACCAAGGCCGGAAAGATCGTAAAAAGAAAAAGCCTTTCTGGCAAAGGAAAGCTCACCGCTAAAATGATTGATAAATTGACTGATTACTATGGACTAGCTATTCGACATAATTATGATTCAGTTGAGAAGATGAAAAATGCCATATGGGCAACTTATCATCACTACAGTTCAACATGTGCCTGAAGTTTGCAACGTTGCTAAGCAACGATTTGGCGTGAAATTTTTTTTTTTTGTGCTGCGTCAAATTTTGGTACATTTCAGCTCTATTTGTTGAAAAAATGAGGTAATATGAATTTAAAATGTTTTCAACCACTGGGACCCACCCTTATCGGGGGGTAAAACTTTCTAAAAATTCTATCTCCCGCGGGTTTGATATAATCAAATTTTTTATTGGCGTTGCCTGTAAGGTGGCCCAAAAAGCATCTCCCCGAAAAATATCAACCTTCTGAATTTTCCGGAAAGTACCCCTATCGAGGGGTGAAACTTTCAAAAAATTCTATCTCCCGCGGGTTTGATATAATCAATTTTTTTATTGGCGTTGCCTGTAAGGTGACCCGAAAAGCATCTCCCCGAAAAATATCAACCCTCTGAATTTTCCGGAAAGCACCCCTATCGAGGGGTGAAACTTTCAAAAAATTCTATCTCCCGCGGGTTTGACATAATCAAATTTTTTATTGGCGTTTCCTGTAAGGTGGCCCGAACAGCATCTCTCCGAAAAATATCAACCTTCTGAATTTTCCGGAAAGCACCCCTATCGAGGGGTGAAACTTTCGAAAAATTCTATCTCCCGCGGGTTTGATATAATCAATTTTTTTGTTGGCGTTGCCTGTAAAGCGGCCCGAAAAGCATCTCCCCGAAAAATGTCAACCCTCTGAATTTTCCGGAAAGCACCCCTATCGAGGGGTGAAACTTTCAAAAAATTGTATCGCGCGGGTTTGATATAATCAATTTTTTTATTGGCGTTTCCTGTAAGGTGGCCCGAACAGCATCTCTCCGAAAAATATCAACCCTCTAAATTTTCCGGAAAGCACCCCTATCGAGGGGTGAAACTTTCAAAAAATTCTATCTCCCGCGGGTTTGATATAATCAATTTTTTTATTGGCGTTGCCTGTAAGGTGGCCCGAACAGCATCTCTCCGAAAAATATCAACCCTCTGAATTTTCCGGAAAGTACCCCTATCGAGGGGTGAAACTTTCAAAAAATTCTATTTCCCACGGGTTTCACATAATCAATTTTTTTATTGGCGTTGCCTGTAAGGTGGCCCGAAAAGCATCTCCGCAAAAAATGTCAACTCTCTGAATTTTCCGGAAAGGACCCCTACTGAGGGGTGAAACTTTCAAAAAATTCTATCTCCCGCGGGTTTGATATAATCAATTTTTTTATTGGCGTTTCCTGTAAGGTGGCCCGAACGGCATCTCTCCGAAAAATATCAACCCTCTGAATTTTCCGGAAAGCACCCCTATCGAGGGGTGAAACTTTCAAAAAATTCTATCTCCCGCGGGTTTGATATAATTAATTTTTTTATTGGCGTTGCCTGTCAGGTGGTCCGAAAAGCATCTCCGCAAAAAATGTCAACCCTCTGAATTTTCCGGAAAGGACCCCTACTGAGGGGTGAAACTTTCAAAAAATTCTATCTCCCGCGGGTTTGATATAATCAAATTTTTTATTGGCGTTTCCTGTAAGGTGGCCTGAACAGCATCTCTACGAAAAATATCAACCCTCTGAATTTTCCGGAAAGCACCCCTATCGAGGGGTGAAACTTTCAAAAAAATCTATCTCCTGCGGGTTTGATATAATCAATTTTTTTATTGGCGTTGCCTGTAAGGTGGCCCGAACAGCATCTCTCCGAAAAATATCAACCCTTTGAGTTTTCCGGAAAGTACCCCTATCGAGGGGTGAAACTTTCAAAAAATTCTATCTCCCGCGAGTTTGATATAATCAATTTTTTTATTGGCGTTGCCTGTAAGGTGGCCCGAAAAGCATCTCCGCAAAAAATGTCAACCCTCTGAATTTTCCGGAAAGGACCCCTACTGAGAGGTGAAACTTTCAAAAAATTCTATCTCCCGCGGGTTTGATATAATCAAATTTTTTATTGGCGTTTCCTGTAAGGTGGCCCGAACAGCATCTCTCCGGAAAATATCAACCCTCTGAACTTTCCGGAAAGCACCCCTATCGAGGGGTGAAACTTTCAAAAAATTCTATCTCCCGCGGGTTTGATATAATCAATTTTTTTTATGGGCGTTGCCTGTAAGGTGGCCCGAAAAGCATCCCCGCAAAAAATGTCAACCCTCTGAATTTTCCGGAAAGGACCCCTACTGAGGCGTGAAACTTTCAAAAAATTCTATCTCCCGCGGGTTTGATATAATCAAATTTTTTATTGGCGTTTCCTGTAAGGTGGCCCGAACAGCATCTCTCCGAAAAATATCAACCCTCTGAATTTTCCGGAAAGGACCCCTACTGAGGGTTGAAACTTTCAAAAAATTCTATCTCCCGCGGGTTTGATATAATCAAATTTTTTATTGGCATTTCCTGAAAGGTGGCCCAAACAGCATCTCTGCGAAAAATATCAACCCTCTGAATTTTCCGGAAAGCACCCCTATCGAGGACCGAAACTTATGATGTTGAAGTTTGCATCGTTGGAATGCAATGAATTTTTTTTTTACTGAACTTCAAAAATTTTCTTTGGCAGATTTGAGCTCTACATACCGCGCGTTCATTTTTTAGGCTCGCCATTTAGCGATCTATAATTGAAATCTAAAAAATACGGTATTTGATATTAATAAAGAAAAGGAAGTAGAAAAAAAGTTGTTGCATTCCAACGATCCAAACTTCAAGCCCATGAAGGTTGCATCGTTGGAAAACAACCAAAAATGTTTCTATTAACCTCAAATTTCCAAACAAAAGGATTTCGAATATTAATACAAATTACGAAATAAGAAAAAATAATCGTTGCGTTCCAACGATCCAAACTTTAACTTTATGTTATTATGACGTTGAAGTTTGCATCGTTAGAATGTAATGAAAATCTTTTTGTTATTCCCCGAATTTCTTTTGGCAGATTTGAGCTACAAAAATCACGCCAACATTTTTTAGCATTCTTCTTTAGCGATCTACAATAAATTTGCAAAGCGTAGTTTTGAATAATAATGAAAATAAGAAATTAAAAAAATTTATCGCTGCATTCCAATGATGCGAGCTTCAACCGCATCGCATTTTGAGACTTTGGAAGCTTTTTTAGACTTTGGAAGTCAATTTTTTTGATCCAATGGTATCAAACAATTATTTATGTATAAGCATACATTGTAGGATACAACAAAAGTTATTTCGTGCTATTACAACTACCAACAAAAAAGTTATAACATTTTAAAGGCGAAATTTCGAAAAAGAAAAAAAAACGTAGAAAAATGATCTTAATTATCGTAACACTTCGGACGTAGAGGCTAAGGGTAAAAAAAGTAGAAATGACCCCCTAATCGCTCAAAAAATTGTGTCGTCTCATGCGCCAAACACCCTGTATATGTTATATCGCGCTCTCCGTTTTGTGCGAATAGTGGGGTGAGCAGACCACCGATGTGAGCGCAGGTTGACTTGGATGTACGTTGAATATTGATATAGACACAGCATCGTAGATTAATTTTTTCGTTTTTCCACAGTTCATTTTTTTACAGGCGTCATAGACTTCTAGGGTTAATTTATTCAATTTAAATCTCCTTGGGTTTGTTTATATTTTTTTTGCTTCTCTAGTTGCTATATGGTTGCTGTAGTCAGAGCTGAGCCCATCCGCTAAAGATATAGAAGGAGCGGTAAAAAAAAAGCTTTCAAAAATCGATATCTCGAAAACCATAGCACGTCCCTAAAAATCCTTTTAGACCTCTCACAATTTTTAAAGAATGATGTATGCCAAATTTCAGATCGAAATTCTGTTTCCGCTTTTTAGAAGTTCAGGCAAATAATCTACATATATAGTTCCATCCTTTGAAGAAAAAAAAAGATCGATTTCATTATCGTTGGAAGTGTATATCCCGCTTTAATGCAATCCCGAAATATCAATATTACAGCGAATATTATAAGCAATATCAGACCTATGCGAAAGAAAACAGAACAAATTTTTATTTACAGATTTATATTGCAAAGTTCGGAATTATGTGAAAAAATCGTGAGGCTTTTTTTGTCGAAACTGGCCAGAAGATATTGGAGTAAATGAGAAATATTTATTTTCATTGGATCCGTACGATGTAAACTTTAATGCCATGGACGGCCGTACTTAGCCGAAATCACTTTGGTTAATAAATTCGGTTGACATTTTTTTTGAAAATTGACGCCCAGCTACGTCACTTTCTTAAAGCCGCAAAACCATACGTAGTTCCCATTCGCGTAAGCGTAGGCCCGTCTTCAAACACAAAGCTGGAAACATACATAAACACACACATTGGCATACAGCGCGCTCTCCGCTGATCGTATACATTGTAGTGACATTGGATAATCATGCGTTCTCACTCGCACTCGCACGCTTTGCTACGCGCTCGGCGGTATTGTGTCGAACGCCACCATACTGCCCGTGAGATGATGCTGCGTTCTCACTCTTGCTCGAGCGTCTTTTAAATTTTATTATTGCCGCACTCTCGCTCGTGCGTCGTCGGCAATTTTCGGCTACCTCGTACTCCTCTCGCGTGAACGAAGAACGAACAGGGCCTTTCGTTCGGCGAGCTGCTTCGCATCAAAGACCGGGCGTTGGATATCCCCACTCCCCCCTCGCCGGGCACAAGCGCAGCGCAGTGCGATTTCGGAAGGCCTGGCACTTTCCTGGTGCTTGCTGCCGCGTTAAGGGAGAATATACCTTTGTAAGGGCAAAATCAAGGGCAATTTCTGACAATTTATTTCAGAAAAACAAAACAATATTTTTAAATTTGATTTTTTATACATGTTAGTACACGTCATAAAGTAAAAGAATACTTTTAAAATTTATTTTGAAACATAATGGCGGCGCAGTAGTTTTTCTCGAAACTATGTTTTTAGACACCGGCGTATGCGTAGCGCCTCGAGTTTTCAATCGATCGACTTGACATTTTAACTGTAGCTTCTTGACAACATTTTCTAGCCCAGGATGTGGGATTTTTTCGATAATTTGGAATTTGAAAACTTTATGGTCGATATTTGACCCATTTTAAACGATTTTTTTTCCATGTTAACGCCATTTTTTAAAAATTCAATATTTTTAAACACCCCTACGTACTGGACTAGTTTTTTATATCTACATCCAAAATATTTTTCGTTTTTTTTCTAGCTTAAAAATGTTGACCTGTGCGAATACGTCCGTAGAGGACTATGAAAAAAGAGAGTTTTCTTTCATCGACTACTGCGCCGCCATTTTGTTTCAAAATAATTTTAAAAAATCATTTTACTTTAAGACTTGTACTAACATATATAGAAAACCGAATGTAAAAATATTGTTGTTTTTCTTAAATAGATGGTCAAAAATAACCCTTGATTTTGCCCTCACGAAGGTATATTCCCCCTTAAAGTTGGAGAAATTCTACCACCGGAATGATTTTTTTTTTCATGTATATAACCTCTTCGCTGATCATCCTGTGCAATTTGGGTGTGATACACAGTACCGTTTTTCAGATAAAAATTCGGGAACTCAACGTATTTCGTGGATTCGACTATATTGCGCTTGTGGAAACGTCCCGATCATTTTTCAGTAGCTTAATATCTGGCAAGGAAATGACGGAGCAGAAAAAATAAGTACGGTTCGACTAATTATCGGACTAACCTTTGGTGCCGTGAAAATGAGAATTGACAGTACCGATATAAAATTATTAATTTTTTTCATCGCGGACTTATGTGCAAGTGAAACACCCAATCGTAGGGCTTCGTGATGATGGTACGCCGTAGACGGCACAAATTCTACCAAATTTATACATATACGTTTTTGTATATTTTTTATGACAGGTTAACCTCAAATTGCCAAACGAAAGGGTTTCGAATATTAATGAAAATGACGTAATAAGAAGAAAAAAAATCGTTGCGTTCCAACGATGTAAACTTCAACGTCATCTTTGGTACACACTTTATCTTCCCAGCGAATTTTGTTTCGGACCCGGACCGATGTTGATTGTTCCCATCTCCTTGGACCGATTTTGACGTTATAAACCGGACAATTAACCACGTTGTAAATTCGTCTCGCGTTAAAATGTATTTATGGTATAAATTCGGATCTATTTTGTCTGCCTCCAAATTTTGTAGAAAATTATCATTTCTGAACATAGATATTAAATCAATATTGAGTAACTATTACTAATTAAGAGAATGAGAACAAATGATATTCGTTGTTAACTGTCTTGGGCAAGTAGATTGAGGGCATAATTACCGAATATGTATAAAATAGGCAGCATTTGTGCCGTCTACGACGTTCCCCAGATTGCGCAACCCGTACATTTTGCGGGCTTGACTTGATCATAAGTTCGCGATTAAAAAAATTATTAATTTTATAAGGGTACTGTGAATCCTCATTTTCACGGTATCAAGGGTTAGTCGGATAATTAGTCGAAATGTACCTATTTTTTTTGCCCCATCTTTTTTTTAGCAGATATTAATAATCCACTCAAAAACCATCGAGACTTTTCCACAAGCGTAATATAATGGGATCCGCGAAATACGTCGAGCTTCAGAATGTCTATCTAAAAAACGGTACTGTGCATCATACCTAAACGGTGCAGGATGCTCGGAAAAGAAGTTATACACGTCCGAAAAATGTTTAGCCCGGTGGCAGCATTTCGACTTGACCCCATAGCAACCTTAACGGCGCACCGAGCGCCGGGTGAGTGCCAGTCGTTACGGAGTCCCACTGCGTTGCGGCTGTGCGGAGAGGGGGGAGTGGGGATCTCCAACGCACGGTCTTCGATGCGAAGCAGCTAGCTAAACGAAAAGCTTTGGTCGTTCTTCGTCCACGCGAAAAGAGTAGGAGATAGCCGAAAATTGCCCACGACGCACGAGCGAGAGTGAGATAATGAAATTTAAAAGACGCTCGAGCAGTAGTGAGAACCCAGCGTCTCACGAGCAGTACGGTAGCGTTCGACCCAACACCGTCGAGCGCGTAGCAAAGCGTGCGAGTACGAGTGAGAACGCATCATTATCCAATGTCACTACAATGTATACGACCGGCGGAGAGAGCGCGCTGCATGCCAAAGTGTGTGTTTATGTATGTTTCTATCTTTGTGTTTGAAGGCGGGTCTACTAGTCCAGTCAACTTAGCATAAGACCTATTCAAGAGGCCCACCCTCTGGCCAATTTTTTTTATAGGTTGTTTGGACCTACAAGAATATAGTCCTGAGTTTTGGGATATTTCCGAGGTATTTTTCAGCAATAAAAAATTATTGAAAATTAAAAAATGGACATTTTTGAGGTATTTTTTTTTGGAACGCGTTCTATCGAAGAAAGTTTCGAATAAAATTTGTTCATAATAACGTCCTCTGTAAAAAAGTGCTAACATTGTTAATTATGTGGTTAATGGCAAATGAAAACGACAATTCTCCATTTCGTTTTTGCAACCGCAATCGGGTGTTTATCAACATATCGGTTTGAAACTCGTACATGATGTAAAGGACCCAAACCCCAATAGAATCGTGCAAGATTTATCGATCTGCGAGAATAGTTTAGCAACAATCTGCGATCATCGAAAAATCTTTGCGCTCCAATAGAATTTCCGGACGAAGGGCCACAGGGTGGAAAAAAAATCGAGGAGCTTCGTGTCGTCATGCACAAGCGATTTGGAAAAAAAATACGTTTTGTTGAAAATAGATACTGTTTTTTCGCGATTTTACATTTTTGCTTATGAACAAATAACAATTCTGACCAAACTTGCAAAGACATCTGAAAAATTCTTGGACCATCTAACGCGTTCTTGGAAAACGAAGAATTGAAAAAAAATTTTGCAATTTTTTGATTACCGCACCAGATATGAATGTTTTTACGTTTGTTCAATTTTCCATTGTTGTTATAAAGATTTTTGCAAAATTCGAGTTCCTCAGCAATCCCTACGCTTCCGGCCATGGGATTCAATGGGATTATTCCCTTTACGAGCAATTATGCCATCACAGTTATCGATGTATTTCGATCGACGGCTTGCCGCTGAGCGCGTGGCGTCGACCGCTCGGCCGGCCGTCGCGGAGGTGATGCCCCCTCTCACTCCGCAGCCTGGCGTGAGCGGCTTAGTTAACAAATATAATAACTTACTTAAAAATGGCCGTATAACAATTTTTTTTTCATTTTACGTGATTTATTTATGATACCTTTTCCCATCCACAGTTAAATAATTTTAAAGCATGTTTAAATGTAAAATTTGTAAGAAACATGGTCATGGGGCTGCTATGGGGTGAACATAATTTTCATGAACACCATCGCGTTCGTAAGAAAAAATCACGTAAAATGAAAAAAAAATTGTTTTACGGTCATTTTTAAGTAAGTTATTATACTTGTTAACTAAGCCGCTCGCGCCAGGCTACAGAGTGAGAGGAGGCATCCCCACCGCGCCGCCCGGCCGAGCGGTCGACGCCGCGCGCTCGGCGGCGGGCCGTCGATCGAAATACATCGATAACTGTGATGGCATAATTGCTCGTAAAGGGAATAATTTCATTGAATCCCATGGCCGGAAGCGTAGGGATTGCTGAGGAACTCGAATTTTGCAAAAATCTTTATTACAACAATAGAAAATTGACCAAACGTAAAAATATTCATATCTCGTGCGGTAATCAAAATATTGCAATTTTTTTTTTCAAATGTTCTGTTTCCAAAAACGCGTTAGATGGTCCAAGAATTTTTCAGATATCTTTGCAAGTTTGGTCAGAATTGTTATTTGTTTATAAGCAAAAATCTAAAATCGCGAAGAAACAGTATCTATTTTCAACAATACGTATTTTTTTTCCAAATCGCTTGTGCATGATGACACGAAGCTCCTCGATTTTTTTCCACCCTGTGTGCCTTCGTCGAGAAATTATATTGAAGGGCAAAGATTTTTCGATGATCGCAGATTGTTGCTAAACTATATCTCGCAGATCGATAAATCTTGCACGATTCTCTTGGGGTCTGGCTCCTTTACATCATGTACGAGTTTCAAACCGACATGTTAATAAACACCCGATTGCGGTTGCAAAAACGAAATGGAGTTTTCATTTTCATTTGCCATTAACCGCATAATTAACAATGTAAGCACTTTTGTTCGGGACCTTTTTTACAGAGGATGTTATGATGAACAAATTTTTTTCGAAACTTTTTTCGATAGGACGCGGTCCAAAAAAATGATCTCAAAAATATCCATTTTTTAATTGTCAATAATTATATATTGGTGAAATATACCCCGAAAATGTCCGAAAATTCAGGACTATATTCTTGTAGTTCCAAACAACCTATACAAAAATTGGCCAGTGGGTGGGCCTCTTGAATAGAATTTCGTAAAATATGGCCTAAGGTGACTGGACTATACGTTTACGTTGAACGGGAACTACGTACGGTTTTGCGGCTTCAAGAAGGTGATGCAGCTGGGCACAGTGCAGCCAGATAGCGCGTAAAAGTTACCCCCTCTCCTAGTCTCTTACGCGCCCATCACACTTCATAGTAGCGCGTGTCCGTGAGCGAGCGACGCTCGGACATCTTCGGAAAGACCCGAGCGCGGTCGAAGTTTCCTGACCGCGCCTTCGGCAGCTACGACAATACATGGACGCTGAGCATGTTTATGTGCGGCTAAGCCGAAACGAAGGCTTCGAGGGAAAAAGCAATCTGAGCACGACTCGCGCGTGCCGTCGGGTGACGTCACGCGCGAGGCTTTTAGATGATTTCGATGCTTATTTAGCTCTTGATTCTCTGCATTATACGTTAATTTAAATATAATATTCAATTGCATTATACGTTAATTTAAATATAATAATAAATCTAGATTACAGCTTATTTATCTTCTAAAAAATTATTTACGCTTTACTTATCTTCTAAAAAATTCTTTACGCTTTACTCACACCCGTCCTTATGCCAAATAAATTATAATTCATAAAATTAAGCGGAAATATATTTATATTCGTATTATAATATTAATTCTCATACTTTCATCAAGCGATAAAACATTATCCCCAAAAACAAACCAACCATCCATCCGGCCGCAAATCGTGAGTACCAAAAAGTGCACATATTCTACAAGCGATGAGATGGTCCCGTTCGTAGCGTTCCTGGCTTCGGGCCGCAGGGGCGCAGGACCGTTCCCCACGCTCAGTATTTTTTTTCAAATTTATTATTACTATTAATTCTTATTTTATTAGTTGTTTTTATTAGTTATCATTATTATTTTAATTAGTTATCTTTATGTGTCGAATAATTTATCGCGCACTGTGACCGCTTATTTTATTAGCTTGTACGTTAATTTAAATATAATAATAAGTGTAAATTACAACTTATTTATCTTCTAAAAATTGTTTACGCTTTACTCACACCCGTCCTTATGCCAAATAAATTGTTATTCGTAAAAGTAAGCTAAAATATATTTATATTCGTATTATTATATTCATTCTCATATACTTTCATCAAACGATAAAGTATTATCAAGGGATAATGCTTTATCGCTTGATGAAAGTGTGAGAATGAATATAATAATACGAACATAAATATATGTCAGCTTACTTTTATGTATTACAATTTATTTGACATAGGGACGGGTATGAGTAAAGCGTAAACAATTTTTTAGGAGATCAATGAGTTGTAATTTAGATTTATGATTATATTTAAATTAACGTACAAACTAATAAAATAAGCGGTCACAGTGCGCGATAAATTATTCGTCACTTAAAGATAACTAATTAAAATAATAATAACTAATAAAGATAACTAATAAAAAAATAATTTAAAGAAATAATAAATAAAAAAAAAAAATAGTGCGCGCGGGGAACGATCCCGCGTCCCTGCGGACCGAAGCCAGGAACGCTACCAACGGGACCATCTCATCGCTTGTAGAATATGTGCACTTTCTGGTACTCACGACTCGCGGCCGGATGGATGGTTGGCTTTTTTTTGGGGATGATGCTTTATCGCTTGATCAAAGCATGAGAATTAATATAATAATACGAATATAAATATATGTCCGCTTACTTTTATGAATTATAATTTATTTGGCATAAGGACGGGTGTGAGTAAAGCGTAAACAATTTTTGAGAAGATAAATAAGTTGTAATTTAGATTTATTATTATATTTAAATTAACGTATAAAGGAAAAAATAAGCGATCAGAATGCGCGATACATTTTTTTGTATACATTAATAACGCAGAAAATCAAGAGCTAAATATGCATTGAAATCATCTAAGAGCCTCGCGCGTGCCGTCGGGTGACGTCACCCGCGAGTCGTGCTCCGTTTGCTTTTTCCCTCGAAGCCTTCGTTTCGGCTTGGCCGCAGATGAACGTGCTCGGCGTCCATACATTGTCGTAGATGCCGAAGGCGCGGTCGGGAAACTTCGACCGCGCTCGGGTCTTTCGGAAGATGTTCGAGCGTCGCTCGCTCACGGACACGCGCTACTATGATGTGTGATGGGCGCGTAAGAGACTAGAGAGGGGGTAGCTTTTACGCACGATCTGGCTGCACTGGCTGGGCGTCGATTTTCAAAAAAAATTGTCAACCGAATTTAATAACCAAAGTGATTTCGGCTAAGTACGGCCGTCCATGGCATTAAAGTTTGCATCGTGCGGATCCAATAAAAATAAGTATTTCTAATTTACTCCAATATCTTCTGGCCAGTTTCGTCAAAAATAAAATCGCACGATTTTTTCACATAATTCGGAACATTGCAATATAAATCTGCAAATAAAAATTTGTTTGGGTTTGTTTGGGTTAGGTCTGATAGTGCTAATAATAAAAAGTTACCACGTGCTTTTACAACCAAAAATAACAAAGTTAAGACGATTTAAAGACGAAATATCGGGCAATTTGAAGGAGAAAAAACGAAAAAAATCATATCTCTTTTATTGTGACACTTAAGACACGGGGTCTGAGGGGGAAAAAATAGCAAATGACTTCCCCAATCCCCCAGAAAAGTGTCGCCCTATGCGTTAAACACCCTGTATAGGTAGAGCCAGAAGTGAGACCGTCAGCTATAGATATAGTAGGAGGGGGTTTAAAAAATAACTATCAAAAATCGATATCTCGAAGAATGTGGCGCGTCGCCGAAAAACCTCTTGATGGATCTATTAAAATATCAAAAGGAAGCTGTACGCCAAACTTAAGATTGAAATTCGGTTTCCTCTTTTCGGCAGATAATCGGCGTATTTTCCCAAAGTTTCATAGCAAAATTCGAAAAATATCAAACGTTGCAGCCGATCATCGCTGTGCCTCACCACTCGGATCTGGGATGCGCGCTGCAGGACGAAGCAAGAGCGTAGAGGGGCAAGCAGAGATGTGAAAAAAGTAATTAAATTAACCACTAACAATTACAATTACTACTGTAATTGATAGTTGAATTACTTTGGAACAGATTGCTCAAGTAATTAATCATCACCACAAGGACGTAGTGAAATTTAATTCGAATTGTATGTAAACTTTAAACGTATTTTTCTCAAAACTGCAATTCCGAAATTGGCGTGCAGGATTGCTAAAGAATTATAAAATCAATTGAGATGCAATTTGGTAGGAATATTAATAACATTGTAACCTTGGTGTTTTTGAAAAATTAAAAAGAAAAATACCTATTTAAGCCAAATTATACATGAATTATACGTGAAATGTTGCTTTTTTCGTAAATGCGGGCCATCTTAAATTTGTATTTTCGTCATTTTGATTAATATAAAATAGAAACTATAGATGTTCTAGGTGACGATTTTTTTAAATGATTTCGGAACTTTATCCGCCTTTTTCTAAAAATTGTAAATATTCTAGTTAAGGTCAGTGGCACCAATCGGAGATCTTTTATGGAAGCTCCCTTGAGGTTCAACTTTCCACAACGACGATAAAAGGATGGCAATCTGCATACCACAACAGAACATTTTTCGTTAACGTTCAGGCCCCCATTAAGGGGTGTTCCGGAATGTCAAAATTATCCAATTTTCGAGAGTTGACCTTTTTTGGGAGGTGTTCTTCGGGCCACTTTACATAAAACACAAATAAAAAAAGGATTATATCAAACCTGCGGGAGATAGAATTTTTGGAAAGTTTCACCCCTCGATAGGGGTGCTTTCCGGAAAATTCAGAGGGTTGACATTTTTTGGGGAGATGCTGGTCGGGCCACCTTACAGGCAACGCCAATAAAAAAATTGATTATATCAAACCCGCGGGAGATTGAATTTTTTAAAAGTTTCACCCCTCGATAGGGGTGCTTTCCGGAAAATTCAGAGGGTTGATATTTTTCGGAGAGATGCTGTTCGGGCCACCTTACAGGCAACGCCAATAAAAAAATTGATTATATCAAACCCGCGGGAGATAGAATTTTTTGAATGTTGCACCCCTCAGTAGGGGTCCTTTCCGGAAAATTCAGAGGGTTGACATTTTTCGGGGAGATGCTGTTCGGGCCACCTTACAGGAAACGCCAATAAAAAATTTGATTGTATCAAACCCGCGGGAGACAGAATTTTTTGAAAGTTTCACCCCTCAGTAGGGGTCCTTTCCGGAAAATTCAGAGGGTTGACATTTTTTGCGGAGATGCTTTTCGGGCCACCTTACAGGCAACGCCAATAAAAAAATTGATTATATCAAACCCGCGGGAGATAGAATTTTTTGAAAGTTTCACCCCTCGATAGGGGTGCTTTCCGGAAAATTCAGAGGGTTGATATTTTTCGGAGAGATGCTGTTCGGGCCACCTTTCAGGAAATGCCAATAAAAAATTTGATTATATCAAACCCGCGGGAGATAGAATTTTTTGAAAGTTTCACCCCTCAGTAGGGGTCCTTTCCGGAAAATTCAGAGGGTTGATATTTTTCGGAGAGATGCTGTTCGGGCCACCTTACAGGAAACGCCAATAAAAAATTTGATTATATCAAACCCGCGGGGGATGGAATTTTTTGAAAGTTTCACCCCTCGATAGGGGTGCTTTCCGGAAAATTCAGAGGGTTGATATTTTTCGGAGAGATGCTGTTCGGTCCACCTTACAGGCAACGCCAATAAAAAAATTGATTATATCAAGCCCGCGGGCGATAGAAATTTTTGAACGTTTCACCCCTCGATAGGGGTACTTTCCGGAAAATTCAGAGGGATGATATTTTTCGGCGAGATGCTGTTCGGGCCACCTTACAGGCAACACCAATAAAAAAATTGATTATATCGAACCCGCGGGAGATAGAATTTTTTGAAAGTTTCACCCCTCGATAGGGGTACTTTCCGGAAAACTCAGAGGGTTGATATTTTTCGGAGAGATGCTGTTCGGGCCACCTTACAGGCAACGCCAATAAAAAAATTGATTATATCAAACCCGCTGGAGATTGAATTTTTTGAAAGTTTCACCCTTCGATAGGGGTGCTTTCCGGAAAATTAAGAGGGTTGATATTTTTCGGAGAGATACTGTTCGAGCCACCTTACAGGCAACGCCAATACAAAAATTGATTATATCAAACCCGCGGGAGATAGAATTTTTTGAAAGTTTCACCCCTCGATAGGGGTGCTTTCCGGAAAATTCAGAGGGTTTATATTTTTCGGAGAGATGCTGTTCGGGCCACCTTACAGGCAACGCCAATAAAAAAATTGATTATATCAAACCCGCGGGAGATTGAATTTTTTGAAAGTTTCACCCCTCGATAGGGGTGCTTTCCGGAAAATTAAGAGGGTTGATATTTTTCGGAGAGATGCTTTTCGAGCCACCTTACAGGCAACGCCAATAAAAAAATTGATTATATCAAACCCACGGGAGATAGAATTTTTTGAAAGTTTCACCCCTCGATAGGGGTACTTTCCGGAAAATTCAGAGGCTTGATATTTTTCGGAGAGATGCTGTTCGGTCCACCTTACAGGCAACGCCAATAAAAAAATTGATTATATCAAACCCGCGGAGATAGAAATTTTTGAAAGTTTCACCCCTCGATAGGGGTGCTTTCCCGAAAATTCAGAGGGTTGATATTTTTCGGAGAGATGCTGTTCGGGCCACCTTACAGGCAACGCCAATAAAAAAATTGATTATATCGAACCCGCGGGAGATAGAATTTTTTGAAAGTTTCACCCCTCGATAGGGGTGCGTTCCGGAAAATTCAGAGGGTTGACATTTTTCGGGGAGATGCTTTTCGGGCCGCTTTACAGGCAACGCCAATAAAAAAATTGATTATATCAAAGCCGCGGGATATAGAATTTTTTGAAAGTTTCACCCCTCGATAGGGGTACTTTCCGGAAAACTCAGAGGGTTGATATTTTTCGGAGAGATGCTGTTCGGGCCACCTTACAGGCAACGCCAATAAAAAAATTGATTATATCAAACCCGCGGGAGATCGAATTTTTTGAAAGTTTCACCCCTCGATAGGGGTGCTTTCCGGAAAATTAAGAGGGTTGATATTTTTCGGAGAGATGCTGTTCGGGCCACCTTACAGGCAACGCCAATAAAAAAATTGATTATATCAAACCCGCGGGAGATAGAATTTTTTGAAAGTTTCACCCCTCGATAGGGGTGCTTTCCGGAAAATTCAGAGGGTTTATATTTTTCGGAGAGATGCTGTTCGGGCCACCTTACAGGAAACGCCAATAAAAAAATTGATTATATCAAACCCGCGGGCGATAGAATTTTTTGAAAGTTTCACCCCTCGATAGGGGTGCTTTCCGGAAAATTAAGAGGGTTGATATTTTTCGGAGAGATGCTGTTCGAGCCACCTTACAGGCAACGCCAATAAAAAAATTGATTATATCAAACCCGCGGGAGATAGAATTTTTTGAAAGTTTCACCCCTCGATAGGGGTACTTTCCGGAAAATTCAGAGGCTTGATATTTTTCGGAGAGATGCTGTTCGGTCCACCTTACAGGCAACGCCAATAAAAAAATTGATTATATCAAACCCGCGGGAGATAGAAATTTTTGAAAGTTTCACCCCTCGATAGGGGTGCTTTCCGGAAAATTCAGAGGGTTGATATTTTTCGGAGAGATGCTGTTCGGGCCACCTTACAGGCAACGCCAATAAAAAAATTGATTATATCGAACCCGCGGGAGATAGAATTTTTTGAAAGTTTCACCCCTCGATAGGGGTGCTTTCCGGAAAATTCAGAGGGTTGACATTTTTCGGGGAGATGCTTTTCGGGCCGCTTTACAGGCAACGCCAATAAAAAAATTGATTATATCAAAGCCGCGGGATATAGAATTTTTTGAAAGTTTCACCCCTCGATAGGGGTACTTTCCGGAAAACTCAGAGGGTTGATATTTTTCGGAGAGATGCTGTTCGGGCCACCTTACAGGCAACGCCAATAAAAAAATTGATTATATCAAACCCGCGGGAGATTGAATTTTTTGAAAGTTTCACCCCTCGATAGGGGTGCTTTCCGGAAAATTAAGAGGGTTGATATTTTTCGGAGAGATGCTGTTCGGGCCACCTTACAGGCAACGCCAATAAAAAAATTGATTATATCAAACCCGCGGGAGATTGAATTTTTTGAAAGTTTCACCCCTCGATAGGGATGCTTTCCGGAAAATTAAGAGGGTTGATATTTTTCGGAGAGATGCTGTTCGGGCCACCTTACAGGCAACGCCAATAAAAAAATTGATTATATCAAACCCGCGGGAGATAGAATTTTTTGAAAGTTTCACCCCTCGATAGGGGTGCTTTCCGGAAAATTCAGAGGGTTTATATTTTTCGGAGAGATGCTGTTCGGGCCACCTTACAGGAAACGCCAATAAAAAAATTGATTATATCAAACCCGCGGGCGATAGAATTTTTTGAAAGTTTCACCCCTCAGTAGGGGTCCTTTCCGGAAAATTCAGAGGGTTGACATTTTTTGCGGAGATGCTTTTCAGGCCACCTTACAGGCAACGCCAATAAAAAAATTGATTATGTGAAACCCGTGGGAAATAGAATTTGTTGAAAGTTTCACCCCTTGATAGGGGTACTTTCCGGAAAATTCAGAGGCTTGATATTTTTCGGAGAGATGCTGTTCGGGCCACCTTACAGGCAACGCCAATAAAAAAATTGATTATATCAAACCCGCGGGAGATAGAATTTTTTGAAAGTTTCACCCCTCGATAGGGGTGCTTTCCGGAAAATTCAGAGGGTTGACATTTTTCGGGGAGATGCTTTTCGGGCCGCTTTACAGGCAACGCCAATAAAAAAATTGATTATATCAAAGCCGCGGGATATAGAATTTTTTGAAAGTTTCACCCCTCGATAGGGGTACTTTCCGGAAAACTCAGAGGGTTGATATTTTTCGGAGAGATGCTGTTCGGGCAACCTTACAGGCAACGCCAATAAAAAAATTGATTATATCAAACCCGCGGGAGATTGAATTTTTTGAAAGTTTCACCCCTCGATAGGGGTGCTTTCCGGAAAATTAAGAGGGCTGATATTTTTCGGAGAGATGCTGTTCGGGCCACCTTACAGGCAACGCCAATAAAAAAATTGATTATATCAAACCCGCGGGAGATTGAATTTTTTGAAAGTTTCACCCCTCGATAGGGGTGCTTTCCGGAAAATTAAGAGGGTTGATATTTTTCGGAGAGATGCTGTTCGGGCCACCTTACAGGCAACGCCAATAAAAAAATTGATTATATCAAACCCGCGGGAGATAGAATTTTTTGAAAGTTTCACCCCTCGATAGGGGTGCTTTCCGGAAAATTCAGAGGGTTTATATTTTTCGGAGAGATGCTGTTCGGGCCACCTTACAGGAAACGCCAATAAAAAAATTGATTATATCAAACCCGCGGGCGATAGAATTTTTTGAAAGTTTCACCCCTCAGTAGGGGTCCTTTCCGGAAAATTCAGAGGGTTGACATTTTTTGCGGAGATGCTTTTCGGGCCACCTTACAGGCAACGCCAATAAAAAAATTGATTATGTGAAACCCGTGGGAAATAGAATTTGTTGAAAGTTTCACCCCTTGATAGGGGTACTTTCCGGAAAATTCAGAGGCTTGATATTTTTCGGAGACATGCTGTTCGGGCCACCTTACAGGCAACGCCAATAAAAAAATTGATTATATCAAACCCGCGGGAGATAGAATTTTTTGAAAGTTTCACCCCTCGATAGGGGTGCTTTCCGGAAAATTCAGAGGGTTGATATTTTTCGGAGAGATGCTGTTCGGGCCACCTTACAGGAAACGCCAATAAAAAATTTGATTATATCATACCCGCGGGAGATAGAATTTTTTGAAAGTTTCACCCCGCAGTAGGGGTCCTTTCCGGAAAATTCAGAGGGTTGACATTTTTTGCGGAGTTGCTTTTCGGGCCACCTTACAGGCAACGCTAATAAAAAAATTGATTATATCAAACCCGCGGGAGATAGAATACTTTGAAAGTTTCACCCCTCGATAGGGGTGCTTTCCGGAAAATTCAGAGGGTTTATATTTTTCGGAGAGATGCTGTTCGGGCCACCTTACAGGAAACGCCAATAAAAAAATTGATTATATCAAACCCGCGGGCGATATAATTTTTTGAAAGTTTCACCCCTCAGTAGGGGTCCTTTCCGGAAAGTTCAGAGGGTTGACATTTTTTGCGGAGATGCTGTTCGGGCCACCTTACAGGCAACGCCAATAAAAAAATTGATTATATCAAACCCGCGGGATATAGAATTTTTTGAAAGTTTCACCCCTCGATAGGGGTACTTTCCGGAAAATTCAGAGGGTTGATATTTTTCGGAGAGATGCTGTTCGGTCCACCGTACAGGCAACGCCAATAAAAAATTTGATTATATCGAACCCGCGGGAGATAGAATTTTTTGAAAGTTTCACCCCTCAGTAGGGGTCCTTTCCGGAAAATTCAGAGGGTTGACATTTTTTGTGGAGATGCTTTTCGGGCCACCTTACAGGCAACGCCAATAAAAAAATTGATTATATCAAACCCGCGGGAGATAGAATATTTTGAAAGTTTCACCCCTCGATAGGGGTGCTTTCCGGAAAATTCAGAGGGTTGATATTTTTCGGAGAGATGCTGTTCGGTCCACCGTACAGGCAACGCCAATAAAAAAATTGATTATATCAAACCCGCAAGAGATAGAAATTTTTGAAAGTTTCACCCCTCGATAGGGGTGCTTTCCGGAAAATTAAGAGGGTTGATATTTTTCGGAGAGATGCTGTTCGGGCCACCTTACAGGCAACGCCAATAAAAAAATTGATTATATCAAACCCGCGGGAGATAGAATTTTTTGAAAGTTTCACCCCTCGATAGGGGTGCTTTCCGGAAAATTCAGAGGGTTTATATTTTTCGGAGAGATGCTGTTCGGGCCACCTTACAGGAAACGCCAATAAAAAAATTGATTATATCAAACCCGCGGGCGATAGAATTTTTTGAAAGTTTCACCCCTCGATAGGGGTGCTTTCCGGAAAATTAAGAGGGTTGATATTTTTCGGAGAGATGCTGTTCGAGCCACCTTACAGGCAACGCCAATAAAAAAATTGATTATATCAAACCCGCGGGAGATAGAATTTTTTGAAAGTTTCACCCCTCGATAGGGGTACTTTCCGGAAAATTCAGAGGCTTGATATTTTTCGGAGAGATGCTGTTCGGTCCACCTTACAGGCAACGCCAATAAAAAAATTGATTATATCAAACCCGCGGGAGATAGAAATTTTTGAAAGTTTCACCCCTCGATAGGGGTGCTTTCCGGAAAATTCAGAGGGTTGATATTTTTCGGAGAGATGCTGTTCGGGCCACCTTACAGGCAACGCCAATAAAAAAATTGATTATATCGAACCCGCGGGAGATAGAATTTTTTGAAAGTTTCACCCCTCGATAGGGGTGCTTTCCGGAAAATTCAGAGGGTTGACATTTTTCGGGGAGATGCTTTTCGGGCCGCTTTACAGGCAACGCCAATAAAAAAATTGATTATATCAAAGCCGCGGGATATAGAATTTTTTGAAAGTTTCACCCCTCGATAGGGGTACTTTCCGGAAAACTCAGAGGGTTGATATTTTTCGGAGAGATGCTGTTCGGGCCACCTTACAGGCAACGCCAATAAAAAAATTGATTATATCAAACCCGCGGGAGATTGAATTTTTTGAAAGTTTCACCCCTCGATAGGGGTGCTTTCCGGAAAATTAAGAGGGTTGATATTTTTCGGAGAGATGCTGTTCGGGCCACCTTACAGGCAACGCCAATAAAAAAATTGATTATATCAAACCCGCGGGAGATTGAATTTTTTGAAAGTTTCACCCCTCGATAGGGATGCTTTCCGGAAAATTAAGAGGGTTGATATTTTTCGGAGAGATGCTGTTCGGGCCACCTTACAGGCAACGCCAATAAAAAAATTGATTATATCAAACCCGCGGGAGATAGAATTTTTTGAAAGTTTCACCCCTCGATAGGGGTGCTTTCCGGAAAATTCAGAGGGTTTATATTTTTCGGAGAGATGCTGTTCGGGCCACCTTACAGGAAACGCCAATAAAAAAATTGATTATATCAAACCCGCGGGCGATAGAATTTTTTGAAAGTTTCACCCCTCAGTAGGGGTCCTTTCCGGAAAATTCAGAGGGTTGACATTTTTTGCGGAGATGCTTTTCAGGCCACCTTACAGGCAACGCCAATAAAAAAATTGATTATGTGAAACCTGTGGGAAATAGAATTTGTTGAAAGTTTCACCCCTTGATAGGGGTACTTTCCGGAAAATTCAGAGGCTTGATATTTTTCGGAGAGATGCTGTTCGGGCCACCTTACAGGCAACGCCAATAAAAAAATTGATTATATCAAACCCGCGGGAGATAGAATTTTTTGAAAGTTTCACCCCTCGATAGGGGTGCTTTCCGGAAAATTCAGAGGGTTGACATTTTTCGGGGAGATGCTTTTCGGGCCGCTTTACAGGCAACGCCAATAAAAAAATTGATTATATCAAAGCCGCGGGATATAGAATTTTTTGAAAGTTTCACCCCTCGATAGGGGTACTTTCCGGAAAACTCAGAGGGTTGATATTTTTCGGAGAGATGCTGTTCGGGCAACCTTACAGGCAACGCCAATAAAAAAATTGATTATATCAAACCCGCGGGAGATTGAATTTTTTGAAAGTTTCACCCCTCGATAGGGGTGCTTTCCGGAAAATTAAGAGGGCTGATATTTTTCGGAGAGATGCTGTTCGGGCCACCTTACAGGCAACGCCAATAAAAAAATTGATTATATCAAACCCGCGGGAGATTGAATTTTTTGAAAGTTTCACCCCTCGATAGGGGTGCTTTCCGGAAAATTAAGAGGGTTGATATTTTTCGGAGAGATGCTGTTCGGGCCACCTTACAGGCAACGCCAATAAAAAAATTGATTATATCAAACCCGCGGGAGATAGAATTTTTTGAAAGTTTCACCCCTCGATAGGGGTGCTTTCCGGAAAATTCAGAGGGTTTATATTTTTCGGAGAGATGCTGTTCGGGCCACCTTACAGGAAACGCCAATAAAAAAATTGATTATATCAAACCCGCGGGCGATAGAATTTTTTGAAAGTTTCACCCCTCAGTAGGGGTCCTTTCCGGAAAATTCAGAGGGTTGACATTTTTTGCGGAGATGCTTTTCGGGCCACCTTACAGGCAACGCCAATAAAAAAATTGATTATGTGAAACCCGTGGGAAATAGAATTTGTTGAAAGTTTCACCCCTTGATAGGGGTACTTTCCGGAAAATTCAGAGGCTTGATATTTTTCGGAGACATGCTGTTCGGGCCACCTTACAGGCAACGCCAATAAAAAAATTGATTATATCAAACCCGCGGGAGATAGAATTTTTTGAAAGTTTCACCCCTCGATAGGGGTGCTTTCCGGAAAATTCAGAGGGTTGATATTTTTCGGAGAGATGCTGTTCGGGCCACCTTACAGGAAACGCCAATAAAAAATTTGATTATATCATACCCGCGGGAGATAGAATTTTTTGAAAGTTTCACCCCGCAGTAGGGGTCCTTTCCGGAAAATTCAGAGGGTTGACATTTTTTGCGGAGTTGCTTTTCGGGCCACCTTACAGGCAACGCTAATAAAAAAATTGATTATATCAAACCCGCGGGAGATAGAATACTTTGAAAGTTTCACCCCTCGATAGGGGTGCTTTCCGGAAAATTCAGAGGGTTTATATTTTTCGGAGAGATGCTGTTCGGGCCACCTTACAGGAAACGCCAATAAAAAAATTGATTATATCAAACCCGCGGGCGATATAATTTTTTGAAAGTTTCACCCCTCAGTAGGGGTCCTTTCCGGAAAGTTCAGAGGGTTGACATTTTTTGCGGAGATGCTGTTCGGGCCACCTTACAGGCAACGCCAATAAAAAAATTGATTATATCAAACCCGCGGGATATAGAATTTTTTGAAAGTTTCACCCCTCGATAGGGGTACTTTCCGGAAAATTCAGAGGGTTGATATTTTTCGGAGAGATGCTGTTCGGTCCACCGTACAGGCAACGCCAATAAAAAATTTGATTATATCGAACCCGCGGGAGATAGAATTTTTTGAAAGTTTCACCCCTCAGTAGGGGTCCTTTCCGGAAAATTCAGAGGGTTGACATTTTTTGTGGAGATGCTTTTCGGGCCACCTTACAGGCAACGCCAATAAAAAAATTGATTATATCAAACCCGCGGGAGATAGAATATTTTGAAAGTTTCACCCCTCGATAGGGGTGCTTTCCGGAAAATTCAGAGGGTTGATATTTTTCGGAGAGATGCTGTTCGGTCCACCGTACAGGCAACGCCAATAAAAAAATTGATTATATCAAACCCGCAAGAGATAGAAATTTTTGAAAGTTTCACCCCTCGATAGGGGTGCTTTCCGGAAAATTCAGAGGGTTGATATTTTTCGCAGAGATGCTGTTCGGGCCAACTTACAGGCAACGCCAATAAAAAAATTGATTATATCAAACCCGCGGGACATAGCATTTTTTGAAAGTTTCACCCCTCGATAGGGGTGCTTTCCGGAAAATTCAGAGGGTTGACATTTTTCGGGGAGATGCTTTTCGGGCCGCTTTACAGGCAACGCCAATAAAAAAATTGATTATATCAAACCCGCGGGATATAGAATTTTTTGAAAGTTTCACCCCTCGATAAGGGTACTTTCCGGAAAACTCAGAGGGTTGATATTTTTCGGAGAGATGCTGTCCGGGCCACCTTACAGGCAACGCCAATAAAAAAATTGATTATATCAAACCCGCAGGAGATAGATTTTTTTGAAAGTTTCACCCCTCGATAGGGGTGCTTTCCGGAAAATTCAGAGGGTTGATATTTTTCGGAGAGATGCTGTTCAGGCCACCTTACAGGAAACGCCAATAAAAAATTTGATCATATCAAACCCGCGGGATAGAATTTTTTGAAAGTTTCACCCCTCAGTAGGGGTCCTTTCCGGAAAATTCAGAGGGTTGACATTTTTTGCGGAGATGCTTTCCGGACCACCTTACAGGCAACGCCAATAAAAAAATTGATTATATCAAACCCGCGGGAGATAGCATTTTTTGAAAGTTTCACCCCTCGATAGGGGTGCTTTCCGGAAAATTCAGAGGGTTGATATTTTTCGGAGAGATGCCGTTCGGGCCACCTTACAGGAAACGCCAATAAAAAAATTGATTATATCAAACCCGCGGGAGATAGAATTTTTTGAAAGTTTCACCCCTCAGTAGGGGTCCTTTCCGGAAAATTCAGAGGGTTGACATTTTTTGCGGAGATGCTTTTCGGGCCACCTTACAGGCAACGCCAATAAAAAGATTGATTATGTGAAACCCGTGGGAAATAGAATTTTTTGAAAGTTTCACCCCTCGATAGGGGTACTTTCCGGAAAATTCAGAGGGTTGATATTTTTCGGAGGGATGCTGTTCGGGCCACCTTACAGGCAACGCCAATAAAAAAATTGATTATATCAAACCCGCGCGATACAATTTTTTGAAAGTTTCACCCCTCGATAGGGGTGCTTTCCGGAAAATTCAGAGGGTTGACATTTTTCGGGGAGATGCTTTTCGGGCCGCTTTACAGGCAACGCCAATAAAAAAATTGATTATATCAATGTGCCTGAAGTTTGCAACCTTGCTAAGCAACGATTTGGCTTGAAATTTTTTTTTTTGTGTTGCGTCAAATTTTGGTACATTTCAGCTTTATTTGTTGAAAAAATGAGGTAATATGAATTTAAAATGTTTTCAACCACTAGGACCCACCCTTATCGAGGGGTGAAACTTTCAAAAAATTCTATCTCCCGCGGGTTTGATATTATCAATTTTTTTATTGGCGTTGCCTGTAAGGTGGCCCGAAAAGCATCTCCACAAAAAATATCAACCCTCTGAATTTTCCGGAAAGCACCCCTATCGAGGGGTGAATTTTTCGAAAAATTCGATCTCCCGCGGGTTTGATTTAAACAATTTTTTTTATTGGCGTTGCCTGTAAAGCGGCCCGAAAAGCATCTTCCCGAAAAATGTCAACCCTCTGAATTTTCCGGAAAGCACCCCTATCGAGGGGTGAAACTTTCAAAAAATTCTATCTTCCACGGGTTTGATATAATCAATTTTTTTATTGGCGTTGCCTGTAAGGTGACCCGAAAAGCATCTCCTCAAAAAATGTCAACCCTCTGAATTTTCCGGAAAGGACCCCTACTGAGGGGTGAAACTTTCAAAAAATTCTATCTCCCGCGGGTTTTATATAATCAATTTTTTATTGGCGTTGCCTGTAAGCTGGCCCGAAAGGCACCTCCCCGAAAAATGTCAACCCTCTGAATTTTCCGGAAAGCACCCCTATCGAGGGGTGAAACTTTCAAAAAATTCGATCTCCCGCGGGTTTGATTTAATCAATTTTTTATTGGCGTTGCCTATAAAGCGGCCCGAAAAGCATCTCCTCGAAAAATGTCAACCCTCTGAATTTTCCGGAAAGCACCCCTATCGAGGGGTGAAACTTTCAAAAAATTCTATCTTCCACGGGTTTGATATAATCAATTTTTTTATTGGCGTTGCCTGTGAGGTGGCCCGAAAAGCATCTCCTTAAAAAATGTCAACCCTCTGAATTTTCCGGAAAGGACCCCTACTGAGGGGTGAAACTTTCAAAAAATTCTATCTCCCGCGGGTTATATATAATCAATTTTTTTATTGGCGTTGCCTGTAAGGTGGCCCGAACGAGACCTCCCCGAAAAATGTCAACCGCCTGAATTTTCCGGAAAGCACCCCTATCGAGGGGTGAAACTTTCGAAAAATTCTATCGCGCGGGTTTGATATAATCAATTTTTTTATTGGCGTCTCCTGTAAGGTGGCCCGAACAGCATCTCTCCGAAATATATCAATCCTCTGAATTTTCCGGAAAGCACCCCTAGCGAGGGGTGAAACTTTCAAAAAATTCTATCTCCCGCGGGTTTGATATAATAAATTTTTTTATTGGCGTTGCATGTACGGTGGCCCGAACAGCATCTCTCCGAAAAATATCAATCCTCTGAATTTTCCGGAAAGCACCCCTAGCGAGGGGTGAAACTTTCAAAAAATTCTATCTCCCGCGGGTTTGATATAATCTTTTTTTTTATTGGCGTTGCCTGTAAAGTGGCCCGAAAAGCATCTCCTCAAAAAATGTCAACCCTCTGAATTTTCCGGAAAGGACCCCTACTGAGGGGTGAAACTTTCAAAAAATGCCATCTCCCGCGGGTTTGATATAATCAATTTTTTTATTGGCGTTGCCTGTAAAGCGGCCCGAAAAGCATCTCCCCAAAAAATATAAACCCTCTGAATTTTCCGGAAAGCACCCCTATCGAGGAGTGAAACTTTCAAAAAATTCTATTCCCCGCGGGTTTGATATAATCAATTTTTTTATTGGCGTTGCCTGTAAGGTGGCCCGGACAGCATCTCCTTAAAAAATGTCAACCCTCTGAATTTTCCGGAAAGGACCCCTACTGAAGGGTGAAACTTTCAAAAAATTCTATCTCCCGCGGGTTTGATATAATCAATTTTTTTATTCGCGTTGCCTGTAAGGTGTCTCGAGAAGCATCTACCCGAAAAATATCAACCCTCTGAATTTTCCGGAAAGGACCCCTATCGAGGGGTGAAACTTTCAAAAAATTCTATCGCGCGGGTTTGATATAATCAATTTTTTTATTGGCGTTTCCTGTAAGGTGGCCCGAACAGCATCTCTCCGAAAAATATTAATCCTCTGAATTTTCCGGAAAGCACCCCTATCGAGGGGTGAAATTTTCAAAAAATTCTATCTCCCACGGGTTTCATATAATCAATTTTTTTTATGGGCGTTGCTTGTAAGGTGGCCCGAAAAGCATCTCCCCAAAAAATATCAACCCTCTGAATTATCCGGAAAGGACCCCTACTGAGGGGTGAAACTTTCAAAAAATTCTATCTCCCGCGGGTTTCATATAATCAATTTTTTTATTGGCGTTGCCTGTAAAGCGGCCCGAACAGCACCTCTCCGAAAAATATAAACCCTCTGAATTTTCCGGAAAGCACCCCTATCGAGGGGTGAAACTTTCAAAAAATTCCATCCCGCGGGTTTGATATAATCAATTTTTTTATTGGCCTTGCCTGTAAAGCGGCCCGAAAAGCATCTCCCCGAAAAATATCAACCCTCTGAATTTTCCGGAATGCACCCCTATCGAGGGGTGAACTTTCATAAAAATTCTACCTTCCACGGGTTTGATATAATCAATTTTTTTATTGGCGTTGCCTGTAAGGTGGCCCGAAAAGCATCTCCTTAAAAAATGTCAACCCTCTGAATTTTCCGGAAAGGACCCCTACTGAAGGGTGAAACTTTCAAAAAATTCTATCTGCCGCGGGTTTTATAGAATCAATTTTTTTATTGGCGTTGCCTGTAAGGTGGCCCGAACAGCATCTCTCCGAAAAATATCAACCGTCTGAATTTTCCGGAAAGCACCCCTATCGAGGGGTGAAACTTTCAAACAATTCTATCTCCCGCGGGTTTGATATAATCAAATTTTTTATTGGCGTTTCCTGCGAGGTGGCCCGAAAAGCATCTCCCCGAAAAATGTCAACCGTCTGAATTTTCCGGAAAGCACCCCTATCGAGGGGTGAAACTTTCAAAAAATTGTATCTGCCACGGGTTTCATATAATCAATTTTTTCATTGGCGTTGCCTGTAAGGTGGCTCGAACAGCATCTCTCCGAAAAATATCAACCCTCTGAATTTTCCGGAAAGCACCCCTATCGACGGGTGAAACTTTCAAAAAATTCTATCTCCCGCGGGTTTGATATAATCAATTTTTTTATTGCGTTGCCTGTAAGGTTACCCGAACAGCCCCTCTCCGAAAAAATGTCAACCCTCTGAATTTTCCGGAAAGCACCCCTATCGAGGGGTGAAACTTCAAAAAATTCTATCTCCCGCGGGTTTGATATAATCAATTTTTTTATTGCGTTGCCTGTAAGGTTGCCCGAACAGCCCCTCTCCGAAAAAATGTCAACCCTCTGAATTTTCCGGAAAGCACCCCTATCGAGGGGTGAAACTTCAAAAAATTCTATCTCCTGTGGGTTTGATATAATCAATTTTTTTGTTAGCGTTGCCTGTAAGGTGACCCGAACAGCGTCTCCCCGAAAAATGTCAACCCTCTGAATTTTCCGGAAAGCCCCCCCCCTCCCCATGGTGGGGTGAAACTTTCGAAAAATTCTATCTCCCGCAGGTTTGATATAATCCTTTTTTTTATTTGTGTTTTATGTAAAGTGGCCCGAAGAACACCTCCCAAAAAAAAGTCAACTCTCGAAAATTGGATAATTTTGACATTCTGGAACACCCCTTAATGGGGGCCTGAACGTTAACGAAAAATATTCTCTTGTGGCATGCAGATTGCCATCCTTTTATCGTCGTTGTGGAAAGTTGAACCTCAAGGCAGCTTCCAAAAAAGATCTCCGATTGGTGCCACTGACCTTAACTAGATTATTTACAATTTTTAGAAAAAGGCGGATAAAGTTCCGAAATCATTTAAAAAAATCGTCACCTAGAACATCTATAGTTTCTATTTGGTATTAATCAAAATAACGAAAATACAAATTTAAGAGGCTGGCACGCATTTACGAAAAAAGCAACATTTTATGTAAAATTTATGTATAATTTGGCTTAAATAGGTATTTTTTTTTCTAATTTTTCGAAAACACCAAGGTTACAATGTTATTAATATTCTTACCAAATTGCATCTCAATTGATTTTATAATTTTTTAGCAATCCTGCGGGCCAATTTCGAAATTGCAGTTTTGAGAAAAATACGTTTAAAGTTTACACACAATTTGAATTAAATTTTATTACGTCCTTGTGGTGATGATTAATTACTTGAGCAATCTGTTCCAAAGTATTTCAACTATCAATTACAGTAGTAATTGTAATTGTTAGTGGTTAATTTAATTACTTTTTTCACATCTCTGCTTGCCCCTCTACGCTCTTGTTTCGACCTGCGGCGCGCATCCCAGATCCGAGTGGTGAGGCACAGCGATGATCGGCTGCAACGTTTGATATTTTTCGAATTTTGCTTTGAAACTTTGGGAAAATATGCCAATTATCTGCCGAAAAGAGGAAACCAAATTTCTATCTTAAGTTTGGCGTACAGCTTCCTTTTGATATTTTAATAGATCCATCAAAAGGTTTTTCGGCGACGCGCCACGTTCTTCGAGATATCGATATTTGATAGTTATTTTTTCAACCCCCTCCTACTATATCTATAGCTGACGGTCTCACTTCTGGCTCTACCTATACAGGGTGTTTAACGCATAGGGCGACACTTTTCTGGGGGATTGGGACAGTCATTTGCTATTTTTTTCCCCTCAGACCCCGTGTCTTAAGTGTCACAATAAAAGAGATATGATTTTTTTCGTTTTTTCTCCTTCAAATTGCCCGATATTTCGTCTTTAAATCGTCATAACTTTGTTATTTTTTGTTGTAAAAGCACGTGGTAAGTTTTTATTATTAGCACTATCAGGACTAACCCAAACAAACCCAAACAAATTTTTATTTGCAGATTTATATTGCAAAGTTCCGAATTATGTGAAAAAATCGTGCGATTTTTTTTTGACGAAACTGGCCAGAAGATATTGGAGTAAATTAGAAATACTTATTTTTATTGGATCTGCACGATGCAAACTTTAATGCCATGGACGGCCGTACTTAGCCGAGATCACTTTGGTTATTGAATTCGGTTGACAATTTTTTTTGAAAATCGACGCCCAGCCAGTGCAGCCAGATCGCCCGTAGAAGTTACCCCCTCTCTAGTCTCTTACGCGCCCATCACACATCATAGTAGCGCGTGTCCGTGAGCGAGCGACGCTCAGACATCTTCCGAAAGACCCGAGCGCGGTCGACGTTTCCCGACCGCGCCTTCGGCAATTACGACAATGTATGGACGCCGAGCACGTTCATGTGCGGCCAAGCCGAAACGAAGGCTTCGAGGGAAAAAGCAAACTGAGCACGACTCGCGCGTGACGTCACCCGACGGCACGAGCGAGGCTCTTAGATGATTCCAATGCTTATTTAACTCTTGATTTTCTGCGTTATTAATGTATACAAAAAAATGTATCGCGCATTCTGATCGCTTATTTTTTCCTTTATACGTTAATTTAAATATAATAATAAATCTAAATTACAACTTATTTATCTTCTAAAAAATTGTTTACGCTTTACCCACACCCGTCCTTATGCCAAATAAATTATAATTCATAAAAGTAAACGGAAATATATTTAAATTCGTATTATTGTATTAATTCTCATGCTTTGATCAAGCGATAAAGCATTATCCCCAAAAACAAGCCAACCATCCATCCGGCCGCGAGTCGTGAGTACCAGAATGTGCACATATTCTACAAGCGATGAGATGGTCCCGTTGGTAGCGTTCCTGGCTTCGGTCCGCAGGGACGCGGGATGGTTCCCCGCGCGCACTATTATTTTTTTAAATTTATTATTACTTTAAATTATTTTTTGATTAGTTATCTTTATTAGTTATTATTATTTTAATTAGTTATCTTTAAGTGACGAATAATTTATCGTGCGCTGTGACCGCTTATTTTATTAGTTTGTACGTTAATTTAAATATAATAATAAATCTAAATTACCACTTATTGATCTCCTAAAAAATTGTTTACGCTTTACTCATACCCGTCCCTATGTCAAATAAATTGTAATTCATAAAAGTAAGCGGACATATATTTATATTCGTATTATTATATTCATTCTCATACTTTCATCAAGCGATAAAGCATTATCCCTTGATAATACTTTATCGCTTGATGAAAGTATATGAGAATGAATATAATAATACGAATATAAATATATTTTCGCTTACTTTTACGAATAACAATTTATTTGGCATAAGGACGGGTGTGAATAAAGCGTAAACAATTTTTAGAAGATAAATAAGTTGTAATTTACATTTATTATTATATTTAAATTAACGTACAAGCTAATAAAATAAGCGGTCACAGTGCGCGATAAATTATTCGACACATAAAGATAACTAATTAAAATAATAATGATAACTAATAAAAACAACTAATCAAATAAGAATTAATAGTAGTAATAAATTTGAAAAAAAATACTGAGCGTGGGGAACGCTCCTGCGCCCCTGCGGACCGAAGCCAGGAACGCTACCAGCGGGACCATCTCATCGCTTGTAGAATATGTGCACTTTTTGGTACTCACGATTCGCGGCCGGATGGATGGTTGGTTTGTTTTGGGGATAATGTTTTATCGCTTGATGAAAGTATGAGAATTAATATTATAATACGAATATAAATATATTTCCGCTTAATTTTATGAATCATAATTTATTTGGCATAAGGACGGGTGTGAGTAAAGCGTAAATAATTTTTTAGAAGATAAATAAGTTGTAATCTAGATTTATTATTATATTTAAATTAACGTATAAACTAAAAAAATGAGCGATCAGAATGCGCGATACATTTTTTTTGTATACATTAATAATGCAGAGAATCAAGAGCTGAATAAGCATTGATATCATCTAAGAGCCTTGCTCGTGCCGTCGGGTGACGTCACGCGCGAGTCGTGCTCAGTTTGCTTTTTCTCTCGAAGCCTTCGTTTCGGCTTGGCCGCACATGAACGTGCTCGGCGTCCATACATTGTCGTAGCTGCCGAAGGCGCGGTCGGGAAACTTCGACCGCGCTCGGGTCTTTCCGAAGATGTCCGAGCGTCGCTCGCTCACGGACACGCGCTACTATGAAGTGTGATGGGCGCGTAAGAGACTAGGAGAGGGGGTAACTTTTACGCGCGATCTGGTTGCACTGCGCCCAGCTACATCACCTTCTTGAAGCCGCAAAACCGTACGTAGTTCCCGTTCAACGTAAACGCATAGGCCAGTCACCTTAGGCCATATTTTACGAAGTTCTATTCACGAGGCCCACCCACTGGCCAATTTTTGTATAGGTTGTTTGGAACTACAAGAATATAGTCCTGAATTTTCGGACATTTTCGGGGTATATTTCACCAATATAAAATTATTGAAAATTTAAAAATTGATATTTTTGAGATCATTTTTTTGGACCGCGTCCAATCGAAAAAAGTTTCGAATAAAATTTGTTCATCATAACATCCTCTGTAAAAAAGGTCCTGAACAAAAGTGCTTATATTGTTAATTATGCGGTTAATGGTAAATGAAAATGAAAACTCCATTTCGTTTGTGCAACCGCAATCGGGTGTTTATTAACATGTCGGTTTGAAACTCGTACATGATGTAAAGGAGCCAAACCCCCCAAGAGAATCGTGCAAGATTTATCGATCTCCGAGATATAGTTTAGCAACAATCTGCGATCACCGAAAAATCTTTGCCCTTCAATATAATTTCTCGACGAAGGCCCACAGGGTGGAAAAAATCGAGGAGCTTCGTGTCATCATGCACAAGCGATTTGGAAAAAAAATACGTTTTGTTGAAAAAAGATACTGTTTTTTCGCGATTTTAGATTTTTGCTTATAAACAAATAACAATTCTGACCAAACTTGCAAAGATATCTGAAAAATTCTTGGACCATCTAACGCGTTTTTGGAAAACGACCAATTGAAAAAAAAGTTTGCAATATTTTGATTACTGCACGAGATATGAACGTTTTTACGTTTGTTCAATTTTCTATTGTTGTAATAAAGATTTTTGCAAAATTCGAGTTCCTCAGCAATCCCTACGCTTCCGGCCATGGGATTCAATGAAATTATTCCCTTTACGAGCAATTATGCCATCACAGTTATCGATGTATTTCGATCGACGGCCCGCCGCCGAGCGCGCGGCGTCGACCGCTCGGCCGGGCGGCGCGGTGGGGATGCCTCCTCTCACTCTGTAGCCTGGCGCGAGCGGCTTAGTTAACAAGTATAATAACTTACTTAAAAATGACCGTAAAACAATTTTTTTTTCATTTTACGTGATTTTTTCTTACGAACGCGATGGTGTTCTTGAAAATTATGTTCACCCCATAGCAGCCCCATCACCATGTTTCTTACAAATTTTACATTTAAACATGTTTTAAAATTATTTAACTGTGGATGGGAAAAGGTATCATAAATAAATTACGTAAAACGAAAAAAAATTGTTATACGGCCATTTTTAAGTAAGTTATTATATTTGTGAACTAAGCCGCTCGCGCCAGGCTGCGGAGTGAGAGGGGGCATCACCACCGCGACGGCCGGCCGAGCGGTCGACGCCACGCGCTCAGCGGCAAGCTGTCGATCGAAATACATCGATAACTGTGATGGCATAATTGCTTGTAAAGGGAATAATTTTATTGAATCCCATGGCCGGAAGCGTAGGGATTGCTGAGGAACTCGAATTTTGCAAAAATCTTTATAACAACAATATAAAATTGAACAAACGTAAAAACATTCATATCTCGTGCGGTAATCAAAAAATTGCAAATTTTTTTTTCAATTGTTCGTTTTCCTCAAACGCGTTAGATGGTCCAAGAATTTTTCAGATATCTTTGCAAGTTTGGTCAGAATTGTTATGTGTTTATAAGCAAAAATGTAAAATCGCGAAAAAACAGTATCTATTTTCAACAAAACGTATTTTTTTTCCAAATCGCTTGTGCATGACGACACGAAGCTCCTCGATTTTTTTTCCACCCTGTGGTCCTTCGTCCGGAAACTCTATTGGAGGGCAAAGATTTTTCGATGATCGCAGATTGTTGCTAAACTATTCTCGCAGATCGATAAATCTTGCACGATTCTCTTGGGGTTTCGGTCCTTTACATCATGTACAAGTTTCAAACCGATATGTTGATAAACAACCGATTGCGGTTGCACAAACGAAATGGAGAATTGTCATTTTCATTTGCCATTAATTACATAATTAACAATATTAGCACTTTTGTCAGGACCTTTTTTAAAGAGGACGTTATTATGAACAAATTTTATTCGAAACTTTCTTCGATAGAACGCGTTCCAAAAAAAATATCTCAAAAATGTCCATTTTTAGATTTTAAATAATTTTTTATTGCTGAAAAATACCTCGGAAATATCCGAAAACTCAGGACTATATTCTTGTAGGTCAAAACAACCTATAAAAAAATTGGCCAGAGGGTGGGCCTCTTGAATAGGTCTTATGCTAAGTTGACTGGACTAGTAGACCCGCCTTCAAAGACAAAGATAGAAACATACATAAACACACACTTTGGCATACAGCGCGCTCTCTCCGCCGGTCGTATACATTGTAGTGACAATGGATAATGATGCGTTCTCACTCGCACTCGCACGCTTTGCTACGCGCTCGGCGGTGTTGGGTCGACCGCTACCGTACTGCTCGTGAGACGCTAGGTTCTCACTGCTGCTCGAGCGTCTTTTAAATTTCATTGTCTCACTCTTGCTCGTGCGTCGTGGGCAATTTTCGGCTATCTCCTAGTCTTTTCGCGTGGACGAAGAACGACCAAAGCTTTTCGTTTAGCTAGCTGCTTCGCATCGAAGACCGTGCGTTGGCGATCCCCACTCCCCCCTCTCCACACAACCGCAACGCAGCGGGACTCCGTAACGACTGGCACTCACCCGGCGCTCGATGCGCCGTTAAGGTTGCTATGGGGTCAAGTCGAAATGCTGCCACCGGGCTAAACATTTTTCGGACGTATATAACCTCTTTTCCGATCATCCTGCACCGTTTAGGTATGATGCACAGTACCGTTTTTTAGATAAACATTCTGAAGCTCGACGTATTTTGCGGATCCCATTATATTACGCTTGTGGAAGTCTCGATGGTTTTTGAGTGGATTATTAATATCTGCTAAAAAAAAGATGGGGCAGACAAAAATAGGTACGTTTCGACTATTTATCCGACTAACCCTTGATACCGTGAAAATGAGGATTCACAGTACCCTTATAAAATTAATAATTTTTTTAATCGCGCACTTATGATCAAGTCAAGCCCGCAAAATGTACGGGTTGCGCAATCTGGGGAACGTCGTAGACGGCACAAATGCTGCCTATTTTATACATATTCGGTAATTATGCCCTCAATCTACTTGCCCAAGACAATTAACAACGAATATCATTTGTTCTCATTCTCTTAATTAGTAATAGTTACTTAATATTGATTTAATATATATGTTCAGAAATGATAATTTTCTAGAAATTTCTAGGCCGACAAAATAGATCCGAATTTATACCATATATACATTTTAACGCGAGACGAATTCACAACGTGGTTAATTGTCCGGTTTATAACGTCAAAATCGGTCCAAGGAGATGGGAACAATCAACATTGGTCCGGGTCCGAAACAAAATTCGCTGGGAAGATAAAGTGTGTACCAAAGATGACTATGAAGTTTACATCGTTGGAACGCAACGATTTTTTTTCTTCTTATTACGTAATTTTCATTAATATTCGAAACCCTTTCGTTTGGCAATTTGAGGTTAACCTGTCATAAAAAATATGCAAAAACGTATATGTATAAATTTGGTAGAATTTGTGCCGTCTACGGCGTACCATCATCACGAAGCCCTACGTTTGGGTGTTTCACTTGCACATAAGTCCGCGATGAAAAAAATTAATAATTTTATAACGGTACTGTCAATTCTCATTTTCACGGCACCAAAGGTTAGTCCGATAATTAGTCGAACCGTACTTATTTTTTCTGCTCCGTTATTTCCTCACCAGATATTAAGCTACTGAAAAATGATCGGGACGTTTCCACAAGCGTAATATAGTCGAATCCACGAAATACGTTGAGTTCCCGAATTTTTATCGGAAAAACGGTACTGTGTATCATACCCAAACTGCACAGGATGATCAGCGAAGAGGTTATATACATGAAAAAAAAAATCATTCTGGTGGTAGAATTTCTCCAACTTTAAGGGGGAATATACCTTCGTGAGGGCAAAATCAAGGGTTATTTTTGACAATCTATTTAAGAAAAACAACAATATTTTTACATTCGGTTTTCTATATATGTTAGTACAAGTCTTAAAGTAAAATTATTTTGAAGCAAAATGGCGGTGCAGTAGTCGATGAAAGAAAACTCTCTTTTTTCATAGTCCTCTACGGACGTATTCGCACAGGTCAACATTTTTAAGCTAGAAAACAAACGAAAAATATTTTGAATGTAGATCTAAAAAACTAGTCCAGTACGTAGGGGTTTTTTAAAATATTGAATTTTAAAAAAATGGCGTTAACATGAAAAAAAATCGTTTAAAATGGGTCCAATATCGACCACAAAATTTTCAAATATCAAATTATCGAAAAAATCCTACATCCTGGACTATAAAATGTTGTCAAGAAGCTACAGTTAAAATGTCAAGTCGACCGATTGAAAACTCGAGGCGCTACGCATACGCCGGTGTCTAAAAACATAGTTTCGAGAAAAACTACTGCGCCGCCATTATGTTTCAAAATAAATTTTAAAAGAATTCTTTTACTTTATGACTTGTACTAACATGTAAAAAAAATCAAATTTAAAAATATTGTTTTGTTTTTCTGAAATAAATTGTTAGAAATTCCCCCTGATTTTGCCCTTACAAAGGTATATTCTCCCTTAACGCGGCGGCAGCAACCACCGGGAAAGTGCCTGTCCCAGGCCTTCCGAAGTCGCCTTGCGCTGCGCTTGTGCCCGGCGAGGGGGGAGTGGGGATATCCAACGCCCGGTCTTTGATGCGAAGCAGCTCGCCGAACGAAAGGCCCTGTTCGTTCTTCGTTCACGCGAGAGGAGTACGAGGTAGCCGAAAATTGCCGACGACGCACGAGCGAGAGTGCGGCAATAATAAAAATTAAAAGACGCTCGAGCAAGAGTGAGAACGCAGCATCATCTCACGGGCAGTATGGTTCGACACAATACCGCCGAGCGCGTAGCAAAGCGTGCGAGTGCGAGTGAGAACGCATGATTATCCAATGTCACTACAATGTATACGATCAGCGGAGAGCGCGCTGTATGCCAATGTGTGTGGTTATGTATGTTTCCAGCTTTGTGTTTGAAGACGGGCTTACGCTTACGCGAATGGGAACTACGTATGGTTTTGCGGCTTTAAGAAGGTGATGTAGCTGGGCGTCAATTTTCAAAAAAATTGTCAACCGAATTTATTAACCAAAGTGATTTCGGCTAAGTACGGCCGTCCATGGCATTAAAGTTTACATCGTACGGATCCAATGAAAATAAATATTTCTCATTTACTCCAATATCTTCTGGCCAGTTTCAACAAAAAAAGCCTCACGATTTTTTCACATAATTCCGAACTTTGCAATATAAATCTGTAAATAAAAATTTGTTCTGTTTTCTTTCGCATAGGTCTGATATTGCTTATAATATTCGCTGTGATATTGATATTTCGGGATTGCATTAAAGTGGGATATACACTTACAACGATAATGAAATCGATCTTTTTTTTTCTTCAAAGGATGAAACTATATATGTAGATTATTTGCCTGAACTTTTAAAAAGCGGAAACCGAATTTCGATCTGTAATTTGGCATACATCATTCTTTAAACATTGTGAGAGGTCTAAAAGGATTTTTAGGGACGTGCTATAGTTTTCGAGATGTCGATTTTTGAAAGCTATTTTTTTACCGCTCCTTCTATATCTTTAGCGGATGGGCTCAGCTCTGACTACAGCAACCATATAGCAACTAGAGAAGCAAAAAAAATATAAACAAACCCAAGGAGATTTAAATTGAATAAATTAACCCTAGAAGTCTATGACGCCTGCAAAAAAAAATGAACTGTGGAAAAACGAAAACGTTAATCTACGATGCTGTGTCTATATCAATATTCAACGCACATCCAAGTCAACCTGCGCTCGCATCGGTGGTCTGGTCACCCCACTATTCGCACAAAACGGAGAGCGCGATATAACATATACAGGGTGTTTGGCGCATGAGACGACACAATTTTTTGGGCGATTGGGGGGTCATTTCTACTTTTTTTATCCTTAGCCTCTACGTCCGAAGTGTCACGGTAATTAAGATCATTTTTCTACGTTTTTTTTTAATTTTTCGAAATTTCGCCTTTAAAATGTTATAACTTTTTTGTTGGTAGTTCTAATAGCACGAAATAACTTTTGTTATATCCTACAAAGTATGCTTATAAATAAATAATTGTTTGATACCATTGGCTCAAAAAAATTGACTTCCGAAGTCTTAAAAAGCTTCCAAAGTCTCAAAATGCGATGCGGCTGAAGCTCGCATCATTGGAATGTAGCGATCAATTTTTTTAATTTCTTATTTTCAATATTATTCAAAATTATGCTTTGCAAATTTATTGTAGATCGGTAAAGAAGAATGTTAAAAAATGTTGGCGTGATTTTTGTAGCTCAAATCTGCCAAAAGAAATTCGGGGAATAACAAAAAGATTTTCATTACATTCTAACAATGCAAACTTCAACGTCATAATAACATAAAGTTAAAGTTTGCATCGTTGGAACGCAACGATTATTTTTTCTTATTTCGTAATTTGTATTAATATTCGAAATCCTTTCGTTTGGAAATTTCAGGTTAATAGAAACATTTTTGGTAGTTTTCCAACGATGCAACCTTCATGGGCTTGAAGTTTGGATCGTTGGAATGCAACAACTTTTTTTCGACTTCCTTTTCTTTATTAATATCAAATACCGTATTTTTTAGATTTCAAATATAGATCGCTAAATGACGAGCCTAAAAAATGAACGCGCGGTATGTAGAGCTCAAATCTGCCAAAGAAAATTTTTGAAGTACAGTAAAAAAAAAATTCATTGCATTCCAACGATGCAAACTTCAACATCATAAGTTTCGGTCCTCGATAGGGGTGCTTTCCGGAAAATTCAGAGGGTTGACATTTTTTGAGGAGATGCTTTTCGGGCCACCTTACAGGCAACGCCAATAAAAAAATTGATTATATCAAACCCGTGGAAGATAGAATTTTTTGAAAGTTTCACCCCTCGATAGGTGCTTTCCGGAAAATTCAGAGGGTTGACATTTTTCGGGGAGATGCTTTTCGGGGCGCGTTACAGGCAACGCCAATAAAAAAATTGATTATATCAAACCCGCGGGAGATCGAATTTTTTGAAACTTTCACCCCTCGATAGGGGTGCTTTCCGGAAAATTTAGAGGGTTGATATTTTTCGGAGAGATGCTGTTCGGGCCACCTTACAGGCAACGCCAATAAAAAAATTGATTATATCAAATCCGCGGGAGATAGAATTTTTTGAAAGTTTCACCCCTCGATAGGGGTGCTTTCCGGAAAATTCAGAGGTTTGATAGGGGTGCTTTCCGGAAAATTCAGAGGGTTGATACATTTTGCGCAGACGCTTTTCGGGCCACCTTACAGGCAACGCCAATAAAAAAATTGGTTATATCAAACCCGCGGGAGATAGAATTTTTTGAAAGTTTCACCCCTCGATAGGGGTGCTTTCCGGAAAATTCAGAGGGTTGATATTTTTCGGGGAGATGCTTTTTGGGCCACCTTACAGGCAACGGCAATAAAAAATTTGATTATATCAAACCCGCGGGAGATAGAATTTTTAGAAAGTTTTACCCCCCGATAAGGGTGGGTCCCAGTGGTTGAAAACATTTTAAATTCATATTACCTCATTTTTTCAACAAATAGAGCTGAAATGTACGAAAATTTGACGCAACACAAAAAAAAAATTTCAAGCCAAATCGTTGCTTAGCAACGTTGCAAGCTTCAGGCAGCTTATGTAGCTGCATCTACTTACAGTGAAGGTTCTTTCGCTTTGTTGGCCTTTATGGAAGAAATGAAAATCAGTACAGGGCCAAGTTCTCACGAATGGGCCCGACAAGTTGACGATTTGCGAATTAGTAGAGCAGAGGAGCAAGCGGCGCACGACAGTAAAGAAGAAAGAGTTTTGCGTAGACAAACGCAAAAAGATGCTCTCGATCATCTTGATGGAAGCCTTTTAGTCTACGGACCTGGCATCGACGACTTGGAGTGAGTATAAGAAAATTATCGAGTTTTATTTTGAATTTCTAAAAATTCAAAGATAATTGAAAAATCTGAAAAAATTCATACGTATTCAGAAAAATGAACGAATCACGAAAAACAATTGGGTTGCGGGGAAATTTGTTGACTAATTTTTTTTTTTCATCATTTTGTTAATAACATTTTGGACTTATTATTATGCAAAATTAATCTTTTGAGTACCTTTAATATGCATAAATTTTCTCAGATTTTTATGTAATCGAGAAGTGTTCTCAAACTTATGTGCAATGAGCGCTAAGCGACCAAACTCTTCTGCGTTTTTCAAACCGTTTTTCTGAGACTTGTCATATTTGAAGTCCATGTGCACGATAACTCAAAATCTACTGGACCAATCGCTTTGAAATTTTGCACAGTACTTCTTCACATAATTCACCAAGTATTGTCGAGAGCTTTTTTGTTTTTTTAATAATTACTAATTTTTCAACAACAAATTAGCCGATTTTTTTTAGCGAAAATCGGGTTTTTGGCTCCCAAGTACCATGAAAAATCGAAAAAAAAAAATCCTCCCGTCATTACCTCGAGAAACATCTCCTTTAACAAATGCATTTTGATTTTTTTGTTTCAGATGATTCTGTTGCGAGTTATGGTACACACCGCAAACCAACTTTTTTCGAGGCGCCTCCGGGGTTTAATTTTCACTCGCTCAATTTTGAATATTTTGCAATGCAAATTTAAGAGAATGTTGTTCAAATGTTACTTTATTATATGTAAATTTTTCAATAAACGAACACTATTCGTTACGCCAAAAAAAAATCTTAAAACCATGCCTTTTTTGCGCGAATTAACTTTACCTCGCCCTTAAATAAAAATTTGTTGCGACTCGACGATTTAAACTTTGACCCCATGGTAATAAATGCTTTTTGTATCCTTGACTATCAATCTTAGCGTTACCCGAAGCCAACGACGTGGACGTGTTGCTAATTGGCTTCTTTTATTTATTTATTTTTATATTATTTTTTTGTATTTTTTCGAATTCCAATTTTTTTGTCTTTTTCAATAACATTTTTTTTTTTATAAGTGTACATATATTTTTTGTATTTTTTTACTTTTATTCACGAAATAGGTTCTATTGAAGATTTATCCAATTTATATTTTGCATCCCCTATTTTGAAAATGATAGTTGTAAGGTTAAGAACTTATGTAATGTAATGAAAAGCTCCGATTATAATGTTCTATTTTCGAAATTGTTTCAATCATTCCTCACTTTCTACTTTTTGTTTTTTGTAATGTTATGTAGCTATGCATGTTTAAAATAAACAAACTTCCTTTTTTCCGTATTTTCAATAACTTCGTTTCAACGTAAAGCTTATTAAGAAAGGAATGTATTGGTGAACAAAATAAAAGTAACCTTCAATTCGTATTGGGAAAAAAATTGCAACTTTTTTTTATAACGTTTCTTGCGTTTTATTATGAGAAAAAAATCAGAAACATAAATTCACCATAATGGCATTCCAAATCAAATATATTTCAACGATTCTTTGGACTCAATTTGTGATGATTCATAACTAAAAACCGTAAAAATTTCCAGAAGTAGATTAAAAACGTATTGATCTGAAAATAGATTTGTTCCACAAAAAATCGGTTCTTCAAAATCCCTTTTTTTTTATTTTTTTATTTTTATTATCTTTTTTCGGTCTTCGATTACGCTAGTCGCAGCCTGGAAAAAAAATTCGAGACCTTTTTTTCCGTTTGAAAAAACTTTTCGTACGTATCAATGCGCAACTTTTGTAGTATCTGCTCTACCAGTGTTGCGTCCCGTTCGCGGCATATTAACGGACAACACCACTGTGACGGCTTCAAAAAGTCGATTTTTTGAAAACCATCTAGAAAAATCTAAAATACATGTAAGATTAAGATGCCGTTGGACCCAGGTCGAAAAAATAATTATTTTCGGAGATATTGAATATTTTGTGGAGCGGTGCAGCGCTCCGTGACGCTCGGGGTCTCGCGCAGCTGCGCGCCGCAGGGTCGGCAGGTATATCGAATAGCGATCCATACGACGGTTTAGAGATTTAAAAAAAGAGTGCATCGATCATGTCCAAAAACGTATGGGGACGCACCTCCGCGAAATCGTGAAAAAAGAAAAAGGATTGTCTGGCAGAGGAAAGGTCACCGGAAAATTGATTGACGAGTTGAGCACATATTAAGGGTTGGCTATTCCGAGGAACAGCGATGGTGTTGAAAAAATGAGGAAGGCAATTTGGGCAACTATCAAACATAAAATATCCACAGATAGTGAGCCACAACATGACGATTGCCCAGAGGGAGCCGAGTCGTGGTTTTCGTGGCAGCGAGCGGTCGCAAGCGGTAATATTTCTGAATATCGCCATAAGCCGCCTCTTCCTGAGGAAGTATTGGAGGCCAGTCTTCGAAAATTTGAGCAGAGACGATTTACTGCAGCGTTGTTTGGGCGGCTTCACGCAAAACAACAAATCAGTTTGGGCAATAGCCCCCAAGTGTCAGTCCGGGAGCAAAAAAATCGTCGATATTGCAGCTGATATCGCGGTATTATTATTCAATGATGGCCTGAGAAGCCTCATGAAAGTTTTGGAGACGTTGGGGATAACTATCGGCCCAAATTGTTTCAATTTTTGCGTTGAAACCGACGCAGCGCGGATCGAGCTGGCGGAGCGCTCGCTCACAGACGCTGCAAAGGGGGCAAGAAGAGCCCCGACCTCTACAAGTTCGAGAAAAGATGCTAGGGACAATGATTTGCTTCTCGAAGGCCAGCTATATGGTGCCGGCATCGCTCAGATAAAGGTAAAAAAATGTTTTTCCAATTTATCGCATAAATTAACAAACCTAAAACTTTGAACGCGTTTTTCTCGCAACCACTTTTTTTAGTGCGGCACGCAGCAGAACTCGAGCATTTTTTATCTGATCGACTTCAAATTTGGACTGCATCAATAAAACTAGATTATCTAAAGAAGTACATAGGATTTTTTCGATATCTCAATAATAAAAAAAGTTATAGCCTATTTTCGACGAGAAATTTTGCTCGAAAATCGTCCTTTAATTTCAAAAGCGTGCCTATTTTTTTAAAATCAATATTTTTTCAAATCCCTATGTACTTTTCTTCAAAATATCATATTATTAACGAAAACACTCGGTATTTTTTTGCAGATCGACTTTGAAGAGAGTTTTGCTGCGTCCCGCGGGAGCTTCCCCAGCGTCACCATGGGGCGTGAAAAATTTGAAATTTTTTTTTTATGTATCTTCAATAAACAACGAACAAAACAAAAAAAAATTTCGGATATCTCTTTTTTTTCCCAAAAAAAAAATTCTTGAAAAATGGCAAAAAAAACACGGGGTCACAGTGGTGTTGTCCGTTAAGCATTGCTGCAGAGTGCGTATGCAATCAAATGGGGACAGATGATGGTATTTGAGATAGCGCTCTCACGTTTGCTCACAAGGCCATCATATTTGTACCAAAATTCCCCTGCCAACGCATAGGCAACATAATGCTTACTTTTCTCGCTATAATCGACGACATCCATCAACATGTATGTTGGTCCGCCGACCTCTACAATTTTTTTACTGACCCTAACTTGGAAGTAATGATTTTTTCCCTTTTTGGATAACCTGGATCTGTGAGAACAGTGGTATCGATTACGAGATGTGGTCCATACTCGGTAGAGCTAGGAATTTTCTTTTTGCAATTGAAGCAAGTCCTTTCAATCGCATTGCAACCATCTATTGCTTCTTCATTCGATGCAAACCTCCGCAAAGTATCATGTCAACGTTTACGTTCATCAACTGGTATTGATTGCCATTGGTATACCCGCACGAACACTCAACACGGTATGAATAGCTCGGTTCCTGTTCGAAAAGAAACTGCGCTAGAAGAGCAGCATTGCATTCCGCATTTAAGCGTTTTATCTTTCTTGTGTACATGGTAACAGTGTTCCGGAATATCGAAGTACTCAGTAACATTTGTGCTCTTTGGACGTGTATCTCTTTCGTTATCTTCTTGATATTACTGACACGCTGGGCGAGATTTACGATTGGACAATCAGACTTCTGTAGTTTTTCGTTGTAGATTTTATTTGCCAGTAGCCCACTCAGAAGATCTTGCAAAATGGAATCGAAACCACAGGTTTGTGTCATATTCAAGTCATAATCGGCGATGTCTACCGGTCCAGATATGTTTCCGTTTATCAGAACTGGGCTATGATCGGTCTTTCTATCCTGAACGTAATCCCACTCAGGGCAATTATCTAAACATGTTGGTTTAGCACGTTTTCTTTTTGGCATGTCGTCGCTTTGACTGTCGTGTTTGTTATTTTTGTTCAAACCGTTCCATTCTTCTTAATCGTTCCAGGCGTTGTCAGCTGGAATATTCTCGTCAATAGCAGACTCACTCTTGTTGAACCTTTCGTTTATAGGAGATATCGATCTCTAGGCACTACACCGTTGAGAGAATTCGATCCCCTTTATGTGCTCATTTGGAGTGCTACATTTTTTTCCCTTATTATATTAAACGAGATTTCATTATTGACTTCACTTTCATTCGATGCTCGCTGGGGATCATCAACCTCGAATGTATTTTGATGTTGAGCTTTCGTAGACTCATGGGAATCTGTGGTAATTTGCATTTCTGAATCATCGTTTGCACCACTTATCAAAGTGTCCGATTCTTTACATCGCTCTTTAATTTTCTCGTTTATACGCTCTAGGTGTTGAAACACAAACCTATCGATTCGCATTGGGATTTCGCCTCTGAAGTCGCGTTTTTTAAATCGGCAAACTCTGACTCGACGGCAGCAGAAGCAGTGGTTACCTGACCTCTACCGAAAATTGGCACCGTGATGCCAGTCCATAGCGGCACGTACGGAAGTAAATACCTTTTGAGCATCTTAGCGAAGTCTTCATTAAAACACGCATTGATGGTATCACCGTCGGACGACTGATTAGCGATATTCAGTGCTGAGTCATATAATTGCTCACCCCACAATTTCCAGCCTACTTTTCCGACAGCATTTTCCTCGGGGTTCGCTTCTAAGTCGAATTCTTCTTCATCGCTATTAGGGTTGTCTTCATGGATTTTTTCCGTTTGTGCTCCTTTTATTCGATCGTTTAAAAACTGCAACCGTTCAAGAGATGGGAGAAGCTTGCCAGTTTCATTTGGCCCAATGCATTCGCCGAGGGAAACAACGAGAATCGATTCGATGAAGTACGTCAAATCTTCTAGATCTGATATTTGAGCGGCTTTTCCGATGCATCTTTTGTAAAATCGCCGTATTAAATACTTGACTCTCCCTTTCAAACTTGGCCACCGCGTAATCATGGCCGTGAGGTGACAGATGTCTAGCCGCATGATCGTTGATGGCAATGAAGCCGATTTATTTATTACAGCGTTGTAACACTTTTGCAAGTAATCGTTGAAGCTTGAGCACTTGCCCAATATTTCCGCTACTGCAATCAACAATGACCACCCAAAGTCGGTTACAACGATTGGCGGGGTCGGTGCATTTGCCGCGAGTATGAGGCGCAAAAAATGCGCCACAATCAGAGACCGCTGATCGGTCGAGACCATTTGGAACGTAGGTACACTACCTTCCTCTGTGGCAAGTACACATTGATAGAGAAATATATGCGACTCGTGAGGGTTAGTTCGCTTCGCAATCCCACCCATAGCATCAATGGTGAATATTGCATGTGGGTCCGGGCAGCGTGATACGTATATCTGCAGTTGCTCTGGTTGCCAATAGACGCAATTGAATTTTAACAATACGACGCTGTGTATGGACCCCACATACTTGCCATATTCAGCGTTTTCTAACAAGTTCAATGCCGGATTTTTTAACTTTAGACTGTATTTCTCTAATGTCGTTGTTCTTTTGATTTGTGGATGACTTCGTTACTTGGAAGAATTGGTGGATTTTTATCCCCGAATTTTTTCAAGCGTGCAGCTTCTTGCCGTCTCCATGTCACTGCATCTTTGCGTTGGTTGATAAGCAAATCAGCGACTTCACGGCGACGGCTGCCTCTCAATTGCCGTCGTTTTTTTCCCAGTATGTGCTTCCGGCTGGATGTCGTCAATCTGGCATTTGAAAATAACGTCTACATTTTTGGCTGGTTCCGTCAATATGTTACCCCGAATATTTGCCTTACATTCGGAGCCAAATCCCTCAAAAGCTAAAAAATACTTGGCGATTACACTCCGATAGACGCTATGGTTTTTCGACACAAACACACAATCCAGTTGGTGCTGTGTCCACATTGCTTCAGAAATTACATCCGCCCATCCTTCTCGCAATTTTAAATATATTCGTCTACCGTACAGTTTTGTCCTGGGGTCGGATAGTATGCCATTTTTCTGGAGATATTACCAGTTGGAAAGCTTTGGAAATCTTGCCGATATCTTGGCAGTCATCTGCACACGGCCTTTGATAGCAGGCACTTTGGTCGATGGAAGCCGTCAATTCTTGCGGCAGAATATCAAATATTTTGAACAGGTAATCTTTGATGCCATTACGGTTATTATTGACGATCGTATGGATATGTTTTGGCGTGATTTTTGACCCCTGATCGGCCATTCGGTCGGAAATTATGCCGAAACCTTTATCGGAAGAGAAAGAACGCGCCCGTTGCCTGTAATAGTGCGACAATCGGCATCCGACAGAATGTGTCGTAAAGCAATCTCATCATACGCCGATTTGGTCCCCATTGTTACGGCAAACAATTCGATCTTATACTGATTTTGTTTGATCACACTCACATACCAGAAAAGTTCGCGAGTACGATATACCTTAATGTGTAACAAAATAAAGTGATACATTTTGTTGCGCAAGTGGCAGGAATAGTAATTACATCCGGCGAGAAGGAAATTTGACAAAACAGGATGGGTAATCGATTTTAGTTATCGATATTAAATCACGTGCAGTGTTGGAGAGCTCGTGTTAAAATGCCCGTGACTGACGAAGGCATGACTACATGTGCTCCTCGCTAACAAATCTACGTAAGCTCTAGTGGCGTTTATGCCCGTACTACGTACTAACCCTTGATGGTCTGGAACTGAATCGGATGCAATTTAATTCACTCTATGGCAATTTGAAATTATACTTTTTTAAATTCGGGAAATAAAAGTAGATAGAAAAACATATATAGGTTCTTAAAAAGAAATACAAAAAGATATTTAGTTATGCTCTTGTTTGATTAATATTATTTTACGGATAACAAAAGCGAAAACATGGTCATATTGGCTTGTATCACATTACTTATAGTGAAATTGGTGATGTTCTATAAGTTTCGAGTCAATATCATGTCAATACATGGAAATAATTTCTTTACATATAGAAATGTAATGCTCATTGCCAAATAAAACTCATGACAATATTCGACCTACATTTGAAAATACAAACAATGTATGCAGTCAGAAGCTATTGATAATGGAGATAAAAATATCGTTCACTTTATTTCGGAAAAAAATTCAACCGTTTATTTAGGATTTATTTGTAATGCTTTGTTACTAAAAAGAAATCATAATGATCAAAATTGGGTTAGAAAACGTATGATCTAATAATGACGCTGCGTAATAAACACACGAATTCACGATTCGTTTTTCTTCATTTTTTTTCAGTCTTTTTATCAGTTAAAATTTGTTCGGATATATATTTTAAAGATAAAATTAAGTCATCAATCTTTTTTTTTGTTGCGAATAACTGTGCACCAATGAATGACCTTTTATTCAAATAAATGGAAATCACTGAACTTGAGTGTAAACAGATGTTCAAAAAAATCTGGGACAAACGGACGTGCAAGAATATGGCCTTTCTATCTCGTTTTTTGTGATTTCTCAATTTTTATTTTTTCTCCTTACCATCTGTAACATTTTTTCTCTTTGTGTAATTAATGTACAACCTGGAAAAATAAATTCTGATTTTATTTGTTTGGGCTTCAAGAATCTTCGTAAATATATGAATAAACCAATTCTTTATTAATTATCGTTTTATTCCGTTTCCCGTCTATGAAATATTGTTTTGTCTCCCCGGACTGTGTATTATGTATCAATAGCGCGTATGATATTAAATGTGAATGAAGACTTGTGTTGGAATTAGCGCTCTCGCTACTTCGTCATATTTATACCGAAATTCTTCTGCCAATGTATACGCAACATAATGTATTTTTTTTTCTTTATCTTCGATCACACCCATCACCATGTACTTTTTTGTGCCAACCTCTACAATTTCCTTCATGGATATCCTGGGCCAGTTAAAATAATAGTATCAAATTTGAGATGCAGGCTATCCTCGGTTACGCTCGAGATTTTCCTACCGCTATTGAAGGCAATCTCTTCAATCGCTTCGAAGCATCGACTAATTTCTGCAAACTTCCGTGAAGGATTCTGTTACCGTTTTTCTACATCAATTGGTATTTATTGTCATTAATATACACGAATGACACGGTAAGAATAACTCGGTTCTTTTAAAAAAAGAAACGAAAGAATAGAAATATTGACCAGGGGTAAGACAATGGTCGCGGGAGTACGTGTTTGAGCTCCCAGAAATCGAATCTAAAAATCATTTAACTTTATAACATAGCCACACAAAAACATTCTAAACTGAGGGACGCACCATGATTACTATCTGTTCCTCGGTTCGCTGGAAGCGAACCTGAAGTGTACTTAACTCGATCACGGTAGGGCATGCAATAACGTACAACGACCATATAATTTGGTATTTAGGTGCAATCGAAGATAACAAGAAACATCCTTCAGGGGACGTCCTGCACTGGATTTGAAGCTTTGAAAAGTAAGGGATACGGATTTGTTTTAATCGGCGGAAAAACAATTTTTATAGATGGCACTGCCGCTCGAAGAAAGGCATCTCAAAATCTATGTAAACTTGGCACCCGAGTATCTCCGATCTGAATTTTTTTTGGTGATTTCGGAAGGTTTTCGTTTGTAGTTGATTGTAGTAAACTTAATTTCGTTTGTAGTAGCGCAGAAAAAAAATTACGACAGCCAAAAAAAACGACATCCGCCGGAATAAAAATAAAAAACTTTTAGCATTTTATTGACATTCAAAATCGTTTGTAGTTGATTGTAGTAAACTTTTTTTCGTTTGTAGTTAAAGGGTTTTTTTTTATTTTCCAAAAAAACGGACTTCAAAAAATGAAACGACCTGCAACAATTTTTCGAGTGAATCCTAAATGCTAATTAACATATATCTGACCTAAAAGATAAAAACTAAAACGAAGGCACTACGGAAATGCAATATTTCACGATTTATCTAAGCAGCTGATCCTTTGCATACACCGCAGAAGCAGGAAAACGATCTATCCTATCGTACGGTAGGATAGATCATTTGTAGTAGTGAATAGATAACTACAAACGACGCCCACCCTTCTAAAACGTTTGTAGTTGTTTGTACTTCCGTCTTAATCGTTTGCAGTTGCAGAGAGAGTAACTACAAACGAGGAAATCACCTGTAAATGATTTTTCAATTATTTTAGAAGGATATGTTGGTTTGTAGTAACTAGGTAACTAGGTTACATACTAAACTAGGTAACGACAAACTGTTGTACGCCATCCTGGCGTACACGAAATTTTTGCTGCCGCCTTCGCTCCTGCGTCTTCTATGAACCTGAAATAAAACACAAAGCATATTAGAATAAGTCAAGTAATTAGTTGTTTACATTCAACCTAGCGTACTGCGCCATTCACACTTCATTCGCACCCCTTGCGTACAATACTCACACATTATTCACACACCCTGCGTACACACCTAGCATACAACATTCACACTTCATTCGATTCACACACCTTGCGTACAATACTCACACATTATTCACACACCCTGCGTACACACCTAGCATACAACATTCACACTTCATTCGATTCACACACCTTGCGTACAATACTCACACATTATTCACACACCCTGCGTACACACCTAGCATACAACATTCACACTTCATTCGCACACCTTGCGTACAATACTCACACATTATTCACACACCCTGCGTACACACCTTGCGTACAACATTCACGCTTTACTCACACACCTTGCGTACACACCTTGCGTACAACATTCACACTTTACTCACACACCTTGCGTACAACATTCACACTTTAAAGAATAGCTAGCTTAATTAGTTTAAACCTTACCTGAGTTTTGTAAGGGCCTTGCCTAGCTCCTCGCCAGGAGTAAACCTCTCCGGAGATCACCTAGAAGCAAACTCCGGTACAAAGTCAATATTATGTAAGAATGAGCATACTTTCAAAACGCTTATGCGTGTATTATTTTAATAAGGAAGATTCTTTCTTTTTTCTTTCTTTCTGTTTTTCTTTTGTTTTGATCGGGACAAGCAATACTTGTGTAGAGTTACACTTACCGATTTCTAGCAAGGATTTCCTTGCAAAGCTCGAGCTGGGCGAGGACCGCGAACATAAAGGTGCGGACCAAAATCACGCCCCAAATATTTTATATTAAACCCCCCTAAACCACCCGCGGTAAACAAAAAATTAACCCGTAAAGACGTCGAGGTGACGGGCTGTCAAAAGACGACGCTGTATATACTCGATGCCCGAATCGACACTTCGTAGCCTCTTAGTGCCGTGCGATCACAACGCCGAGGTGGGAAATCCGCGAATTAGAGGGCTGGGTGACTCCAGCGCCGAGGTGGGGGATCCGCGAACTAACGGGTACATACGTTCCCGAGTCGACTCTTGCGAGCTTCGGGCCCTCGCCGACGCGCTCGAAGCGCCCGACTCTCCTCCAGGTCGGCGCTTGGCCTATAGGACCGGGAGCGCGGACCGCCTCGGGTAGCAGTTTTTCCCGAGCTGCACTCTTACCAACGGTAAGTCTCCTGACCACTGAATTAGTGGCAACCTCCCCGCCCACGGAAATACGTGGCTCCTACCGCTGTAAAAGTGGTTCCCCCCCTACCCACTAGCCGCTGTACCAGTGGCATCTCCCTTCTACCTGTCCACTGAAAAAGTGGCAACCTCCCCGCCCACGGAAATACGTGGCTCCTACCGCTGTAAAAGTGGTTCCCCCCCTACCCGCTAGCCGCTGTACAAGTGGCACCTCGCCTTCTACCTGTCCACTGAAAAAGTGGCAACCTCCCCGCCCGCGGAAATACGTGGCTCCTACCGCTGTAAAAGTGGTTCCCCCCTACCCGCTAGCCGCTGTAAAAGTGGCACCTCGCCTTCTACCTGTCCACTGAAAAAGTGGCAACCTCCCCGCCCACGGAAATACGTGGCTCCTACCGCTGTAAAAGTGGTTCCCCCCCTACCCGCTAGCCGCTGTACAAGTGGCACCTCGCCTTCTACCTGTCCACCGAATAAGTGGCAACCTCCCCGTCCACGGAAATACGTGGCTCCTACCGCTGTAAAAGTGGTTCCCCCCCTTATCCCCCAGCCACTGAAGAAGTGGTCTCCTCCCTCAACTGCAGCCCCCCCCGCAACCTAGCAGGTTTGAAAATAATTACCGTTGCTCAAGGGGTAGTAATTAGTCGTAAATTTTGCGAACACCTTAATCAAGCCTTGTAATAGAGACAAAATTTATCACCGTAACAGTTTTGAATAAATAATCACTGTTCAAAATGGCTGTCGACATAGTACCCTACCGATTATTTTCCTTCCCGAACGGCAGATTATTCTCTGAGTTAAAATCGAAAAATGCCTCGAAGCAAGACGGCCGTGGAGAGAAGGCGACGACGGCGTGAGAAGGAAAATCGCGTACCGGTTGGCGAGGTAATCGTGACCCGGGTGGGCCCCGATCCGCGCGGAGACGTCCGGAAGTGGAAAAACCTGGCCATCCTCCGGTGGGGAGAAGAGCAAAGCCCCCCCCCCCACCCCGCCGACCCCGATTTCAAGGTGCCATTTCCTCCCCCCCCCAAAACGCTTCAGATCCTCGGAACCCGTCCAAAACCCTCCCTTACTCCTCGCTCCTACCGCACTACCCCCAATAACCCCCGCACGCCCCTCCTTCCCCGATCTCTCGGCCGAAATCGCCACCCAGAGGGATTTTGACCAGAGATTCGCGGACATCCTTCACGAATATTCGATCCCACCTATCCTCTCGCTGCCGGGGTCTCCTCAAACTCCCAGCTCCCCCGATCGTTCCCCCCTCCCCCGAGAGACTCCTCGGAACTCGGATTCGCGGAGTGAGCCCCCCCCCCCCCCCCCCCGCCGAGATACGACGACGACCACGCCACCCACGGACACCGAACTCGGGAACCCAGGAAAAGAGAACCACGGCCCTTATTAGGGCCACCCCATCAACGTAGGGAGAAACTCAGTTCACCTGGTTTCATTTGAATTACCCCCCCCCCCCTCGCCTAGGCCTCAATATTGGCATGTCACGCGCGGCGGACATTCAAATCCAACTCGTCGGCCATCTCGTCATTGCGCGTTTTCATCGTCAATAAAACGACACCGGCGGTTTTAAAACGTTTGTAGTAGTTCGTAGTTTCGTATTTATCGTTTGTAGTTGCAGAGAAAGTAACTACAAACGATGAAATCACCTGAAAATGTTTCCACGATTTTTGAAGGATATGTTCGTTTGTAGTAATGGAGTAAGTAACTACAAACAATGCCCGCACTTCTAAAACGTTTGTAGTTGTTTGTAGTTCCGTATTTATCGTTTGTAGTTATAGAGAAAGTAAGCACAAAAGAGGAAATCACCCGAAATTGATTTTTCCACGTATTTGGAAGGATATGTTCGTTTGTAGTAAAGGAGTAAGTAACTACAAACGACGTCAGCGCTTCTAAAACGTTTGTAGTTGTTTTTCGTTCCGTATTTATCGTTTGTAGGTGTAGAAACAGTGACTACAAACGAGGGAATGACGTGAAAATATTTTTTCAGCAATGTGAGAAAGAAACGTTCGATTGTAGTAATAAAGTAGGTGACTACAAACGACGCACGCGCTTCTAAAACGTTTGTAGTTCGTCGTAGTTCCGTATTTATTGTTTGTAGTAACAGAGAAAGTAACCAGAAACGAGGAAATCACCTGAAAATGCTTTTTCCACGATTTTGGAAGGATATATTCGTTTGTAGTAATAAAGTAGGCTTCTACAAACGACACCCGCGATTCTAAATCGTTTGTAGTTGTTTGTAGTTCTGTATTTATCGTTTGTAGTAGTACTACAAACGACGCCGGCGGTTTTAAAACGTTTGTAGAGTAGTTCGTAGTTTCGTATTTATCGTTTGTAGTTGCAGAGAAAGTAACTACAAACGATGAAATCACCTGAAAATGTTTCCACGATTTTTGAAGGATATGTTCGTTTGTAGTATTGGAGTAAGTAACTACAAACGATGCCCGCGCTTCTAAAACGTTGGTAGTTGTTTCTAGTATCGTATTTATCGTTTGTAGTTATAGAGAAATTAACTCCAAACGAGGAAATCACCTGAAACTGATATTTCCACGGATTTGGAAGGATATGTTCATTTGTAGTAAAGGAGTAAGTAACTACAAACAACGTCGGCGCTTCTAAAACGTTTCTAGTTGTTTGTAGTTCCGTATTTATCGTTTGTAGTTGTACAAAAAGTGACTACAACCGAGGGAATGACGTGAAAATATTTTTTCAGCACTGTGCGAAAGAAACGTTCGATTGTAGTAATAAAGTAGGTTATTACAAACTACGCACGCGCTTCTAAAACGTTGGTAGCTGTTTGTAGTCCTGTATTTATCGTTCGTAGTAGCGGAGAAAGTAACTGCAAACGAGGAAATCAGCGGAAAATAATTTTTCCACGATTTTGGAAGGATATGTTCGTTTGTACTAGTAAACTAGGTAACTACAAACGACGCTCGGGCGTCCAAAACGATTGCAGTTGTGTGTACTTCCGTTTTAATCGTTTGTAGTTGCAGAGAAAGTAACTGAAAACAACGGCTGCGCTTCTTAAACGTTTGTAGCTGCAGAGAAAGTGACTACAAACGAGGAAATCACCTGTAAGTGATTTTTCAATTATTTTAGAACTATATATTGGATTGTAGTAGCAAAGCAGGTAACTACAAACGACGCCGGCGGCTTTAAAACGTTTGTAGTAGTTCGCAGTTTCGTATTTATCGTTTGTAGTTGCAAAGAATGTAACTTCAAACGAGAAAATCACGTGAAAATAATTTTCAGCAATTTGGGAAAGAAATGTTCGTTTGTAGTAATAAAGTAGGTAACTACAAACGACGTGGGCGCTTCTAAAACGTTTGTAGTTCTTTGTAGTTTCGTCTTTATCGTTTGTAGCAATAGAGAAAGTAACTACAAACGAGGAAATCACCTAACAATGATTTTTCCACGATTTTGGAAGGATATGTTCGTTTGTAGTAATAAAGAAGGCTACTACAAACGTTGCCCACGATTCTAAATCGTTTGTAGTTGTTTGTGGTTATGTATTTATCGTTTTTAGTAGCGGAGAAAGTAACTACAATCGAGGAAATCAGCGGAAAATAATTTATCTACAATTTTGGAAGGATATGTTCGTTTGTACTAGTAAACTAAGCAACTAGAAACGACGCTCGGGCGTCTAAAACGTTTGTAGTTGTGTGTACTTTCGTTTTAATCGTTTGTAGTTGCAGAGAATGTAACTACAAACGAAGCCTTCGCTTCTAAAAGGTTTGTAGCTTCAGAGAAACTAACCACAAACGAGGAACTCACCTTTAAATGATTTTTCAATTATTTTAGAAGGATATGTTGGTTTGTAACAATAAAGTAGGCTACTACAAACGACGCCCGCGATTCTAAATCGTTCGTAGTTGTTTGTCATTCTGTATTTATCGTTTGTAGTTACGGAGAAAGTAACTACAACCGAGGAAATCAGCGGAAAATAATGTATCCACAATTTTCGAAGGATATGTTCGTTTGTACTTGTAATCGAGGTAACTACAAACGACGCTCGGGCGTCTAAAACGTTTGTAGTTGTGTGTACTTCCATTTTAATCGCTTGTAGTTGCAGAGAATGTAACTACAATCGACGCCTGCGCTTCTGAAACGTTTGTAGCCGCAGAGAAAGTAACATCAAACGAAGAAATCACCTGTAAATGATTTTTCCATTATTTTAGAAGGATATGTTGGTTTTCTAGTAGTAAACTAGGTAACTACAAACGACGCCGGCGGTTTTAAAACGTTTGTAGTAGTTCGTAGTTTCGTATACATCATTTGTAGTTGCAGAGAAAGTAACTAGAAACGATGAAATCACCCGAAAATGATGTTTCCATGATTTATGAATGATATTTTCTTTTCTAGTAATGGAGTAAGTAACTACGAACGACGCCCGCACTTCTAAAATGTTTGTAGTTCGTAATTTCGTATTTATCGTTTGTAGTTGCAGAGGAAGTAACTACAAACGATGAAATCACCTGAAAATGATGTTCCTACGATTTTTTAAGGATATGTTCGTTTGTAGTAATGAAGTAAGTAACTACAAACGACGCCCGCGTTTCAAAAACGTTTGTAATTATTTGTAGTTCCGTATTTATCGTCTGTAGTTGTAGGAAGGGTGACTACATCCGAGGAAATGACGTGAAAATATTTATTCAGCGATTTGAGAAAGAAATGTTCGATTGTAGTAATAAAGTAGGTAACGAGAAACGACGCCCGGGAGTCTAAAATGATTGTAGTTGTATGTACTTCCGTTTTGATCGTTTGTAGTTGCAGACAAAGTAACTACAAACGAGGAAATCACGTGATAATAATTTGTCAGCAATTTGAGAAGGAAATCTTCGTTTGTAGTAATGTAGTAAGTAACTACAAACGACACCCGCGCTTCTAAAACGTTTGTAGTTATGTGTACTTCCGTTTTTATGGTTTGTAGTTGCAAAGAATGTAACTACAAACGGGGAAGTCAGGTGAAAATAGTTTTTCAGTAATTTGAGAAGAAAATGTTCGTTTGTCATAATGGAGTAAGTAACTACAAACGACGCCCGCGCTTCTAAAACGTTTGTAGCTAGTTGCAGTTTCGTATTCATCGTTTGTAGTTGCAGAAAAAGTACCTACAAACAAGGAAATCACCTGAAAATTACTTCTCCCCGATTTTGGAAGGATATATCCGTTTGAGGTAATAAACTAGGTAACTTCGAACGATGCCAGTGCGTTTAAAACGTTTGTAGTTGCGTATAGTTCCGTATTTATCGTTTGTAGTTGCAGAGAATGCAACTAAAAATGAGGAAATCACCGGTAAATGGTTTTTCCGTGACTTTCGAAGGATATGGCCGTTTGTAGTAGTAAACTCGATAACTACAAACGACGCCGGCGCTTTTAAACGTTGTTGTTAGTTGTAATTTGTAGTTGTATGTACTTCCGTATTTATCGTTTGTAGTTGCAGAGAAAGTAAATACAAACGAGAAAATCACGTGAAAATAGTTTTTCAGCAATTTGAAACAGACATGTTTATTTGTAGTAATAAAGTAGATAACTACAAACGACACCCGCGATTTTAAATCGTTTGTAGTTAATTACTCCATTACTACAAACGAACATTTTCTTCCTAAATTGCTGAAAAGTTATTTTCACGTGATTACCGCGTGTGTATTTACTTGTTCTACAACTACAAACGATCAAAACGGAAGTACACACAACTACCAACGTTTTAGAAGCCCGGGCGCCGTTTGTAGTTACTTACTCCATTACTAAAAATGAACATATTCTTCTCAAATTGCTGGAAAATTGTTTTCAGGTGATTTCCTCGTTTGTAATTACGTTCTCTGCAACTAAAAACGATAAATACAGAACTATACACACCTACAAACGTTTTAAAAGCACTGGCGTCGTTTGTAGTTACTTAACTATAACTACAAACGAACATTTTCTTCTCCAATTGGTGAAAAGTTATTTTCAGGTGATTTTCTCGTTTGTAGTTACTTTCTCTGCAACTACAAACGATAAATACGGAACCACAAACAACAACAAACGTTTTAAAAGCGCGGGCGTCATTAGTAGTTACTTACTTTAATACTACAAACGAAAATTTCTTTCTCAAATCGCTGGAAAAATATTTTCACGTGATTTCCTCGTTTGTAGTTAGTTTCTCTGTAACTACAAACGATAAAGACGGAACTACACACAACTACAAACGTTTTGAACGCACTGGCGTCGTTTGTAGATACCTAGTTTATTACCACAAATGGTCATATCCTTTTAAAATCGTGGGGAAATCATTGTCAGGTGATTTCCTCGTTTGTAGATACTTTCTCTGCAACTAAAAAAGATAAATACGGAACTACAAACATCTACAAATGTTTTAGAAGCGCCGACGTCGTTTGTAGTTACCTACTTTCTAACTACAAACGAACGTTTCTTTCTCAAATTGCTGAAAATTATTTTCACGCGATTTTCTCGTTTGTAGTTACTTTCTCTGCCGGTACAAACGTTTCAAAAGCGTAGACGTCGTTTGTAGTTACATTCGCTGCTACTACAAACGATTAAAACGGAAGTACACACAACTACAAACGTTTTAGACGCCCGAGCGTCGTTTGTAGTTACCTAGTTTACTAGTACAAACGAACATATCCTTCCAAAATCGTGGAAAATTTATTTTCTGCTGATTTCCTCGTTTGCAGTTACTTTCGCCGCTACTACAAACGATAAATACAGAACTACAAACAACTACAAACGATTTAGAATCTCGGGCGTCATTTGTAGTAGTCTACTTTATTACTACCAACGAACATATCCTTCCAAAATCGTGGAACATCATTTTCAGATAATTTCCTCGTTTCTAGTTACTTTCTCTATTACTACAAACGATAAAGACGAAACTACAAACATCTACAAATGTTTTGGAAGCGCCGACGTCGTTTGTAGTTACCTACTTTCTAACTACAAACGAACATTTCTTTCTCAAATTGCTGAAAATTATTTTCACGCGATTTTCTCGTTTGTAGTTACTTTTTCTGCAACTCCAAACGATAAATACGAAACTACGAACTACTACGATCGTTTTAAAACCGCCGGCGTCATTTGTAGTTACCTAGTTTGCTACTACAAACCAACATATCCTTCTAAAATAATTGAAAAATCATTTACAGGTGATTTCCTCGTTTGTAGTTACTTTCTCTGCAACTACAAACGCTTAAAAGGGCAGTACACACAACTACAATCGTTTTGGACGCCCTAGCGACGTTTGTAGTTACCTAGTTTACTAGTACAAACGAACATATCCTTTCAAAATCGTCGAAAAATTATTTTCCGCTGATTTGCTCGTTTGCAGTTACTTTCTCCGCTACTACAATCGATAAGTACAGATCTACAAACGATTTATAATCGCGCGCGTCGTTTGTAGTCTCCTACTTTATTACTACAAACGAACATATCCTTCGAAACTCGTGAAAAATCATTTTCAGGTCATTTCCTCGTTTGTAGCTATTTTCGCTATTACTTCAAACGATAAATACGGAACTACAAACAACTGCAACCGTTTTAGAAGTGCGGGCGTCGTTTGTAGTTACTTACTCCATTACTACAAACGAACATATCCTTTAAAAATCGTCGAAACATCATTTTCAGGTGATTTCATCGTTTGTAGTTACTTTCTCTGCAACTACAAACGATGAATACGAAACTCCGAAATACTACAAACGTTTTAAAACCGCCGGCGTCGTTGGTCGTTACCTAGTTTAGTACTACAAACCAACATATCCTTCTAAAATAATTGAAAAATCATTTACAGGTGATTTCCGCGTTCGTAGTTACTTTCTCTGCAACTACAAACGATTAAGACGGAACTACAAACAACTATAAACGTTTTAGAAGGGCGGGCGTCGTTTGTAGTTATCTAGTTTACTACTACAAATGATCTATCCTACCGTCCGATAGGATACATCGCTTTTCTGCTCCTGCGGTTTAGGCAAAAGATAAGCTGCTTAGATAAATCGCGAAATATTGCATTTCAGTAATGCCTTCTTTTTCATTTTTATCTTTTATGTCAGATATATGTTAATTAGCATTTAGGATCTACTCGAAAAATTGTTACACGTCGTTTCATTTTTTGAAGTCCGTTTTTTTGGAAAATAAAACAAACCCTTCAACTACAATCGAAAAAATGTTTACTACAATCAACTACAAACGATTTAGAATGAAAATAAAATGCTACAAGTTTTTTATTTTTATTCCGGGTAATGCCGTTTTTTTTGTGGTCGTAATTTTTTTCTGCGCTGCTACAAACGAAATTCAGTTTACTACATCAACTACAAACGAAAATCTTCCGAAATCACCAAAAAAAATTGCGATCGGAGATACTCGTGTGCCAAGTTCACATCGGTCCAAATCATTGGCCCGTATAAAGGACCAACGCTGAGAATTAGTGCCGGCACTAATTAACCTTAAGCGCCGGCAAATTTTTCACGGGATCAGGAATGTCCGATTGAGGCTCCTAGAACCGTTGCGAGCACCGATTTTATCTTTGTTAAATAAACATTGCTCTTTTCGTCGTTTTCACAGGAATGTCCGATTGAGGCTCCGAGAACTGTTCCGAGTACCGATTTTATCTAAGTTGAATGAACAATCCTCCCACCACCGTTCTCGCAGCATCCTCAGACTTTTAGACCCAATCTGACCGGAAGTAAGATCAAATCGGAGACGCATTCGGGGCAGTAATATCAGGAATGTCGGATTGAGGCTCCGACAACGGTTGTGAACACCGATTTTATCATCGTTCAATAAACAATGCGCCTTCCGTCGTTCTCGCAGCATCGTCAGGCTTCTCGTCCCAATCTGACCGGAAATAAGATAAAATCTAAGACGGATTCGGGGCAGTAATATCAGAAATGTTCGATTGAGGCTCCGAGAACCGTTGCGAGCACCGATTTTACCTTTGTTAAATAAACATTGCTCCTTCCGTCGTTCTCGCAGGATTATCAGACTTCTCGACCCTATCTAACCGGAAATAAGCTAAATTTGGAGACGGATTCGGGGCAGTAATATCAGGAATGTCCGAATGAGTCTTCGAGAACCGTTGCGAGCACCGGTTTTATCTTTGTTGAATAAACAATGCTCCTACCGTCGTTCTAGCAGGATCATTAGATTCTCGACCCAATCTGACCGGATGTAAGATAAAATCGGAGACGAATTCGGGGCAGTAATTTCAGGAATGTCCGAATGAGGCTCGGTGAACCGTTGCGAGCACCGATTTTATCATTGCTAAATAGACAATGCTCCTTCCGACGTTCTCGTAGCATCGCCAGACTTCTCGATCCAATCTGACCGATTGAGTAGAAAATTTTAACCCGCAATTCGCAAAGCTGGGTCCTTTTCGTCCCGCCCAAGATCATTTTCTTCAGGGGTTGCTTAATATTTATTGGAAAAAAAATATGAAAAATGAGAAAGAAATCAAGCCTATTTTCCCTTTAGAAGTACGACCTAAAGATTGACCACGATTTTTTTCAGATTCTTTCCATTGACAATTGTTGGTTTGGCAGTGCAAAATCGAAAACGACCTAGTTTCACGGGATTAATGTCCCTGAAATACCTTCATGGATTGAGGTTTAAGATAACCGATTGAACTTGATCGTTTTTGACCAATTTTGAAAATATTTCATGGTCCGCAAAGATTTCGCAATAAATAACTCTAACAATACATTTCAAAGTAATTTAGCGTGAAATTATTATTGTTTACCAAATACTACGAGCATTTTTGTTTTCGACAGTTTCATAAAATATTTAAAAACACTGTAACTACAGATTGTCAAGATAATTTATGCAACATTAGAAAAATAAAAATACTCGTAGTATTTGGTAAAAATTAATAATTTCATCCCAAATTACTTTAAAATGTATTGCTAGAATTATTTATTCAAAAAGTTGTTAGCGAATCGCAAATAATTTAAAATCGCATTTGCGGAGCATGTAATCTTCGAACATTTTTTAAATTGACATTATTTTGAACCAAGTTCTCAGATAGGGACACATTCAGATCCTTTGGTTCAACCGCGTATCATAGGAGTCTGAACCAACTTCCTGTGACAGCCGATCATTCGGAAGTTGCAGCTGTGATGTCAGCAGACCAGCACTTCCTATAGCGCGGTCGTGCCCGACTTAGCTCTATTGTTCCACTGATTCAATTCCGATCTATCAACTTTAAATCGTATGTTGACAATTTTTTCCTCCATGACGGGGGGCACAAATAAAGTTTTTCGGGAGTGTTCCGTATTCGGAATTTTATAAACTTCATTCTCCTGCACGCAAAATGGACTTTTATTTTTTCCACAATACGCTATTTTGTCTGGCAAATACTATTCATGACAAAAATACGATATATATATTTTTTTAAGCAACGCTCGAAAAACACTAAAAAATCTTTTTTTTTCACTCACAAAATCACCGCGCAAGACCCTTAAAAAATACCTGGCCACTTATAAAAGTTACCCGTATATACAGGGTGAGGCACTAACTGTTGCCACCTTGAATATCTCTGTAATTATCGACGTCACAAACAAATGTTTGAAACAAACGTTGTACCGTATGAAAGGGGTCATCAACTGCGATCATTTTTTTTTATCTCAGTGGAGGCGCTGTCGCACCGTAAAGGTCACCTCCACCTTTATAAATAGGACGGTACATTTTTTTTCAACTATCTTGTAGAGCATCGAAAACTGCATAAAAAACAGTTAGGGGTCAAAGTCGTTCGAGGTTATTTAAGATCAAAAAGTGACATGAACTTTATTTTTATGTGAAATTACCTTTATTCACAGTAGATGTTCAAAGTGATTGCCATTGGAATCAATGCAGTATTGTAATCTCCTCTTCACGAATTTCTTATCACTTCGGCACTTATCGCCGAAGTCTTGCCACCGTCTTGTATGTAAACAACGGCACCAAACCTACAATGTACACGGAACATTGTACAATGTTTCGCCCAAACAAGCCCAAAATAACGATAGTAAGAATGGTGAGACTAGTATTAATGAATCAAGCGAATGTAAATGATGTATTCTTTTGAAGAGCAAACTGTTATGCTTCTAATTTACAGAGAATGTCAGAAAAATGCAGTGAGAGCTAGAGACTTATACGCTGAAAGATTTCCTGAACGTTTTCATCCTACACGCCGTATATTTCAAATTTTGTACACTAAACTGAAGACAACTGGATCCTCAACCCGTCGGGAAAGTAACCGACAAAAGCGAGTTACTAACGAAGACACGGAAATTGGTGTTCTTGCCGCCGTTCATCGAGACCCTTGGGCGAGTTCTCGTCAAATTGCGAGGGAATCGGGCGTAAGCCGAAGAAGTATTCTACGTGTTCTACATCGTCATAAATATCATTCTTACCACATCAGTCTCCACCAGGAATTAACTGGTACGGATTTCATGAATCGCACTGAATTCTGCCGATGGGTTCAATGCCAGATTCAGAGAGATGACTCATTTATTAATCGGATTTTATTTACTGATGAGGCAACATTTACGAATCATGGAAATATTAACTTGCATTCGTGGTCAACTGAAAATCCACATTGGCTGCGGCAACTTGCACACCAAAGGCCGTGGTCGGTTAATGTATGGTCTGGGATTATTGGGGATAGAATCATAGGTCTTTATTTCATCGAAGGGAATCTTAATGGTAGGAAGTACACCACATTCCTTCAAAAAACATTAGGTCCGTTATTGGAAGAAATACCTTTAGAAACAAGAAACAGGATGTGGTATCAACACGATGGGTGCCAGGCACATTTTTCGCTGATAGCTAGAAATGAATTGCAAAAGAGATTTCCACATCGTTGGATTGGACGCGGCGGAGCTGTATCGTGGCCGGCTCGTTCGCCAGACTTGACGCCTCTGGACTTTTTCTTGTGGGGATACTTGAAAGATCTTGTTCATAAAGAACGTCCAACTACGCCGGATGATATGCGTGAGAGTATTCTTCGAGCCTGTGATTCGATAAGTGCCGATGTGATGAGAAATTCTACACAATCCGTGATGAGGAGATTGCAATACTGCATTGATTCCAATGGCAATCACTTTGAACATCTACTGTGAATAAAGGTAATTTCACATAAAAATAAAGTTCATGTACTTTTTTATCTTAAATGACCTTGAACCACTTTGACCCCCAAATGGGTTTTATGCAGTTTTCGACGCTCTGCAAGGTAGTTGAAAAAAAAAAGTACCGTCCCATTTAAAAAAGTGGAGGTGACCTTTACTGTGCGACAGCGCCTCCACTGAGATAAAAAAAATGGTCGCATTTCATGACCCCTTTTGGACGGTACAACTTTTGTTTCAAACATTTTTTTGTGACGTCGATAATTACAGAGATATTCAAGGTGGCAACAGTTAGTGCCTCACCCTGTATATGAGGTATTCCAAGTGTTTTCGAACGGCCTAAAAGCCTGACCATCCTCAATATTTTTCAAAGTTGGTGATGTTTTTGTATCAAATTTTGAGTACGTGGCATTTTTTCAAATTTTTATCGGCTCGCTAACTCGGCTAACTCGGAGATAAGATTTTACACGTGATAACATTTCAAATGATCGTATCGTCATGATCTTCTCGTCGCACGAAAAAATGTCCTCGACACAAAAAGATGCGTTTTTTGTGGACTATTTTGAAAAAAAAATTCAAAATTTTCCAAGTACTACAGCACTGAAAAAAAATCTTTCATTTTTTAGTTTTGTTTCCCCAATGATAAGGTTGTTCCTGCTGAAATTTACACTGAAATTTCTTTTATCAGTGTAAAACAACATGTGTAAGTTTCATTCTTGTCTGGACTTGCGTACAGTTACTATCGTCGTCTCAAATTTAATGGGCAATTGTTTTTGTAATGTATTGATATGTATAGGATATGTATTGATAGTATGTCCATATCATACGATACAACTTATTATGGTAATAATGCTATAGTCCAGTCATTTCGTCCGAAAAAAAGGCAAATAAAAGAAAATGAATTTGCGCTTCTAATTTTTTAATATGTTGTAGGGGATACCTAGAAAAGCTTAACTTGAGATTGTCGACCAAGCTTTCCTAGGAGCTTTCGCCGCCATCTTGGAAAACGCTTAAAATTTGTTTTTCGGCAATAACTCGGCTATCCGATGAGATTCGAAAATTTTTGTAAGACACTTTTTGTAGCTTTCTTTGTGCTCTACAATAACGCCTGAATCATTTTTAGCGTATCATGCATCGTTATCGAGATATCGATCGATAAAGTCAAAAATTTAGGACACAATTTTTGTTTTTTCCTTTTTTTTTCTTTGGGTCTTAATAAATATGAAAAATTGTGGAATTCAAACTTGTAGAGCATATTCAGACCTACAATTTCCTTCTTGGATTTTTTTATGTTGGACAAAAATTACGATCTCCAGCGCGCCGCAAAGTCGGTGAATCCACGCTCAGCGTCGAGCGCGCTCAAGTTAGTATATCGTATCGTGTTGAGTTTTTGCTGTGCGTAGTGTAAATCGAGGGTTCCGATATTCTGGGAAATCGTCGGCGAAGATATCGATCTTCTGGTTTTACTCGCCGGGCTTGCTCCGGATAAAAATAATATATTTTTCCGCAAACCAGCAAAAGGAAATACGCCGGAAAAGTTGTACTCGCCGCACAGTTTCAAACACAAGTCAGTTCTGGAGCACATTCTTTTCATTCACGCTTTTAGCGGTTGCGACACGACATCATCTTTCTATAACATCGGCAAGTCGAAGTTCATTAACACTCTCGAGAAAAATCCAGAGCTACGGTCATCGGTGGAATTATTCAAACAAGAAAAGGTCGATCCGGAGGTTCTCACTTGCGCGGGAGAGCAATTCCTTATCGCCCTATATGGTGGTGATAAGCACGAGAAGTCCATAAATATTTTGCGATTCCATCGCTTCGCAAAATCAATGACAGCGAATAAAGTGAATCACCTCTCACTACTCCCGCCAACCAAAAGCGCTGTGCGTCAACACATTTTCCGGACGTATCTCCAAGTTCAAACCTGGCTCGGATTTTTCAAGGATCCACAAGGATGGGGTTGGCGACAGACCAATCGAGGGCTCGAACCAATCACCAGCACCGCCGAACCCGCTCCGCCTGAACTATTAAAGCTCATTTCCTGTAAGTGTAAAGGAAATTGTGAGGCCGCCTGTGGGTGCAGAAAAGCGGGAATCAGTTGCTCCGTTATTTGCATGCACTGCAGTGGGCAAACATGCAGTAACGTCGCCAGAGTCGACATTTTGCTTGACGACGACGACGACGATGTCTGTAACGATGATGATGACGATGCTCTCATCGAATCAGCATCATTTCCAACGTTTCAACAGACACAACAACTCGAAGAGTTTACGGAGGACGAAGATCTTCAGCCTGGACCATCCAAGCGAAAAAAGACATGAAAAAAGTCCATCGTTCGTGTCTCGAGTGCAGAAAAAAATATTTTTCTTTCCGTTTATTTTGTTTTGTTTATTTTGTATTGTAAAAAAATAATATTTTTTACTGCACAAACAAATTATTTGTTTAATAAATTACTATTGTGTGATCCTTAATTTGTTGCTCTATGTACTTATTTTTTATCCCATCAATTTCCTGAACAATTTCCCATTCGATTCGACATCCAGACACAACCGAGCGAGCAGCTCGCTCGACGCTGAGTGTGGATTCACCGACTTTGCGGCGCGCTGGAGATCGTAATTTTTGTCCAACATAAAAAAATCCAAGAAGGAAATTGTAGGTCTGAATATGCTCTACAAGTTTGAATTCCCCAATTTTTCATATTTATTAAGACCCAAAGAAAAAAAAAGCAAAAAACAAAAATTATGTCCTAAATTTTTGACTTTATCGATCGATATCTCGATAACGATGCATGAAACGCTAAAAATGATTCAGGCGTTATTGTAGAGCACAAAGAAAGCTACAAAAAGTGTCCTACAAAAATTTTCGAAATCTCATCGGATAGCCGAGTTATTGCCGAGAAACAAATTTTACCCCTTTTTTCAACATGGCGGCGAAAGCTCCTAGGAAAGCTTGGTCGACAATCTCAAGTTAAGCTTTTCTAGGTATCCCCTACAACATATTAAAAAATTAGAAGCGCAAATTCATTTTCTTTTTTGAATGTACGTAATGACTGGACTACTATGCACAATCAGCGGACTACGGGCTCTCTCTCGCCTGAGCCTCGGCGATGGCCACATGTATCTTTAGATGTTGTAACCTTTAATATACCATATGTACATATGATACCGTAATGTGCTGCGTATGATTCGGTACCCATGATATATAATAAGTGGCGACGAGGATGGGATGGAAAGAAGTTAGTCAGGCGCGAGGGGAAGTACGCATATGTGCGGTGCATACGGTCAGCGATAGCGAGTGCAAGTAAATGGACGATAGTAAGAGAACAGTACCGGTGGGCTGGGCGTACAATTTGCGTAAGGACAAAGTGATAAGGGGGTTCAGGGAGTGTAATATCGAAGTGGACGAAAACAGCAGATTGTACGATCTGCGGACGGATCTAGCGAGCGTGTTAAGAGACGATAAGAGCGAGTCAATAGAAGGTGCATCGAAGTTTGAGGACGAAGAGGAATTCAAAATGGCGTCGGATACTCCAAAGCTCGAGTTTTTCTTAGAGAAGGTCAACTGGGAAACGTGTGTAGATCGCCTGGAAACTTTTTTCATTTGAAAGAATGTAAAAAAAGAGATCAAAGCAGCAACAATGCTTACTAAATTCGACAAAGACGCGTTTAAGCTCGTTAAAAATCGATGTGCTCCTAGCAAACCACTGGAAAAAACGTTCGACAAGCTCAAGCAAATTATGAGTGATCACATAAGCCCACCACCGTCGGAAGTTATGAAATGGTGCGATTTCAATCAGGCTAAGCAGAACCAAACGGAATCAGTAGCGGAAGTTGCGGCGAGAATTAAAAAGTTGGCCCTACATTGTGGGTTTCAACATTTGCAGACAGCGCTAAGAGACCAATTCGTGTGTGGAGTCTCAAATTACGATACAAAAGTGGAACTTTTCAAGAAAAACGGCCTGACGTTCGACAATGCGTTTAAAGAAGCGGCAGGTAGAGAAAGTGCTATAAAAAATGCATCGAATTTGATACTCTTTGGGGAAAAAACGGCGCAGCAGGAAGTGTTGATATTGAAGTCTTCATTTTATTCCTATTCACAGGAAGGAAAGTACCAAAAGAGGCAGAATGCATTTGCAAATAATCAACATGTTCCACAAAATGCTACACCACAACAAGCCGCACACAGAGAGAAGAGAGCAAGCGACTTAGTGTTTTATTGTTGTGGACAACCGAATCCCCGAGCATCGCAGTGTAACCAGCGTTTCAAATATTGTTCGAGCTGTGACAGAAAGGGACATCTTGGAATCATGTGCCGACAGAAGCGATCGGCAACCTACTTACCAAGGCCATCGAAAGTAAATTTTCTCGAAGAGCAGGCCCATCACCGAGGCAGTAAATACGAGTAATGACGCGAGTGAATATTATAAGAATAATGATTTCTACGCGTTAGATTTATATACCACGAATAATCGGCTTTTCAATTACAGGTCTAGACGAACAAATATCGTGGCAGAGCCAATGTTCATAAATACGACAGTAAACGGAGTCGGTTTGGAAATGGAAATAGATACGGGCACGTATGTAAGTGTCTTGTCAGAAGAGACTAAACTAGTTTATTCGGAGACATGGAGACCACCAAAACTAAAGATTTTCGTCATGCCAGGTACAAAACCGACGCTCATAGGGCGACAGTGGTTGGCAACGTTCGGGATGTGGCCATTGCCGTTAAGCGGGCTAGACGTCAGAGTCCAGAAGTTAAATTTAACCAATATTCGGGATGAATTAAGCAGGAAGTTTCGGTTACTTTTTGGACCGACTCCGGGGTAATTTAATAAAGGAAAACTAAAAATTTACCTGAAAGAACATGTTCGACCAGTCGCACTGAAGGCACAACACGTGACATACGCGATGAAGGAATTAATTGAAAGCGAAATTAATCGATTAGTGCAGCAGGAACATTTAGAATCGGGGGACGTCGGCGAATGGGCCACGCTCATTGTGCCGGTAGTTAAGAATAATGGGGCAATACGTATCTGCGGGGTTTCAAGCCTACGTTAAATCCGCACATCATTATAGACAAAAGTCCATTTCGGCACATCAACGATATTTTCGCGACGTTACAAGACGGTAAAAAAATGTTCGCAATTGGACCTAATTTACACATATGTACATGTAGGTCCAGGTAGACGAAAGCTGTGCGGAAATGCTGACGATTACGACACATTTACGGTTATTTCGATATAAGAAAATGGTTGGAGGTGTGACATCGTGTCCGGGTGATTTCCAAAGGAAAATTGATAATTGTATCAAGGGAATTCCGGGAGCTTGACCGTACCTGGATAATATCGGATATATGGATAATTTCGGATTTAAACTATTTTATGATTTTATTTATGGCCATGAGTTAATACTCCGGACAGACCACAAGCCTTTGCAATTTATCATAGGGCCGAATTCGGGTACTCCGCTGACGATGGGTAGCAGATTGCAACGGTGGGCTACCTATCGAGGTTTAAGTACAAGATCGAGGATATAAGATCCGAGGCAAATGGCAATTGCGACGCGCTTTCTAGGCTACCCATTAAAGACGATCTCCATATTTTCGATACGGATTTTACACCAATACATTATATTACAGCGGGAGTTGATGTACTAGACTGACGAGCGGTTGAAATTGAAACAAAGAAAGATGCAGTATTGAAAGAAATTGTAAAGCTCACGACGGGGGATAGCCGTCTCACAATAAGCAGTTACCCGAAGAGGTGGGGAAATATTTATCGAAAAGATGGGAGCTATCAGTGGAGGAAGGTTGTATACGATGGGGCTATAGAATCGTAGTGCCTAAGCCGTTGCCGCCTGCCATATTCAAATAGTTGCATCGTTTTCATCTAGGAATAGTAAAAATAAAAATGTTGGTGCGCTCATACTTGTGGTGCCCGGGTAGAGATCAGGATATCTAAGACTTGGTACGAGAATGCAAGATATGCCTCGAATAACGAAAAAAACCGCCACACACCGCTTACCCCTTGGCCTTGGTTCGATAGGGAATGGGGTCGTATCCATTGTGATTCCCAGGGACCGTTGGTGGGGCAGATGTTTCTGGTAATGGTCTCTGCACACTCGAAATGGCTCGAAGTCATAGACTTCCAACAGTATACGAAAGCAGATAAGCTGGTAGATGAGTTCAAGACATGAAGGAAGAATATCAGTGTGACAGGCTGAAGAATGAGGTATTTTTTAGGATTAAAAAAAAAAAAACGGCTCGAACAAATTATTTGAAATTTTGTGTATTAATTATTGAAGTAATGAAGCATACAAGGATTTTTTTTTGTTTTTAGTCCATTTTATTAAGCAGTCGCAAAATGGCGTCTCAAAAAAAGACTCCCCGACGGTTGACAGCATAAGTGTCGCAGAAAGCATTTGAAATAATAAATACAAAAAGATTCTTAAATTATAATAGTATAAGCATCGCAGCATCGTAGGAAATTTGAAAATTTTGTTCAGAAAAAAATGGCGGCCGTTTAAAAAAAAATAGAATTTTACACAGAAATTTTGCATTAAATTGTTAATAAAAAAAGTAAACATTTTTTCAAAAACTCCGATGCGTCGATAGCGGTAAGTTTTCTGAAGAGAATCCTTTTTGAATGAAGTCGATTGGACAAAATTTGACAGAGTTATGCTGTCAACCAGGTCAACAAAACATGGTTTCGAGAAAAACGCGTTTAAAGTTTTGAGAGGATAAAATTGAATGATGTTACTTAAGGGACCTTTCCAGTATGACAGCCCGAAAAATCGCTGTTTTTCGCGATTTTTTTTTTTTAAGAAAAAATAATCTAATCGGTCTGGTTTTTTTTTGTATATTAATTGGGTATTGAAGAATACAAAACAATTTTTTAAAGATCGATTTATTAATTAATTAATATCTATAAAAATGATGAAACAATTGTTGCAGAAAATGCACTTGGATGTGGTGTCCACGTTGGGGGTCACAATTTTGATCTGAAACAAAAAACACAAAAAGATTATTGATCGGTATATAATTGGCTTTCGTGCTATGGAGGCTTTTTTTTTTTTTGCAAAAATGGCGCCGGTTTGAACAAAAAGTATCGATTTTAGCATTTTTTTTACAAAAAAATAGGAAGATGTCAAAAAAAAAAGCTTCCATAGCACGATAAACAATGACGTTAAGAATATTGTGTAAAAAATTCAACTCGATAGCTTTAAAACTCTGCCCTCCAAGTTGGACACCGTTTTGAAAAATGCTGTTTCGAGAAAAACGCGTTCAAAGTTTCAAGTGAGGAAATTTTAGGTAAATCGTTTACTTACGGTCAATCAGCGATGCCAGGTCCATACAATATCCCTTCTGCTTCTTCGAAAAGATCGTGCTCAATGGATTGTTCAGTCCGACGAGCTGTCCTCGCCTCTTTGCTACCCAGGGACGCCCGGCGGTTTGCTTGGGTGATGCGCGCATTCTTGTACTTAGCGGCGAAATCTGCGGCGCTCGGCCCTATCGTGCATCCCATCGTCTCCAAAATTTTTAAAATTGGGTCGTAACCTTCATTGAAGGTGCACACAGCACACTGCGTAGCGATTTCTACTATCTGCTTGCCGCAGAATACGTGCTTTGGGGCTAGTTGCCACACACAGTGATTGAAGCTCTCGTTATTGTTTTGAGTGTTCGCGCCCGTACATCGTTCTAAAAGATCCTCCGTTGTTAGATCATCGTAAATCGGCTTTAAAACTTGTTGTACGTCTTCGTCGAGTGCTGGTGGATGGGTGTACTCCTCTCCTGTGGCCTCGGCCTTGCGCCATTCGCACCACGAATCTTCTCCCGGAGGGCAATACTCATGCTGAGGATTTTCATCAGTTGAGCTTTTGTGATGAAATGTAGCCCATATGGCTTTCCTCATATTTTCCACGGAATTGGAATTTCGACGAACTGCCAAGCCATAATATTCGGAGAGATTTGTCAATAATTTTAACGTCAATTGCGCTCTTTTCGGTTCAACAGCAGTTTTTTTTGTTTGATTTTTTTTAGTTTTCGGAGTACTCGAACGAGATCCTTTTTTTTCGGTTCACTCTCCATTGCTTTGTCTTCGATTTGCTTTTTGGCCTTTTTTAGTTGAACTAACCTTTTTCTTGCTTCGTTTCCCCTTTTATATACTCGCTTTTTCACGTGCAAAACGCATTCCTTTTTTTTACCGTCAAATCGTCACCGTACGGCTTGGCTTCTAATAACATCTTGAATGTTTTTGTATCGCCGTCTCCTATATAGAAACCGTATTTCTACCGTATTTCTACCGATTATACCGTCGACTTCCATTTTTCCCGCGCTGCCTTCGTGATTGACGTTGCATTCGGATTCATGCGTCTCAAACCACGCCTCGTACTCGGGTGTTCCCTTTTGTCCTTTCCAGAATGCACAAGCCTTGCAGAAGCTTGATTTAACAGCAACATCCAAAACTTTGTTGGTATATTTTCCAATCACGGACACGATACCCATGCGCGACGTGAAACCGCGTTTCGACCACGATCCATCACCACCTATGTGGAGTTGGCAACTCACTTTACAGAAAATAATTTTTTTTTTTGCATTCGTTTGTACTCGGTTTGTACCCGTTTGTACCGTCTTAAATTTCGTTTGTACCTTGAGGGGGAAAAAAGTACGAGGGTATGAAAAAATGAACCGCAACCCATTTAGAGCTAAGCAATTTTAATAAACGCGACTGAAAAGAGAATCGTTTGTACCCGTTTGTACCGTTAAACATTTTTTTTTGAATTTTTTTTTCAAATTTTTTTCTGGAAAAAAAATTTTCGATTTTTTTTTTTTTAAATTTCCGTTCGTACCGACAAGTATATCGTGTGGACCACCTAGAAATTGTTTCTATTCATTCGTATCGGTGAGTACATCGTTTCTACCACCGTGTAATCGTTTATACCCATTCGTACTGACGAGTATATCATTTGTACCACCGAGAAAACGTTTGTATCCGTCTGTACTATCGAGCAATCGTTTGTACCCGTTCCTGTCGACGAATATATCGTGTGTACCACTCAGCAAACGTTTGTACCCGTCTGTACTATCGAGCAATCGTTTGTACCCGTTCGTATCGACAGTATATCGTTTGTACCACCGAGAAATCGTTTGTACCCGTTGGTATCGACGAGTATTGCGTATGTACCACCGAGAAAACGTTTGTACCCGTCTGTACTATCAAGCAATCGTTTGGACCCATTCATACTGACGAGTATATCATTTGTACCAACGAGCAAATGTTTGTACCCGTCTATATTATCGAGCAATCGTTTGTACCCGTTCGTATCGACGAGTATATCGTTTGTACCACCGAGAAATCGTTTGTACCCGTCTGTACTATCGACCAATCGTTTGTACCCATTCCTATCAACGAGTATTTCGTATGTACCACCGAGAAAACGTTTGTACCCGTCTGTACTATCGAGCACTCATTTGTACCCGTTCGTATCGACGAGTATCTCGTTTGTACCACCGAGCAATCGTTTGTACCCGTCTGTACTATCGATCAATCGTTTGTACCCGTTCGTATCGACGAGTGTATCGTTTGTACCACCGAGAAAACGTTTGTACCCGTCTGAACTATCGAGAAATCGTTTGTACCCGTTCGTATCGACGAGTATATCGTTTGTACCACCGAGAAAACGTTTGTACCCGTCTGTACTATGGAGCAATCGTTTGTACCCGTTCGTATAGCCGAGAATATCGTTTGTACCACCGAGAAATCGTTTGTACCACCGAGAAATCGTTTGTACCCGTTAGTATCGACGAGTATATCGTTTGTACCACCGAGACAACGTTTCTACCCGGCTGTACTATCGAGCAATCGTTTGTACCCGTTCGTACTGACGAGTATATCGTTTGTACCACCGAGAAAAAGTTCGTACCTGTCTGTACTATCGAGCAATCGATTGTACCCGTTCGTATCGACGAGTATATCGTTTGTACCACCGAGAAATCGTTTGTACCCGTTGGTATCGACGAGTATATCGTTTGTACCACCGAGGAACCGTTTGCACCAGTCTGTACTATCGAGCAATCGTTTGTACCCATTCGTACTGACGAGTATATCATTTGTACCACCGAGAAAACGTTTCTATCCGTCTGTACTAGCGAGCAATCGTTTGTACCCGTTCGTACTTACGAGTATATCGTTTGTACCCGTTCGTACTGACGAGTATATCGTTTGTACCACCGAGAAAACGTTTGTACCCGGCTGTACTATCGAGCAATCGTTTGTACCCATTCGTATCGACAAGTATATCGTTTGTACCACCGAGAAATCGTTTGTACTCGTCTGTACTATCGTGCAATCGTTTATACCCGTTCGTATCGACGAGTATATCGTTTGAACCACCGAGGAAACGTTTGTACCCATTCGTCCTGACGAGCAGATCGTTTGTACCGCCGAGAAATCGTTTGCTCGGGTTTCCATCATCGAGCAATCGTTTGTACCGGTTCGTACCAACGAGTCAATCATTTGTACCAGCACTTAATCTTGTGTTTCGGTCCATACTGACGAGTATGTCGTTTGTACTACCGAGCAATAATTTCTACTTTTTCGTGCCAAGGAGTATATCGTTTGTACCGCCAAGCGTAAGTTTCGAAGAGTAAGTAAGTAAGTAAGCGTACATGGGTACAAATGATATGCTCGTCAATACGACTGGGTAGAAACGATTGCTCGATAATACAGATGGGTACAAACGTTTTCTCAGTAGTACAAACGCTATACTCGTCAGTACGACCGGGTACAGACGATGGTTCTATAGTACCGACGGGTACAAACCATTTCTCGTTGGTACATATGATATACTCGTCAGTACGAATGGGTACAAACGATGAATCGCCGGTACGAATGAGTACAAACGATCTCACGGTGGTACAAACGACATACTCGTCGATACCAACGGGTAGAAACGATTTCTCGGTGGTACAAACGATATACTGTCGATACGAACGGGTACAAACGATTGCTCGATAGTACAGACGGGTACAAACGTATTCTCGTCGGTACAAACGATATACTGGTCAGTGCGAATGGGTACAAACGATTGCCCCATAGTACAGACGGGTACAAACGTTTTCTCCGTGGTACATACGAAATACTCGTCGATACGAATGGGTACAAACAATTGGTCGATAGTACAGACGGGTACAAACGTTTTCTCGTTGGTACAAATGATATACTCGTCAGTACGAATGGGTACAAACGATTGCTCGATAGTACAGACGGGTACAAACGTTTTCTCGGTGGTACATACGAAATACTCGTCGATACCAACGGGTACAAACGATTGCTCGAGAGTTCAGACGGGTACAAACAATTTCTCGTTGATACAAACGATATTCTCGTCAGTACGAATGGGTACAAACGATTAATCGCGGGTACGAATGAGTACAAACGATCTCTCGGTGGTACAAACGACATACTCGTCGATACGAACGGGTTCAAACGATTGCTCGTAAGTACAGACGGGTACAAACGTGTCCTCGGTGGTACAAACGATGTACTCGTCGATACGAACGGGTACAAACGATTGCTCGATAGTACAGATGGGTACAACTGTTTTCTCGGTGGTACAAACGATATACTCATCAGAACGAATGGGTACAAACGATTCCTCGATAGTACAGACGGGTACAAACGTTTTCTCGGAGGTACAAACGATATACTCGTCGATACGTTCGATAGTACAGACGGGTACAATCGATTCCTCGGTGGTGCAAACGATATACTCGTCGATACGAACGGGTACAAACGATTTCTCGATAGTACAGACGGGTACAAACGTTTTCTCGGTGGTACAAACGAATACGCGTCAGTACGAATGGGTAAAAAAGAATCCTCGATAATACAGACGGGTACAAACGTTTTCTCGGTGGTACAAACGATATACTTGTCCGTACGAATATGTACAAACGATTTCTCGATAGTACAGACGGGTACAAACGTTTTCTCGGTGGTACAAACGATATACTCATTGATACGAACGGGTACAAACGATTGCTCGATATTACAGACGGGTACAAACGTTTTCTCGGTGGTACAAACGATATACTCGTCAGTACGAGGGGGTACAAACCATTGCTCGATATTACAGACCGGTACAAATGATTGCGCGATAGTACCGACGGGTACAATCGTTTTCTCGTTGGTACAAACGATATACTCGTCCGTACGAATGGGTACAAACGATTGCTCGATAGTACAGACGAGTACAAACGTTTTCACGGTGGTACAAACGATATACTCGTCAGTACGAATGGGTAAAAACGATTCCTCGATCGTTCAGACGGTTACAAACGTTTTCTTGGTGGTACAAACGATATACTTTTCAGTACAAATGGGTACAAGCGATTCCTCAATGGTACAGGCGGGTACAAACGTTTCCGCGGTGGTACAATCGATATATTTGTCGGTACCAACGGGTACAAACGATTTGTCGGTGGTACAAACGATATACTCGTCAGTACGAATGGGTCAAATCGATTCCTCGATAGTACAGACGGGTACAAACGTTTTTTCGGAGGTGCAAACGATATACTCGTCGATACGAACGGGTACAAACGATTGATCGATAGTACAGACGGGTACAAACGATTGCTCGGTGGCACAAACGACATATTCGTCGATACGAACGGGTACAAACGATTGCTCGATAGTACAGGCAGATACAAACGTTTCCTCGCTGGTACAAACGATACACTCGTCAGTACAAATGGGTACAAACGATTGCTCGATAGTACAGACGGGTACAATCGTTTTCTCGCTGGTACAAACGATACACTCGTCAGTACGAATGGGTACAAACGATTGCTCGATAGTACAGACGGGTACAAACGTTTTCTCGGTGGTACAAACGATATACTCGTCAGTACGAATCGGTACAAACGACTGCTCGATAGTACAGACGGGTACAATCGTTTTCTCGCTGGTACAAACGATACACTCGTCAGTACGAATGGGTACAAACGATTGCTCGATAGTACAGACGGGTACAAACGTTTTCTTGGTGGTACAAACGATATACTCGTCAGTACGAATTGGTACAAACGATTGCTCAATAGCACAGACGGGTACAAACGTTTTCTCGGTGGTACATACGTAATACTCGTCGATACCAACGGGTACAAACGATTTCTCGGTGGTACAATCGATATACTGTCGATACGACCGGGTACAAACGATTGCTCGATAGTACAGACGCGTACAAACGTTTCCTCGGTGGTACAAACGATATACGCGTCGATACGACCGGGTACAAACGATTGCTCGATAGTACAGACGCGTACAAACGTTTCCCGGTGGTACAAATGATATACTCGTCGATACGAACGGGCACAAACGATTTCTCGATAGTACAGACGGGTACAAACGTTTTCTCCGTGGTACAAACGATATACTTGTCAGTACGAGGGGGTACAAATGATTGCTCGATATTACAGACCGGTACAAACGATTGATCGATAGTGCCGACGGGTACAATCGTTTTCTCGTTAGTACAAACGATATACTCGTCAGTACGAATGGGTACAAGCGATTGCTCGATAGTCCAGACGAGTACAAACGTTTTCACGGTGGTACAAACGATATTCTCGTCAGTACGAATGGGTAAAAACGATTCCTCGATAGTTCAGACGGGTACAAACGTTTTCTCGGTGGTACAAACGATATACTTGTCAGTACATACGGGTACAAGCGATTCCTCAATGGTACAGGCGGGTACAAACGTTTCCGCGGTGGTACAATCGATATATTCGTCGATACCAACGGGTACAAATGATTTGTCGGTGGTACAAACGATATACTCGTCAGTACGAATGGGCAATAACGATTCCTCGATAGTACAGACGGGTACAATCGTTTTCTCGGTGGTGCTAACGATATACTCGTCGATACGAACGGGTACAAACGATTGATCGATAGTACAGACGGGTACAAACGATTGATCGATAGTACAGACGGGTACAAACGATTGCTCGGTGGCACAAACGACATATTCGTCGATACGAACGGGTCCAAACGATTGCTCGATAGTACAGACGGGTACAAACGTTTTCTCGCTGGTACAAACGATACACTCGTCAGGACGAATGGGTACAAACGATTGCTTGATAGAACAGACGGGTACAATCGTTTTCTCGCTGGTACAAACGATACACTCGTCAGTACGAATGGGTACAAACGATTGCTCGATAGCACAGACGGGTACAAACGTTTTCTCGGTGGTACAAACGATATACTCGTCAGTACGAATTGGTACAACCGATTGCTCAATAGCACAGACGGGTACAAACGTTTTCTCGGTGGTACATACGTATTACTCGTCGATACCAACCGGTACAATCGATTTCTCGGTCGTACAATCGATATACTGTCGATACGACCGGGTACAAACGATTGCTCGATAGTACAGACGCGTACAAACGTTTCCTCGGTGGTACAAACGATATACTCGTCGATACGACCGGGTACAAACGATTGATCGATAGTACAGATGGGTACAATCGTTTTCTCGCTGGTACAAACGAGACACTCGTCAGTACGAATGGGTACAAACGATCGCTCGATAGTACAGACGGGGACGAACGTTTTGTCGGTGGTACAAACGATATACTCGTCAGTACGAATTGGTACAAACGATTGCTCAATAATACAGACGGGTACAAACGTTTTCTCGGTGGTGCATACGTAACACTCGTCGATACCAACGGGTACAAACGATTTCTCGGTGGTACAATCGATATACTGTCGATACGACCGGGTAAAAACGAATGCTCGATAGTACTGACGGGTACAAACGTTTTCTCGGTAGTACAAACGATATACTTGTCAGTACAAATGGGTACAAACGATTCCTCAATGGTACAGGCGGGTACAAACGTTTCCGCGGTCGTACAACCGATATATTCGTCGACACCAACGGGTACAAACGTTTTGTCGGTGGTACAAACGATATACTCGTCGATACCAACGGGTACAAACGATTGCTCGATAATACAGCTGGGTACAAACGTTTTCTCGGAGGTACAAACGATATATTCATCAGTACGAATGGGTACAAACGATTAATCGCCGGTACGGATGAGTACAAACGATGTCTCGGTGGTACAAACGACATACTCGTCGATACCATCGGGTACAAACGATTGCTCGATAGTACAGACGGGTACAAACGTTTTCTCGGTGGTACAACGCATATACTCGTCAGTACGAATGGGTAAAACCGATTCCTCGATAGTGCAGACGGGTACAAACGTTTTCTCGGTGGTGCGAACAATACACTCATCGATACGAACGCGTACAAACGATTGATCGTTAGTACAGACGGGTACAAACGTTTTCTCGCTGGTACAAACGATATACTCGTCAGTACGAATGGGTACAAACGATTGCCCGATAGTACAGACGGGTACAAACGTTTTCTCGGTGGTCGATACGAAATACTCGTTGATACGAATGGGTACAAACGATTGGTCCATAGTACAGACGGGTACAAACGATTTCTCGGTGGTACAAACGATATACTTGTCGATACGAACGGGTACAAACGATTGCTCGATAATACAGACGAGTACAAACGTTTTCTCGTTGGTACAAACGATATACTCGTCAGTACGAATGGGTACAAACGATTGCTCAAAAGTACAGACGGGTACGAACAATTTCTTGTTGGTACAAACGATATTCTCGACAGTACGAATGGGTACAAACGATTAATCGCCGGTACGAATGAGTACAAACGATCTGTCGGTGGTACACACGACATACTCGTCGATACGAACGGGTACAAACGATTGCTCGATAGTACAGACGGGTACAAACGTTTTCTCCGTGGTACAAACGATATACTTGTCAGTACGAGGGGGTACAAATGATTGCTCGATATTACAGACCGGTACAAACGATTGATCGATAGTGCCGACGGGTACAATCGTTTTCTCGTTAGTACAAACGATATACTCGTCAGTACGAATGGGTACAAGCGATTGCTCGATAGTCCAGACGAGTACAAACGTTTTCACGGTGGTACAAACGATATTCTCGTCAGTACGAATGGGTAAAAACGATTCCTCGATAGTTCAGACGGGTACAAACGTTTTCTCGGTGGTACAAACGATATACTTGTCAGTACATACGGGTACAAGCGATTCCTCAATGGTACAGGCGGGTACAAACGTTTCCGCGGTGGTACAATCGATATATTCGTCGATACCAACGGGTACAAATGATTTGTCGGTGGTACAAACGATATACTCGTCAGTACGAATGGGCAATAACGATTCCTCGATAGTACAGACGGGTACAATCGTTTTCTCGGTGGTGCTAACGATATACTCGTCGATACGAACGGGTACAAACGATTGATCGATAGTACAGACGGGTACAAACGATTGATCGATAGTACAGACGGGTACAAACGATTGCTCGGTGGCACAAACGACATATTCGTCGATACGAACGGGTCCAAACGATTGCTCGATAGTACAGACGGGTACAAACGTTTTCTCGCTGGTACAAACGATACACTCGTCAGGACGAATGGGTACAAACGATTGCTTGATAGAACAGACGGGTACAATCGTTTTCTCGCTGGTACAAACGATACACTCGTCAGTACGAATGGGTACAAACGATTGCTCGATAGCACAGACGGGTACAAACGTTTTCTCGGTGGTACAAACGATATACTCGTCAGTACGAATTGGTACAACCGATTGCTCAATAGCACAGACGGGTACAAACGTTTTCTCGGTGGTACATACGTATTACTCGTCGATACCAACCGGTACAATCGATTTCTCGGTCGTACAATCGATATACTGTCGATACGACCGGGTACAAACGATTGCTCGATAGTACAGACGCGTACAAACGTTTCCTCGGTAGTACAAACGATATACTCGTCGATACGACCGGGTACAAACGATTGATCGATAGTACAGATGGGTACAATCGTTTTCTCGCTGGTACAAACGAGACACTCGTCAGTACGAATGGGTACAAACGATCGCTCGATAGTACAGACGGGGACGAACGTTTTGTCGGTGGTACAAACGATATACTCGTCAGTACGAATTGGTACAAACGATTGCTCAATAATACAGACGGGTACAAACGTTTTCTCGGTGGTGCATACGTAACACTCGTCGATACCAACGGGTACAAACGATTTCTCGGTGGTACAATCGATATACTGTCGATACGACCGGGTAAAAACGAATGCTCGATAGTACTGACGGGTACAAACGTTTTCTCGGTAGTACAAACGATATACTTGTCAGTACAAATGGGTACAAACGATTCCTCAATGGTACAGGCGGGTACAAACGTTTCCGCGGTCGTACAACCGATATATTCGTCGACACCAACGGGTACAAACGTTTTGTCGGTGGTACAAACGATATACTCGTCGATACCAACGGGTACAAACGATTGCTCGATAATACAGCTGGGTACAAACGTTTTCTCGGAGGTACAAACGATATATTCATCAGTACGAATGGGTACAAACGATTAATCGCCGGTACGGATGAGTACAAACGATGTCTCGGTGGTACAAACGACATACTCGTCGATACCATCGGGTACAAACGATTGCTCGATAGTACAGACGGGTACAAACGTTTTCTCGGTGGTACAACGCATATACTCGTCAGTACGAATGGGTAAAACCGATTCCTCGATAGTGCAGACGGGTACAAACGTTTTCTCGGTGGTGCGAACAATACACTCATCGATACGAACGCGTACAAACGATTGATCGTTAGTACAGACGGGTACAAACGTTTTCTCGCTGGTACAAACGATATACTCGTCAGTACGAATGGGTACAAACGATTGCCCGATAGTACAGACGGGTACAAACGTTTTCTCGGTGGTCGATACGAAATACTCGTTGATACGAATGGGTACAAACGATTGGTCCATAGTACAGACGGGTACAAACGATTTCTCGGTGGTACAAACGATATACTTGTCGATACGAACGGGTACAAACGATTGCTCGATAATACAGACGAGTACAAACGTTTTCTCGTTGGTACAAACGATATACTCGTCAGTACGAATGGGTACAAACGATTGCTCAAAAGTACAGACGGGTACGAACAATTTCTTGTTGGTACAAACGATATTCTCGACAGTACGAATGGGTACAAACGATTAATCGCCGGTACGAATGAGTACAAACGATCTGTCGGTGGTACACACGACATACTCGTCGATACGAACGGGTACAAACGATTGCTCGATAGTACAGACGGGTACAAACGTTTTCTCCGTGGTACAAACGATATACTTGTCAGTACGAGGGGGTACAAATGATTGCTCGATATTACAGACCGGTACAAACGATTGATCGATAGTGCCGACGGGTACAATCGTTTTCTCGTTAGTACAAACGATATACTCGTCAGTACGAATGGGTACAAGCGATTGCTCGATAGTCCAGACGAGTACAAACGTTTTCACGGTGGTACAAACGATATTCTCGTCAGTACGAATGGGTAAAAACGATTCCTCGATAGTTCAGACGGGTACAAACGTTTTCTCGGTGGTACAAACGATATACTTGTCAGTACATACGGGTACAAGCGATTCCTCAATGGTACAGGCGGGTACAAACGTTTCCGCGGTGGTACAATCGATATATTCGTCGATACCAACGGGTACAAATGATTTGTCGGTGGTACAAACGATATACTCGTCAGTACGAATGGGCAATAACGATTCCTCGATAGTACAGACGGGTACAATCGTTTTCTCGGTGGTGCTAACGATATACTCGTCGATACGAACGGGTACAAACGATTGATCGATAGTACAGACGGGTACAAACGATTGATCGATAGTACAGACGGGTACAAACGATTGCTCGGTGGCACAAACGACATATTCGTCGATACGAACGGGTCCAAACGATTGCTCGATAGTACAGACGGGTACAAACGTTTTCTCGCTGGTACAAACGATACACTCGTCAGGACGAATGGGTACAAACGATTGCTTGATAGAACAGACGGGTACAATCGTTTTCTCGCTGGTACAAACGATACACTCGTCAGTACGAATGGGTACAAACGATTGCTCGATAGCACAGACGGGTACAAACGTTTTCTCGGTGGTACAAACGATATACTCGTCAGTACGAATTGGTACAACCGATTGCTCAATAGCACAGACGGGTACAAACGTTTTCTCGGTGGTACATACGTATTACTCGTCGATACCAACCGGTACAATCGATTTCTCGGTCGTACAATCGATATACTGTCGATACGACCGGGTACAAACGATTGCTCGATAGTACAGACGCGTACAAACGTTTCCTCGGTGGTACAAACGATATACTCGTCGATACGACCGGGTACAAACGATTGATCGATAGTACAGATGGGTACAATCGTTTTCTCGCTGGTACAAACGAGACACTCGTCAGTACGAATGGGTACAAACGATCGCTCGATAGTACAGACGGGGACGAACGTTTTGTCGGTGGTACAAACGATATACTCGTCAGTACGAATTGGTACAAACGATTGCTCAATAATACAGACGGGTACAAACGTTTTCTCGGTGGTGCATACGTAACACTCGTCGATACCAACGGGTACAAACGATTTCTCGGTGGTACAATCGATATACTGTCGATACGACCGGGTAAAAACGAATGCTCGATAGTACTGACGGGTACAAACGTTTTCTCGGTAGTACAAACGATATACTTGTCAGTACAAATGGGTACAAACGATTCCTCAATGGTACAGGCGGGTACAAACGTTTCCGCGGTCGTACAACCGATATATTCGTCGACACCAACGGGTACAAACGTTTTGTCGGTGGTACAAACGATATACTCGTCGATACCAACGGGTACAAACGATTGCTCGATAATACAGCTGGGTACAAACGTTTTCTCGGAGGTACAAACGATATATTCATCAGTACGAATGGGTACAAACGATTAATCGCCGGTACGGATGAGTACAAACGATGTCTCGGTGGTACAAACGACATACTCGTCGATACCATCGGGTACAAACGATTGCTCGATAGTACAGACGGGTACAAACGTTTTCTCGGTGGTACAACGCATATACTCGTCAGTACGAATGGGTAAAACCGATTCCTCGATAGTGCAGACGGGTACAAACGTTTTCTCGGTGGTGCGAACAATACACTCATCGATACGAACGCGTACAAACGATTGATCGTTAGTACAGACGGGTACAAACGTTTTCTCGCTGGTACAAACGATATACTCGTCAGTACGAATGGGTACAAACGATTGCCCGATAGTACAGACGGGTACAAACGTTTTCTCGGTGGTCGATACGAAATACTCGTTGATACGAATGGGTACAAACGATTGGTCCATAGTACAGACGGGTACAAACGATTTCTCGGTGGTACAAACGATATACTTGTCGATACGAACGGGTACAAACGATTGCTCGATAATACAGACGAGTACAAACGTTTTCTCGTTGGTACAAACGATATACTCGTCAGTACGAATGGGTACAAACGATTGCTCAAAAGTACAGACGGGTACGAACAATTTCTTGTTTGTACAAACGATATTCTCGACAGTACGAATGGGTACAAACGATTAATCGCCGGTACGAATGAGTACAAACGATCTGTCGGTGGTACACACGACATACTCGTCGATACGAACGGGTACAAACGATTGCTCGATAGTACAGACGGGTACAAACGTTTCCATGGTGGTACAAACGATGTACTCGTCGATACGAACGGGTACAAACGATTGCTCGATAGTTCAGATGGGTACAGACGTTTTCTCGGTGGTACAAACGATATACTCGTCGATACGAACGGGTACAATCGATTGCTCGATAGTACAGACGGGTACAAACGATTTCTCGCTGGTACGAACGATATACTCGTCGATACGAACGGGTACAAACGATTGCTCGATAGTACAGACGGGTACAAACGTTTTCTCGTTGGTACAAACGATATACTCGTCAGTACGAATGGGTACAAACGATTGCCCGATAGTACAGACGGGTACAAACGTTTTCTCGGTGGTACATACGAAATACTCGTTGACACGAATGGGTACAAACGATCGGTCGATAGTACAGACGGGTACAAACGATTTCTCGGTGGTACAAACGATATACTCGTCGATACGAACGGGTACAAACGATTGCTCGATAATACAGACGGGTACAAACGTTTTCTCGTCGGTACAAATGATATACTCGTCAGTACGAATGGGTACAATCGATTGCTCGATAGTACAGACGGGTACAAACGTTTTCTCTATGGTACATACAAAATACTCGTAGATACCAACGGGTACAAACGATTTCTCGGTGGTACAAACGATGCACTGTCGATACGAACGGGTACAAACGATTGCTCGATAGTACAGACGGGTACAAACAATTTCTCGTTGGTACAAACGATATTCTCGTCAGTGCGATTGGGTACAAACGATTAATCGCCGGTACGAATGAGTACAACCGATCTCTTGGTGGTACAAACGACATGCTCGTTGATCCGAACGGGTACAAACGATTGCTCGATAGTACAGACGGGTATAAACGTTTCCTCGGTGGTACAAACGATGTACTCGTCGATACGAACTGGTACAAACGATTGCTCGATAGTACAGATGGGTACAATCGTTTTCTCGGTGGTACAAACGATATACTCGTCAGAATGAATGGGTACAAACGATTCTTCGATAGTACAGATGGGTACAAACGTTTTCTCGGTGGTACAAACGATGTACTTGTCAGTGCGAATGGGTACAAACGATTCCTCAATAGTGCAGACGGGTACAAACGTTTCCGCGGTGGTACAAACGATATATTCGTCGATACCAACGGGTGCAAACGTTTTGTCGGTGGTACAAACGATATACTCGTTGATACGAATGGGCACAAAGGATTGCTCGATAGTACAGACGGGTACAAACGTTTTCTCGGTGGTCCAAACGATATACGCGTCAGTACGAGGGGGTACAAACGATTGCTCGATATTACAGACCGGTACAACCGATTGCTCGATAGTACAGACGGGTACAAACGTTTTCTCGGTGGTACACACGTAATACTCGTCGATACTAACGGGTACAAACGATTGCTCGGTGGTACAATCGATATACTGTCGATACGACCGGGTACAAACGATTGCTCGATAGTCCAGACGCGTACAAACCTTTCCTCGGTGGTACAAACGACATACTCGTCGATACGAACGGGTACAAACGATTTCTCGATAGTACAGACGGGTACAAAAGTTTTCTCGGTGGTACAAACGAATACGCGTCCGTACGAATGGGTAAAAAAGAATCCTCGATAATACAGACGGGTACAAACGTTTTCTCAGTGGTACAAACGATATACTCGTAAGTACGAATGGGTAAAAACGATTCCACGATAGTACAGACGGGTACAAAAGTTTTCTCGGTGGTACAAACGATATACTTGTCCGTATGAATGAGAACAAACGATTCCTCAATAGTACAGACGGGTACAAACGTTTACGCGGTGGGACAAACGATATATTCGTCGATACCAACGGGCACAAACGTTTTGTCGGTCGTACAATCGATATACTCGTCAGTACGAGGGGGTACAAACCATTGCTCGATATTACAGACCGGTACAAACGATTGCTTGATAGTGCCGACGGGTACAAACTTTTTCTCGCTGGTACAAACTATACACTCGTTAGTACGAATGGGTACAAACGATTGTTCGATAGTACAGACGGGTACAAACGTTTTCTCGCGGGTACAATCGATACACGTCAGTACGAATGGGTACAAACAATTGCTCGATAGTACAGACGGGTACAAACGTTTTCTCGGTGGTACAAACGAAATACTCGTCGATACGAACGGGTACAAACGATTTCTCGATAGTACAGACGGGTACAAACGTTTTCTCGGTGGTACAAACGATATACGAATTCGAACGATGTACGAATGGGTAAAAACGATTCCCCGATAGTACAGACGGGTACAAACGTTTTCTCGGTGGTTCAAAAGATATACTTGTCAGTACGAATGAGTACAAACGATTCCTCAATAGTACAGACGGGTACAAACGTTTCCGCGGTGGTACAAACAATATATTTGTCGATACCAACGGGTACAAACGTTTTGTCGGTGGTACAAACGATATACCCGTTGATACGAATGGGTACAAACGATTACTCGATAGTACAGACGGGTACAAACGTTTTCTCGGTGGTACAAACGATATACTCGTCAGTACGAGGGGGTACAAACGATTGCTCGATATTACAGACCAGTACAATCGACTGCCCGATAGTACAGACGGGTACAAACGTTTTCGCGGTGGTACATACGTAATACTCGTCGATACCAACGGGTACAAACGATTTCTCGGTGGTACAATCGATATACTGTCGATACGGCCGGGTACAAACGATTGCTCGATAGTCCAGACACGGACAAACGTTTCCTCGGTGGTACTAACGACATACTCGTCGATATGAACGGGTACAAACGATTTCTCGATGGTACAGACGGGTACAAACGTTTTCTCGATGGTACAAACGATATACTCGTCAGTACGAAAGGGTAAAAACGATTCCTCGATAGTACAGATGGGTACAAACGTTTTCCTGGTGGTACAAACGATAAACTTGTCAGTGCGAATGGGTACGAACGATTCCTCAATAGTGCAGACGGGTACAAACGTTTCCGCGGTGGTACAAACGATATATTCGTCGATACCAACGGGTACAAACGTTTTGTCGGTGGTACAAACGATATACTCGTTGATACGAATGGGTACAAACGATTGCTCGATAGTACAGACGGGTACAAACGTTTTCTCAGTGGTACAAACGATATACTCGTCAGTACGAGGGGGTACAAACGATTGCTCGATATTACAGACCGGTACAAACGATTGTTCGATAGTGCCGACGGGTACAATCGTTTTCTTGTTGGTACAAACGATATACTCGTCAGTACGAATGGGTACAAACGATTGCTCGATAGTACAGACGGGTACAAACGTTTTATCGGTAGTACATACGTAATACTCGTCGATACCAACGGGTACAAACGATTTCTCGGTGGCACAAACGATATACTGTCGATACGACCGGGTATAAACGATTGCTCGATAGTACAGACGCGTACAAACGTTTTCTCGGTGGTACAAACGTTTTCTCGGTGGTACAAACGATATACTCGTCGATACGAACGGGTACAAACGATTTCTCGATAGTACAGACGGGTACAAACGTCTTCTCAATGGTACAAACGATATACTCGTCAGTACGAATGGGTAAAAACGATTCCACGATAGTACAGACGGGTGCAAACGTTTTCTCGGTGGTACAAACGATATACTTGTCAGTACAGATGGGTACAAACGATTCCTCAATGGTACAGACGGGTACAAACGTTTCCGCGGTGGTACAAACGATATATTCATCGATACCAACGGGTACAAACGTTTTGTCGGTGGTACAAACGATATACTCGTCAGTACGAACGGGTACAAACGATTGATCGATAGTACAGACGGGCCAAACGATTGCTCGGTGGCACAAACGACATATTCGTCGATACAAACGGGTACAAACGATTGCTCGATAGTACAGACGGGTACAAACTTTTTCTCGCTGGTACAAACAACACACTCGTCAGTACGAATCGGTACAACCGATTGCTCGATAGTACAGACGGGTATAAACGTTTTCTCGCCGGTACAAACGATACACTCGTCCGTACGAATGGGTACAAACGATTGCTCGATAGTACAGACGGGTACAAACGTTTTCTCGGTGGTACAAACGATATACTTGTCAGTACGAATGGGTACAAACGATTCCTCAATAGTACAGACGGGTTCAAACGTTTCCACGGTGGTACAAACGATATTTTTGTCGATCCCAACGGGTACAAACGTTTTGTCGGTGGTACAAACGATATATGGTGCTGAAGTTTGCATCGTTGGAATGCAACGCTTTTTTACATTTTATTTTTCCACACTTTTATTATAGATATTTTTGGATAGATTTATATCGTGGCGTTTAAAAAAAAGTGAACGAGTATCTTAAAAAATGGCTGGACGATTTTCGTAAGCGAAATTTCCTACAAGAAATCAATGGAATTCGGAAATATTCATTTCCGTTGCATTCCAACGATGCAAACTTCAACGTCATAACGATATACTCGTTGATACGAATGGGTACAAACGATTGCTCGATAGTACAGACGGGTACAACCGTTTTCTCGGTGGTACAAACGATATACTCGTCAGTACGAGGGAGTACAAACGATTGCTCGATGGTACAGACGGGTACAAACGTTTTCTCGGTGGTACAAACGACATATTCTTCGATACCAACGGGTACAAACGATTTCTCGATAGTACAAACGGGTACAAACGTTTTCTCGGTGGTACAAACGATATACTCGTCAGTACGAATGGGTAAAAACGATTCCACGATAGTACAGACGGGTACAAACGTTTTCTCGGTGGTACAAACGATATACTTGTCAGTACGAATGGGTACAAACGATTCCTCAATAGTACAGACGGATACAAACGTTTCCGCGGTGGGACAAACGATATACTCATTGATACGAACGGGTACAAACGATTGCTCGATATTACAGACGGGTACAAACGTTTTCTCGGTGGTACAAACGATATACTCGTCAGTACGAGGGGGTGCAAACCCTTGCTCGATATTACAGACCGGTACAAACGATTGCTCGATAGTGCCGACGGGTACAATCGTTTTCTCGTTCGTACAAACGATATTCTCGTCGGTACGAATGGGTACAAACGATTGCTCGATAGTACAGACGAGTACAAACGATTCCGCGGTGGTACAAACGAAATACTCGTCAGTACCAACGGGTACGAACGTTTTGTCGGTGGTACAAACGATGTACTCATTGATACGAACGGGTACAAACGATTGTTCGATAGTACAGACGGGTACAATCGTTTTCTCGGTGGTACAAACGATATACTCGTCAGTACGAGGGGGTACAAATGATTGCTCGATATTATAGACCGGTACAAAGATTGCTCGATAGTGCCGACGGGTACAATCGTTTTCTCGTTGGTACAAACGATATACTCGTCAGTACGAATGGGTACAAACGATTGCTCGATAGTACAGACGAGTACAAACGTTTTCACGGTGGTACAAACGATATACTCGTCAGTACCAATGGGTAAAAACGATTCCTCGATAGTTCAGACGGTTACAAACGTTTTCTCGGTGGTACAAACGGTACCCATTGTACTTGTCAGTACAAATGGGTACAAGCGATTCCTCAACGGTACAGGCGGGTACAAACGTTTCCGCGGTGGTACAATCGATATATTCATCGATACCAACGGGTACAAACGATTTGTCGGTGGTACAAACGATATACTCGTCAGTACGAATGGGTAAAAACGATTCCTCGATAGTACAGACGGGTACAAACGTTTTTTCGGTGGTGCAAACGATATACACGTCGATACGAACGAGTACAATCGATTGCTCGATAGTACAGACGGGTTCAAACGTTTTCTCGCTGGTACAAACGATGCACTCGTCAGTACGAATGGGTACAAACGATTGCTCGATAGTACAGACGGGTACAAACGTTTTCTCGCTGGTACGAACGATACACTCGTCAGTACGAATGGGTACAAACGATTGCTCGATAGTACAGACGGGTACAAACGATTTCTCGGTGGTACAAACGATATACTCGTCGATCCGAACGGGTACAAACGATTGCTCGATAGTACATCCGGGTACAAACGTTTTCTCGTTGGTAAAAACGATATACTTGTCAGTACGAATGGGTACAACCGATTGCCCGATAGTACAGACGGGTACAAACGTTTTCTCGGTGGTACATACGAAATACTCGTCGATACGAATGGGTACAAACGATTGCTCGATAGTACAGACGGGTACAAACGTCTTCTCGGTGGTACAAACGATATACTCGTCAGAACGAATGGGTACAAACGATTCCTCGATAGTACAGACGGGTACAAACGTTTTCTCGGTGGTACAAACGATATACTCGTCGATACGAACGGGTACAATCGATTGCTCGACAGTACAGACGGGTACAAGCGATTTCTCGGTGGTACATACGAAATACTCGTTGATACGAATGGGTACAAATGATTGGTCGATAGTACAGACGGGTACAAACGATTTCTCGCTGGTACAAACGACATACTCGTCGATACGAACGGGTACAAACGATTGCTCGATAGTACAGACGGGTACAAACGTTTCCTCGGTGGTACAAACGATGTACTCGTCGATACGAACGGGTACAAACGATTGCTCGATAGTACAGATGGGTACAACCGTTTTCTCGGTGGTACAAACGATATTCTCGTCGATACGAACGGGTACAATCGATTGCTCGATAGTACAGACGGGTACAAACGTTTCCTCGGTGGTACAAACGATGTACTCGTCGATACGAACGGGTACAAACGATTGCTCGATAGTACAGATGGGTACAATCGTTTTCTCAGTGGTACAACCGATATACTCGCCAGAACGAATGGGTACAAACGATTCCTCGATTGTACAGACGGGTACAACCGTTTTCTCGGTGGTACAAACGATATACTCGTCGATACGAACGGGTACAATCGCTTGCTCGATAGTACAGACGAGTACAAACGTTTTCACGGTGGTACAAACGATATACTCGTCAGTACGAATGGGTAAAAACAATTCCACGATAGTACAGACGGGTACAAACGATTTCTCGGTGGTAGAAACGATATTCTCGTCGATACGAACGGGTACAAACGATTGCTCGATAGTACAGACGGGTACAAACGTTTTCTCGTTGGTACAAACGATATAGTCGTCAGTACGAATGGGTACAAACGATCGCCCGATAGTACAGACGGGTACAAACGTTGTCTCGGTGGTACATACGATATACTCGTCGATACGAATGGGCACAAACGATTGGTCGATAGTACAGACGGGTACAAACGATTTCTCGTTGGTACAAACGATATACTCGTCGATACGAACGGGTACAAACGATTGCTCGATATACAGACGGGTACAAACGTTTTCTCGTTGGTACAAATGATATACTCGTCAGTACGAATGGGTACAAACGATTGCTCGATAGTACAGACGGGTACAAACGTTTTCTTGGTGGTACATACGAAATACTCGTCGATACCAACGGGTACAAACGATTTCTCGGTGGTACAAACGATATACTGTCGATACGAACGGGTACAAACGATATATTGTCGATACGAACGGGTACAAACGATTGCTCAATAGTACAGACGGGTACAAACAATTTCTCGTTGGTACAAACGATATTCTCGTCAGTTCGAATGGGTACAAACGATTAATCGCCGGTACGAATGAGTACAAACGATCTCTCGGTGGTACAAACGACTTACTCCTCGATACGAACGGGTACAAACGATTGCTCGATAGTACAGACGGGTACAAACGTTTCCTCGGTGGTACAAACGATGTACTCGTCGATACGAACGGGTACAAACGATTGCTCGATAGTACAGATGGGTACAAACGTTTTCTCGGTGGTACAAACGATATACTCGTCGATACGAACGAGTACAATCGATTGCTCGTTAGTACAGACGGGTACGAACGATTTCTCGGTGGTGCGACCGATATACTCGTCGATACGAACGGGTACAAACGATTGCTCGATAGTATAGACGGGTACAAACGTTTTCTCGTTGGTACAAACGATATACTCGTCAGTACGAATGGGTACAAACGATTGCCCGATAGTACAGACGGGTACAAACGTTTTCTCGCTGGTACATGCGAAATTCTCGTTGATACGAATGGGTACAAACTATTGGTCGATAGTACAGACCGGTACAAACGGTTTCTCGGTGGTACAAACGATATACTCGTCGGTACGAACGGGTACAAACGATTGCTCGATAATACAGACGGGTACAAACCTTTGCTCGTTGGTACAAATGATATACTCGTCAGTACGAATGGGTCCAAACGATTGCTTGATAGTACAGACGGGTACAAACGTTTTCTCGGTGGTACATAGGAAATACTCGTCGATACCAACGGGTACAAACGATTTCTCGGTGGTACAATCGATATACTGTCGATACGAACGGGTACAAACGATTGCTCGATAGTACAGACGGGTACAAACGTTTGCTGAGTGGTACAAACGATATATTCGTCGATACGAACGGGTACACACGATTGCTCGATAGTACAGACGGGTGCAAACGTTTTCTCGGTGGTACAAACGATATACTCGTCAGTACGAATGGGTATAAACGATTACATGGTGGTAGAAACGATGTACTCACCGATACGAATGAATAGAAACAATTTCTAGGTGGTCCAAACGATATACTTGTCGGTACGAACGGAAATAAAAAATAAAAAAAATCGAAAATTTTTTTTTCCAGAAAAAATTTTGAAAAAAAAAATCAAAAAAAAAATTTTTTAACGGTACAAACGGGTACAAACGATTCTCTTTTCAGTCGCGTTTATTAAAATTGCTTAGCTCTAAATGGGTTGCGGTTCATTTTTTCATACCCTCGTACTTTTTTCCCCCTTAAGGTACAAACGAAATTTAAGACGGTACAAATGGGTACAAACTGAGTACAAACGAATGCAAAAAAAAAAAATTACTTTCTGTAAAGTCAGTTGCCAACTTCACATAGGTTCCATCACCGGACACCGTCAGAATATCGCCCCGATTTTCTGCTTCCAAAGTTTTTTCCTTCTCTTCGGTACCTGCTTTTTTCACGACGGCCTCGTATATTGATTTCGCTGCAATCTGCAGGATTTTCACGATTCCATAATAGGTGTTATTATTGAAGTTTGCAGTTAAATCCATCAAGGCGATAAAATTTCTAATGCCATTTATGCCGATGCCGACCAATCGCATGACAAAGCAGAAACGACGATTGATTTCATAAGCATTCTTTATCAAAGGACAAGAGTCTATCTCGGCCGGATCTGGACACGAACACTGAACACAAATTTTAAAGCCCAATCCGCGAATCGATTTTTTAAAAAACTTCACGTCGCTATTACAATTTTTGCACTTCAACAGTTCCTGAAGAGCGCCGAAAACCAAAAAGAACTCCAAAATCACATAGCTAAACGTTCGATCGATTCGGACTTCAAACTCTGGACTCTTTTTCAAGATTTTTGCTGCCGAAGTGCTCGCAAACGTTAGATCCGTTTCGATATCGTGTCGATTTGTTCCCTTGAAACCCGCGGATCTTTTTCGTTCATTTCGCGGATGTCCGCTTCTCGAGCCTTTTCTATCCTGCCACGCACATTTCTCTTTCGTAGATCTATCCATTTTGAATGTCGAAACCGAACTGAAAGACGAACCGGACTCACGTTGGAAGGTACACGAGCAGGTAGGAACGAGACAATAGAAATAACGGTCGCACGGGCAGACGGCCGACGCGGCAGCTGTAGCGCTCCGTTGCCTTCTTCCAAGAAATGCTGTACAGTAACCTAAATAATCTGAATTTCGGCATGAAAATTTCAGGGAATATTCGGAAGAGTGTATACTATTCGATAAAGCAAAAAAAAAAAATCGATTTTTTGAAAATTTCACACTGGAAAGCTCCCTTAAATATTAATATAAAACAAGTTCTTACCGATTAGTCTGCTATCCCTGGACCAATAATTGAACAGTTCTGCGCCTATGGAGATGCCTAAGTCCTCAACAACATCCAACAAAGCCACGTGACCACAGTAAAATATTATAGCAGCCAAATTAGCGGCTGTTTTGACTATTTGGGAGCCGCAAAAATGACTTTTCGGAGCAAATTTCCAAATCACAGCATTAAAATTTTCGTTGTTGTTTTGATTAAACGCTCCCAAACACCTTTCGAGCAACTCATCACGACTAAGGTCTTCATAAATTGGCTTGGTTGCCTCCGCAACATTTGCTGGTAGTGCTGCTTCGTGGTTGTATGAGTCACGAGCACCGAGCGCGCGAGCCTTTTGCCAAGTACACCACGATTCGACGCCCTCCGGACAGTAATGGTATTGTGGATTCTCGTCTGTGGAGTACGTGAGGTAAAAAGTGGCCCATATTGCTTTCTTCATGTTGTCCTGTGAGTCACTGTTGCGTCGAATGGCGAGTCCATAATATAGAGTTAAATCTTTTATCAACTTATCCTACTCCACTCTACGCTACTCGAAACACAACTTGTAAGATGCACACTACTCGAAATATGGCTTGTAACTAAGCAACTGACTACTAATACACAAATATATATATACTGTGACGTGGTACTTTTGCCCGTCACAAGTGGGGCTGGCGGATAAGGCTCGGCGCGAGGAACGACGCCTCTCGTCGTCCAGGGGACCCCATTCGAGTGAACTCCCAGGGACCAACTTAGCAACAATCCCTATTTTAATTATTTTCTCGAATGTTTTCTTTTTGGGGCGAGCGACCAGTTCTCGCCGTTACCGACGGTACCGAAGAATCGAACGGCCAAGGGACCGATTAGAGGACGATAGCTGGCAGGCTCGTAGGAATCTCCTGATTGTCCGACTAATCCACGAGGCGGGGAACCAGGGGGCGTCGGCGATCGCCGGCCTACCCCACCCCGCTCTCCGCTCACCGCAGACGCTGCCATGGCTCGTGGCTGGTCGCCGGCTCGAAGCCTCACCCCGCGCCGTCGGAACCCGCAACGTTAACCGTTTGTCAACGATCTTAATTCAAAGTGATCCTGAACGTCACCGATCTTTCTCGATCATCAGAGACCCCCTCTCCTGGCGCTCGGTCGATCGAAATGCGAGAGTCTCCCGCGAAATCAGCGCGGTAATCGGAGGGAAGGAAAGGGTTAGGCAAAGGGTGGGGGCCGGGACCCGCGTCGGCGAGAAGGCTTTTCCCGAAAATTGAGGTACTCGAGTTCTGGTCAGGAAAGAGGAGAGACGTATTTCCCGCGCCGTAGCTGTTCCCGCCGCCCAAGAACCTGACGCCACCAGGAATAATCGACGATAAAGGACGAAGATTCACCGGACCTTTATCGGAGGATACCGTAGCGGTGAGACTGTCGTTTCGCTCGAATAATTGGGGGAATTGCGCGCATTGGTGCCCATTACGGGTTTATTTCTTTGGGTTTTGTCCTATTGGAGTACCAGCGACATTGTCGCGGTGGCTTGCTCAAGCTCGGGATAGCCTTTCGTCTCAAACATCGGAATTGCCGTCGTTCCCGATTTGCTCTTCCAAAAATGTAATGTAGAATCGCCGAGAGGGGTTCCCTTTTTGTTAAACCCGAACTGGAGTCGTAGCATAAGTTTTCGTTAGCCTGTAAGAAATTCATCTGATTGTACGTCGTCAATGATCCCGGTAAAAGCGAGAGAAAGAAACCGGATTTGCAAATAAACCTTTTTTTTCGGGAATTTATCATATCGCATCGTGTACCAGGTCGTTCCCGCCTTCAGCGGGACCGGCTCCAGCAATAAAAGGAAACTTGTGATCCCGAAATTCTAGCGCCTCCACAATTATTTTGGCGATCTCGATCGCGCGAATCAACCCCGCCCCTCTACCATTATAAAAGGCTGCGGCTGCCGGGAAGGAGTCGTCCCGATCGTCGAAGGGCACAAAATAAATTTGTCGCTGGAATTCCCAGCGGCTGGCGCCCATTGGCTCTCGACATATCGGGCATATTTTGTGAGTTACGATAATAAAACGTCACAATACCTGACTCCCCTTGGCACGCAGGTAGTCACGCAGGTATAAATTTTAGCGCCTGAATAGACGAAAAAGGCACGACGCGTCTGGCCCGTATAGAAGGCGGTGAGAGCGTCGACGCTTGGCGCCAATTTCGAATACTTCTAAGCCGAATATTGTTTTGAAAATTTGTAGGCATATTCTTAAAGGCCAAAACTATATATTTAAGCAAAAAAAAATTTTTATCACACTGATATTCCCCCTCAACTTTTCGTTTCGGTTTAGGGAAGCACGTGGTCTGAGACAACGGTACCTAATTCACAAGTGCTAAGTTCAAGGAATTCTCATTTAAGTGGGGCGTTAAGCAAAGTTTCTCACCTCCTTATCACCCTGCAACGAACGGAGCAGCAGAGAATTTTGTAGGAATCTTCAAGGACAAAATTTCCAAAACTGCGCGAGGGGGAAAGACGCTAGAAGACGCAATAAATATATTGTTATCCGTTTACCGACGCATACCGCATTGTACGACGACCAAAAGCCAGGCTTATCTTATGTACGGTCGAGAATTACGAACACGATTCGATCTGTTGCGGCCAAGCCCGGAATCTACAGTGTATGACAAACAACATTCGCAAATTGTTCATAGACCGGGTTCGCGTAGGGCGAATATCGAGGAAGGTGATGTTATGGTAGATAACTACGGGCTAGAAGGTAAGAAGAGAGTCGCAGGGCAGGTCGTAGAGAAAGTTTCGCCATCGACGTTTGAAGTGCAAGTAGCGACGGACAAGATCTGGAAACGCCATACAGATCAGGTGATCGAGGTTGCATCCTAAAAAGGGGCGTTGCGTCGTTCAGAGCGGATTAAAAAGGAAGAGGGGGGGAAGTTGTAATGTATTAGAATGTATAGGATATGTATTGATAGTATACCCATATCATACGATACAACTATTATTGTAATGATGCTATGTACAATGAGCGGACTGCGGCTGTCTATCGCCTGAGACTCGACGACGGTCACATGTATCTCTAGGTGTTGTAACCTTTAATATATATATATATATATATATTGAAGCGTTTCGCGATTATATGCGAAAGCTTTCCTTTCGTTTTCGGTTGTTCGGGAAAACGAGGATACGCGGCGAATTGATTGCCGGTGGAAATTTTGGGGTTCCCGTAGCCTCCTGAAGGGCGATGTACGTTTTTGGTGCCAGGAATGATAAAGCGGAATTAAGGAGGGTTTTTAGGAGATGCCTCAGTGGTTTCGAGGGTCTCAGAGACGCCTAATGTAATCCGTCATCATTGGCATTCGATATTTCGGATTTTTGAGTTTTAGTTTCGGGTGGTGCAACAATGAATTTTGTTAGTGTTTTATTCCGTGATTTTACTGGGATTAGATCTGTTATAGCGACGTTTACGGGGATCTGGAAAGGTCGGCGAGAAAAGCTGCCTTGGTGGGAGTGACGAGGATAACGTGATTCATGCGACGTGTTGCGCGCGTGCGGTTCCACGGCCGCGCTCTCTCCTCTTTTTCTCTCGCTCTCTCGCTCGCACTCGCACAGACCGCGAGCGTCGTCGGTATGTTTACGCCGTTTTCGGGACTGCTTCTGTAAGAAGAATGCGAGTACCCGTTGAATATGATTCGTGTCGTTTGTACGGCAGTATATCCGGAGGGCACTTGTTGCCAAATGCAACGAAGCACACGGTTGCCACGCCGTGTCGCTCACGCGCTAGAGATGCTAGCTTTTTTAGTAATGCACGTACTCGAAGAGGATTTGTGCTCTCCGAGTGCGCATAGCGGGGCCGTCCGGGAGGGACGGCTGACCTCCTCGGTGCCAGGCGAGGAGGACGAAGAACCAGAGAAGCTGGTTAGAGGAGTTCCCTCTTGTGCAGCGAAGCGCGATCGGCACTTCCCGGACTGCACACTCCGAGTGTACGGGCGTGGGATGAGTAGTGTGGCGATCGATCGTCCTAGCGACAATCGATCGGGCGTTCTTCCTATTTTTCCTGACTATCAATCACCACGACGACTCTATTCCCGAGGTCGGACTTCCAGCGCAATGCTGGGGCTTCCCACGGAAATAGAGTATTTAACCCGAAGCTGAGGTTGTCCTAGGATGGGGACCAGAGCGACGGCAGCAAGGTTCCCATCCGATGATCCGAGGTTTCGGATGATGGTGACTCCACGTAAGATAATGAGTGAATTTTGCGACAGAGTGCCGCTCTGACTCGTGCACGCCCTTATATAGCCCTAGGCCCGTTAGGAGAAATTCCATTTCTCTTGCGGATACGGGGGACTAGGTAGGAAATCACGCCGCCGAGGAACTCTCCGATGGTGGGGTGACAGCGTTGGTAATTTCCAGGACGTCCGCATACTATAGCCATTTCGAGGGGCGATCGGTACGCGATTATTCCTCTCTAGGCTATTAGGCGCGCATTCGGCGTGAAGAGGCGTCGCGAGGAATCGTGGTCGTACTCTTGGTATGACGGGAGTGGTCAAAGCACAGGGTGCGCGATATGTTCTGCTGAAGGCGGGGACTCCCGCGAGTCAGCGGTGGTCTTGCTCCTCGCGATGGGCGGAGCCTATTGCGAGGTGTCGCGGGCTCGCCCCCATTCGTAGCGCAAGTGACCCGCCCGGCCGGCGATATGGCCGGTCGCTCTGAGCGCTGGCCACAATACGCAAGGATCGCGTAAACGTTTTGATACTATCGTATTCTGTGTGACGGTGGCTTACCTGTACGGCCGAACCGTTACAATATACATATAATACCATAATATGCTGCGTATTATTCGTAACCCATGATATATAATAGTTTTTGTTGAACAACTCGGCGATTTACAATTTTTAAGTAAAAATGGGAATGACTAAATTTGTAGGAAATTGAGTGCTTTAGAACTTTGGTCATTACAGTTGTCTTTCTACTATCGATATCGTTCGAAGGAAACCTGAAATTGAGAAACTGAGAAACTGAAAAAAGTCAGTGTAAATTTCAGCAGGATCAACCTCGTCACTGGGGTTGAAAAAAGTTTAATGAAAGATTTTTATTTTTTTTTATGTTGTAGTACTTGGTAAATTAGGAATTATTTTTTTTCAAAATAGTTCATAGAAAAACGCATCTTTTTTTTGTAGAGGACATTTTTCCATACGACGAGAAGACCACTACGATACGATCATTTAAAATTTGATTACGTATCAAATCTTATCTCCGAGGTAGCCGAGTTAGCGAGCCGATAAAAATCTGAAAAAATGCCACGAACTCAAAATATATGATACGAAAACATCACCAACTTTGAAAAAGATTGAAGAACGTCAGGCTTTTAGGTCGTTTGAATACACTTTCAACAGTGGAAGTATGATTTTTTCTGTGCTGAAGACGACTTCAATTGAAATTAACACCAGAATTTTTTGACTGCTAACGAAAAAATCATTCTTCCACTGCGGGTGATGGCTTGAAAATGTTTACATATAATTACGCATGTTTGGGGATTTTCGCAGATTTTTAAATCGGGGGGTTTTTTTGGGCATTTTTTTTTACTAAGGGTTGTTTTGAACGATGTAAAAAAAATTCAGGGTGTCTTTCAGAGTAAATGAAATCACATTAAAAAAAAAAAATAGAATTGGCTGGGGTCAGGGAAAAAGTCCACCGGATTCACGTGGAATCCCTCATATTTATATATATATATAAATATTTATATTTATTTATATAGATTATTTATATATATTTATATTTTTTGAGAACGATAGGATTAAACTAGAGCAATGTTTATTAGTTCTTTTTATTAAAACCTCAATATAACGAACTTTTTTGCTCTTCCCTTGAGATTCGTTGTATTGGGGTTCGACTGTAGTTTCATCTGGATCGGTGCAGTGTGTGGATGCGACATTGCACAATGACCCAAAAAATCCCAACATGGAAAGGTGATTTCACCCCTAAAACGGATTCAGGTCATATACACAAGTATGCATGTCTTATTTTATCAAAGATTGCTACATATTTAAAGCTGATCGAAATTGGTCGGAACACTACCCAACGTTTCATACCTAATTGGCAGAAAATCTAAAATCAAATTAGCACCGACTATCATCGCCATTTGTGTGTCTTAATTCAATGTTCTACATTCAAATGTAGAACATTCAACTGCAAGGACAATTTGATATAAGACAAGTATACATTATTAGTTATTTCGATCGCGCAATTCGTTTTAATTACATAAAGAAGAAATCTTCAGATTAAGATAGATTTTAGCTAAATGTAGAACATGTACATTTTACTTAATTTCGTATTCATTACCCTTATTGTAGAAAGAAATAACCATTAGATTGTCTGTTGCAATAATGGTGGCAATAATTGCAAATGATCTTTTTACCTTATATTTTAGCACATGAAGAGGACTGGCTGGGTGTTACGGGATATCGCTGAGCCTGAATCAATAGCGGGACATATCTATCGCATGGCTATGCTGTCTTTCTTAGTAGACGGAAATGAGATGTTAGACCAAACGAAGTACGTATTATTAATAATTACACATGTTTTTGTTTATAAAATAATTTAAGTTTCGCTGCATTTAGGACATCAAGAAAATATTTCCTCCGCTGTGTGTGGCATTATTTATTGGAGGTGTCTTATGTCTTATGCCGTTGTATGAGAATAATTTAAGGTGTTTTTGCAGTTTAAGGACTTTTCCGAAAAACGACGGAATTTTTTTTGCCATCAGCTGCTTTAATTGGTCACCACTATTGATATTCCATCGGGGGAAGCTGACATTTTCTATTAATTCCATAAATTATGGGCTTTCGAAGTTCCTGGAAACACGTAACAAAATAGGGCATTTTTAAATATTTCGCGGCCTATATCGGGGGTGGGCGGTGAGATGATATAAAAGACACCTTCCTAAGCACAATATTGCAGAGAAATCGCGGTGGTCCCTTTCCCCTCACCGCCTGCAAACGTTGTTCGGAATCGTTGGGGTTTATATGGGTTGTTATTAGCGCTCTAAAAATTATCAACGGAGTACAATTGTAGTTAATTGTACGATGGCTTCTTGCGGTGGCTCCGCCCCCGGCGCCACCATAAGGAGATCTGTCCCTTCACCCCCGCCGAGGGGTTGCACCCCCCGGCCCCGCTGCGTGGCTGCATCTTCCGCATACAACACACAAAAGCAGAGGGGTATTTAGGATAGTTTCTTTCATACATCCCCCCACTCCCCAAATCCAATATAGGTGTTCCGAAAATGTTCGAAAAATGCGCTATTTTATAACGTGTTTTCGTAAACTCCAAACCTCTACACTTTTTCATGGAAGGGTGACTACCGCGATTTATTTTCGGTAATGCATTTAGAAAGGCTTTTTACAAAAGCGCCCACCCTTCACCGTCAATATAGGCATCGCAATATTTAAAAATGACCTATTTTATTACAGGTTTCCGCGGACTTCAAAACTCCATAACAATATATAAGTTCACGGTGAAAAAAAAAATTCCCGTCGTTTTACGAAAAAGTCCTCAAATTGCATAATTACCGAATTCAATAAGTACGCGAGAAGGGACCACTATAGCGGCCCTCTCCTATCCCCACTCCTCGAGATGCCCGTGGTGGGTCAACCCAAGGTGGTGGGATAGGAGTGGGGATGAAAGGTGATGTCGCCATAGTGGCCCCTTTTTTGTTTTTGTTTTTATTCATTATGTAAACAAATTCAACGTTTTTATATGTACTGTGACGTGATTTATAATAATCGCATCCCCAAATTAGCTCTCGCCCGACTCGTATGGGATAAGGGCGCCAACCACGCGAATTTCACGCGGCAATTTTATTTTTCCGGATGAATCGACGATAAGGGGTTTACGCGACCGCCGCAAACCTCAATTTCGTAGAGGGGTGGGGTTGAGCCGCGGCAACGGCACAAAAGAATGTTAAGATGACACTCCGAGACTTGGTGAAATCAACACTTAATTTTATTCTCTCGAAGCCCTCCCATACGGCGGGAGCGACGTGGGATACGCGTAATTTGCGGTCCTCTCGTTTCCTTAATAGCAGTACAGATTTCTTCCTTGTACGAGGTTTCCCGTTCACGACTGCGCCGCCACGCTAATGTCCCCCGTGACTTCAATATATTTTATTATCCAAGTGACTCAATACTTTACGAGAACTGGCCACACCGCGCGCATCAAAATATGTCTCAAAAAGAGTGAAACGATGGTCCCTTCGCTACAATTTCTGAAGATCGCGATGCGGTAAAACCTCGGTCTTGATCTCCGATAATTCCTGTCGCGTCCATGTCTTGGGTGGCGGGAACGACTACGTCTCGGGAAGAGCTCTAGAAGGGCGAACGGGAAACGACCTCTCCTCGCTCTAGACCAGATCTCAAGTGCCGAAATTTTCGCGAAGAGCTTTCCGCGGACCCGGGCCCCGACCTCCACTCCTTGCCTAATCCCAGCCTTCCCAATTTCTGTAGCGTGGATCTTGTCGATAACGTTCGCATTTTTGTAATTAGCGAGCACGGAAAATGTCTTATTCTCCCCTTGCGCAATGTCATTAGGTCGCGGGCCCGTACGGATGATGACAGGCTGTATAGGGAAACGGACAGCTCGGAGCGCGTGCGTGCGTACACACACACACACACACACACACACACACACACACACACACACACACACACACACACACACACACACACACACACGCGCGCGCGCGCGCGCGCGCGCGCGCGCGCGCACACACACACACACACACACACACGCGCGCGCACACACACACACACACACACACACACACACACACACACACGCACGCACACACACACACACACACACACACACACACACGCACGCACGCACGCACGCACACACATCGGCACCTCTCACGAATATCTGCGTAGGATGGGCGGCAATCGTCCTAAACATTCTTTCGATCTAGCGTAACGGCGTACAACCCTCGAACCATACTAGCCCGTAATTACGCATCACCCATGTGTTCGTTCTTCACAGCCCAGCGGTAATTGTCTATACATATGAGGTGGTGTAACGATCCAATGATTGGAGTCCGATGAATCGATCGAGACGACACCCACTGCTTTGGGTATATAATGATTGTGCTTATCCTCCAGCCCTTGTATGCCATTCATGATAATCATGATGTTGGCTTACAGTTTGAATGCTTACAGAGAAATGATGACCATCGCAGCGCTCAACCGCTGTAATCTACAATGACTTGTCTAGATGGTTCAATTTCCAACATGTTATCATATTCGGCATACACGACACAATAAACTGTTGGTTAGCGCTTCGTCGAATCACACTTCTATCCTGACGCTGCGGTGTTTCACCAAATTCCAATGACTGCTAATGTTTGACGAAAGATCAGGCGTAAGATCAGACGCAAAAAGACATCTGTAAAAATACGTTGTGCGCTCGATTGAATTCCCTTGATTGAGAAAGTGTAAGCCCGTCCCGGTACATAACGTGTGATACCCGTCCACATACAGTGACGTGTCAGTGGAGTTAAGCTGCGAGGCTTTGACGGTATTTGTACTACATCAGCATACAAAGCAAGATAATTTTGTCATTCTGAAAGCTAAATAGATTGAATACACGATTTCCGTTGAACGCTTTATTATCGATAAAACCGATCATTATGCGTTTCGGTAGCTGGCCAAGTATAACGTTGTCTACCACTCCCACGGCTTACCGGTTTACGGCCACGCTTGTGATACGCTTTTCAGCGGATTGTCTCTAATTTAATAACAAGCGTTGCGGGATTTTGAAACCAGTTCAATATCTTCGTCCAAATATAGCCACCAGATATGCGATTGTGCCAGGCTCTTTAATCTTGTTATCCCCATGTGGCTTTTACGTAATTCCTGTAAGAAAGCCGGCCGTAACGATACTGGCACTATCACCCGATACCCCCATAATAAGCATTCGTCAATTACATGTAATTCGTCTTTCCGTGTTCGATATGTTTTTTCTCCGGGTTCCCTGTTTACATTGTCGCTCGGCCACCCTATTCGCGTGTATATAATTATTTTTCTTAATACCCTATCCTTTCGCGATTCATCGCTTATCGCTTTCCAATGGATTGCTATTTTGTCCGACTGCAGGTAATTTACATATTTGATCGCTTCGGGTATGGGTGCGGGATTTCCCTTTTCGGTTTCCAGTGGGTGCCTCGATAGCGCGTCGGGAATTCCGTTTTGTTTTGACGTGATGTATGCAATTTCATACGTAAATGCTGATGAAACGAAGGCTCAGTGGTGTGGTCGCGAGGCTGCGATTATCGGAACCGGCTTCTCTGGTCTAAAAATATGAGTCAACAGTTTGTGATCCGTTTTCATCATGAAAGGACGTCCATACACGTAGATGTAGAACTGTGTTACCGCAAAAATGATTCTGCCAGATTTCCGATTAATCGAGGCCCACGCTCTTTCACCCGCAGTGAGTGTTCTCACCCGTCTTTTATCACATCCGGAAGGGATGTGAGAACGAAATTTTCGTTTCCCTCTTTGTTGCCTACGTCTAGCGCAACAGCACGAGATGAGGGTACAAAGGGGTAGTGCGTGTGGGGAATAGAATTAAGGATTTGACGCGATATTTCGATATTGAGGAATAATTCGACAACCTTATATAAATTTAACTGACGCTTTATTACAGAAGGGTAGTCAGATTTGAGTATGAGTTAATAATAACAGTGGAGTAATGAGATAATACAATAAAATAATAGAATGACGTAGTTCGCTTAGATTTGCTTGTGTGCGTGTTCGCTCGTTAACGGACAACACCACTGTGACGGCTTCAAAAAATCGATTTTTTGAAAACCATCTAGAAAAATCTAAAATACATTTAAGATTAAGATGCCGTTGGACCCAGGTCGAAAAAATAATTATTTTCGGAGATATTGAATATTTTGTGGAGCGGTGCAGCGCGCCGTGACGCTCGGGGTCCCGCGCAGCTGCGCGCCTCAGGGTCGGCAGGTATATCGAATAGCAATCCATACGACGGTTTCGAGATAAAAAAAAGAGTGCATCTATCATGTCCAAAAACGTTTGGGGACGCGCCTCCGCGAAATCGTGAAAAAACAAAAAGGATTGTCTGGCAGAGGAAAGCTCACCGGAAAATTGATTGACGAGTTGAGCACATATTACGGCTTGCCTACTCGGAGGAACAGCGATGATGTTGAAAAAATGAGGAAGGCAATTTGGGCAACTATCAAACATAAAATATCCACAGATAGTGAGCCACAACATGACTATTGCCCAGAGGGAGCCGAGTCGTGGTGTTCGTGGCAGCGAGCGGTCGCAAGCGGTAATATTTCTGAATATCGCCATAAGCCACCTCTTCCTGAGGAAGTATTGGAGGTAATTACGCCAGTCTTCGAAAATTTGAGCAGAGACGATTTGCTGCAGCGTTGTTTGGGCGGCTTCACGGTAAACAACAACGAAAGCTACAACAAATCAGTTTGGGCAATAGCCCCCAAGTGTCAGTCCGGGAGCAAAAAAATCGTCGATATTGCAGCTGATATCGCGGTATTATTATTCAATGATGGCCTGAGAAGCCGCATGAAAATTTGCAGACGTTGGGGATAACTATCGGCCCAAATTGTTTCAATTTTTGCGTTGAAACCGACGTAGCGCGGATCGAGCTGGCGGAGCGTTCGCTCACAGACGCTGCAAAAGAGGCAAGAAGAGTCTCTCCAAGTTCGAGAAAAGATGTTAGGGATAATGATTTGCTTCTTGAAGGCCAGCTATATGGTGCCGGTAGCGCTGATTAGAGATAAAAAATTGTTTTCCAATTTATCGCATAAATCAACAAACCTAAAACTTTCAACGCGTTTTTCTTAAAACCACTTTTTTGAGTGCGGCACGCAGCAGAACTCGAGCAATTTTTATCCGATCGACTTCAAATTTTGACTGCATCAATAAAACTAGATTATCCAAAGAAGTACATAGGATTTTTTCGATATCTCAATAATAAAAAAAGTTATAGCCTATTTTCGACGAGAAATTTTGCTGAAAATCGTCCTTTAATTTCAAAAGCGTGCCTATTTTAAAAAAATCAATCCTTTTTCAAATCCCTATGTACTTCTCTTCAAAATATATTATTAACGAAAACACTCGGTATTTTTTTTCAGATCGATTTTGAAGGGAGTTCTGCTGCGTGCCGCGAACCACTGCAGAGGCAACAGTACCTGACGCGGGAGCTTCCCCAGCGTCACCATGGGGCGTGAAAAATTTGAATTTTTTTTTTTATGTATCTTCAATAAACAACGAACGAAACAAAAAAAAATTTCGAATCTCTTTTTTTTCCACAAAAAAAAAAAAAATCTTGAAAAATGGCAAAAAAACAGGGGGTCACAGTGGTGTTGTCCGTTAAGATATCGGTTGATGCTCTTATGGATATGGGCCGTCGCGCGTGGCTAGATGCGCTCGTTGTTGGAGTAGGTCGGTGACACACGCACAAGATTGTCGGTCGGCGCCCAGATATACAGGGTGGATCAATAACTATTGGCACCTTGGATATCTTCGAAACTATAAGGTTCATAGAAATATTGGCTGAAATGAAATTGGACAGTACGAAAGGGGCCATCCGATAGCGATAATAGTTTTTTTGCAGGTGGAGGTACTTCGGACATTTGAAGGTCTACTCCTTTTCTTAAATGGATCGGTATGGTTTTTTCTTCTGTATCGTGAAAGAGGAGCTTAAAACGAGTTCAACGACCTATAACACAAGGTCCTTGAAGGTCATAGGAAGTTCAGAAAGGCGATAATACTTACAGTTTCGGTAATAAATAAAATTACCACGTTTATAGTAAGTGTTCGAAATGACGACCATCAGTATCAATGCAACATTGGTCTTTTTTTCGATTGATTGACTTGCAAGTTTTACAGCGTCAGAACTTATTGATGCGCAGGCTGTAATAATTATTTGTTGCATGTCGTCAAGTGTAGTTGGTACTTCTTTGTACTCTTTATCTTTCAATGTTCCCTATAGAAAGAAGTCTAAAGGTGTTAGGTCTGGGGAACGAGTTTCCCACGATATAATTTTATTTACTACCGAAACTGTAAGTATTATCGCCTTTCTGTACTTTCTATGACCTTATGTTATAGGTCGTTGAACTCGTTTTAAGCTCCTCTTTCATGATACAGAAAAAAACATACCGATCTACTTTAAAAAATGGAGTTGACCTTCAAATGTCCGAAGTACCTCCACCTACAAAAAAACTATTATCGCTGTCGGATGGCCCCTTTCGTGCTGCGCAATTTCATTTCAGCAAATATTTCTGTGAACCTTATAGTTTCGAAGATATCCAAGGTCCTAATAGTTATTGATCCACCCTGTATGTGTGTGTTGTGTGCGTGCGTGTGTGTGTGCGCGTGCGTGTGTGTGGGTGGGTGAGGGTGGGCCCGTGCGTGCGTGTGCGTGCGTGTTCACGTCGAGAGCTACTTGAGGCTCTATACAAATGTACGGCGTCAGACATGGATTTTTGACCTTTTTACGCGAGCTGAGGATCAAAGTTTTATATATTTAAAGAACGCGAATGAAAAGCCTTGCAATAAAATTGCTAGTACGTAGATCGGAATTAAGACTCGATAGAGGAATTTGATTCGAAGTTGGTTGACGGGAGACTGAGCTCTGAATTTGGTGGATGTTTTCGGGAGACTGAGTTCTGAGTTTGATGAAGATTGTCAGGAGTTCCAGTTTTGGGTTTGATGACGATTGTCGGGAGACTGGCTTCAGGAAGGAAATCTATCTTGATGAAGATTGTTGGGAGACCGAGTTCTAAGTTTGATGAAGATTGTCGGGAGACTGAGTTCTGAGTTTGATGATGATTGTCGGGAGAATAGCTTCAGGAAGGAAATCTGTCTTGATATGAAAATTCGGAGGAGTTCAATAATGTGAGAAGGAACCTTAGGGAGGGTCATCTTGTTATTCAGGGATTGGTCCATTGGTCGTGAATATATAAGTTGATTAGCGTGATTGGTCGCGGTATGGTGTGCGAGTATGTTACAGATTCGCTAGGTACACGCGTGACCTTCTTCCAGGACATCCGTTGTAATTGTTATATGTATGAAAAGTAGGAGAACTTTGTATCGTGTTTCGACGAAAAAGCGCATGGGATATCGAGTTCGATATCTGAGACCTAAGCACGCACTTGGTTTGTGTTATGTCAATTTATGGCTATGGTGACTTCTCACATGGAGAAGTTTATATTTCGCACTACGCTGCGAGAACGGATTTCTTATTTTTCGGTCAGAGTTATAAATTCTTCGGAGACGTCCAGTCTATGCTATGTTTAAATAATCTAGGTCTCTCGATCTATGTTATGTCTATGTTATGTTTAAATAATCTGCCGTTTCTTGATCGATCGATCGAGAAACGGCATTCCGGATCGTTTACCATCCTCCTTGCGCAAGAGTCACACTTTCGCCAAAATACAAACGCGAAGAAGGCAGTTTGCGACACATCCTGACCGAGCATCGTATGATGTTTGATCTAGGGCAAATTGCGACAATCAGAGTCGACATTAAGAGAAGTTACCAGGTAACAGTTAGTACTTAGTTTTTGAACGGTTTGGTTCTAAGGTACGACCGACCACGGTCTTACATACAGGTCTGGAAACTCTAATGCTGACAGCCGCGATCAGGTGCATCAGTAGCGTGGCAAATTTCGGTCCTAGCGCCGCCACTAGTTGTCGCTGTGGTTTTGAAACACGGACATACCAGGTGTAGAAGTATGAAACCGGAATTTCCCTATAGATGGTGCTAGCCATGAGTTTAGGGACCGTAAGACCGCTTCTGCAGCGCCATCATCTCCCTCTAACAGCTGAGTTCCCTACACCGGTATATTTTTTCATCACCTCAAACATGTCGAGTGTTGTGCCTACGAACTACGATTTGCGAACAGCATTGGTTTTTTGTTATCATTTGAAGAAAACTGCTGCAGAGTCGCATCGAATGCTTGTCAAAGCTTACGGTGAACATGCTCTTGGTAAAACGCAGTGTTTCGAGCGGTTCAAAAATTCAAAAGTGGTGATTTTGACGTGAGAACCGAAGAGCGTGGGAAACCACCGAAAAAGTTCGAAGACAACGAATTGCAAGCCTTATTGGTTGAAGATGATACTCAAATTTTTTTCTCTTTATTTACAACTATAATCTGTTATTAGTAGTAACAATAAATAGTTTTGGGTGATTTGCAGTATGACAATCAGGGGTGAAGCAAATGGAAATTCATTGATTCTCCATTAGCTGCGGGTTGCGTTATGTGCGGAGTTTTATTCTACAGATGGTTAATTCTTTGAAGCAGATGTCCCGGCTTAAATTTCCGTAGTCTCGTTCTTCGGGAGTTGTTTCCGACTAGATCTGCGGCGAGCTGGTTCGGGTGATTTTCCAACCGATGCTGGTAATTCCTACTCCATTTTTTTATTTCCTCCTGGACGGTGTTAAGCTTGAGGCCTTTGTGTATTGAGGCGTCCCTTACATACCACGGTGCGTTTGCTATCGGTCTCAGCGTTTTCGATTGGAGCCTTTGAATGATCTCGAGGTTTGAGCTGCAGGCTGTTCCCCAGAGTTGGATCCCATATGTCCATATTGGCTTCAGTATGGCCTTGTATATGATGAGTTTGTTGTACAGCGAGAGTTGGGAGTTTCCTCCAATGAGCCAGTACATTTTCCTTAGTTTGAGGTCCATCTCCTTCCTTTTGGTTTTGATATGCTTGGCCCAAGTGAAACCTCTGTGGAGCTGCATGCCGAGATATTTAACTTCATTTACGACTGGGAGAGTTTCGTTCTCCAGTTTGACGCTAGGGCAGTTCCCTCTTCTTAGGGTGAATGGGATGTGGACGGATTTTGAGTCGCTTGCCTTGTTTTTCCATTTCTCCATCCATCCGTGTATTTTGTTTAATCTTCGTTGGAGTATCTTGGATGCAGTCTCTGGGTTTTTGTGCGTTACCATAAGGGTCGTGTCGTCGGCGAATGTCGTTGCTGTGATATTTCTGTCAATTGGCAGATCGGCAGTGTAGATTGTATATAAAACGGGGCCTAAAACGCTCCCTTCTGGTCCACCCGAATTTATTGGATAGGAACCTGAAAAATCCTGTGTATATCGAACTTGAAAATTTCTGTTGGATAGGCATGATTTCAATAGTACATAGAATTGAGGTAGGTATTGTTTGATTTTAAAGAGAAGTCCGGTGTGCCATACTTTATCGAATCCTTGCTGGATGTCAAGAAACACTGCTGAGCAGTATTTCTTTTCCTCTAGAGTGTTAGCTATGGTGTCGTATACTCTGTTAATTTGTTCAATTGTTGCATGGTTGTTCCTGAATCCAAATTGGTGGTCAGGAATGAGCTTTTTGAATTTATTTCTGTATTCATTCTTTTAAGCAGTAATTTCTCGAAGATCTTAGAGAGAATAGGCGGTAGGCTTATGGGTCTGTACGGTGTTTTTTCATTCGGTGGTTTACCTGGCTTCGGGGTCATGGTGATTTGGGCAAACTTCTATTGGTTCGGAAAATGTGTCGTGCGAATAATTCCATTGAATGAGTTCGTAATAAAGACAAGTCCTTTATGTGGCAATTCTTTTAATAATTGCCGGTGATTAGGTCGTAGCCGGAGACTTTCTTGGACTGGTTTCCTTCAAGATAGTTCGCAAGGTGGGCAATGAGCTTAATGGAAAAGGATAGTGGGATGGCTGAAACCAGAAACCACTTATTTCGTCGTCATCCTCGTCTCTTTGGTTGGTTAGCGGGGTGAAGAGCTCTGCTAAATGCTTAGCGAAGGCCTCGGCTTTCTCGAGGTCTTTTTGGCCCAGCTTCCAGCGTCTGTTTTAATGGGCGGGTTTTGATGTTGTGGTCGTTTCATATTTTTGGTAACTTTTCATAGAAAGTAGTCTGTGTCTTTTGTGTTGTAAAGATTCAAAAGTTTAGCTTTGAATGTGTCGTTGTCGTAGTCTTTGATGAGTCGAGTCAGCTCACGCGTGGTTCTGTTCAGGATAGTTTTATCTGTTGGGTTGCTGCTTAATTGTCATCTTCTTCTCCACCTTCTTTTTTTCCGTGATCTTATTCCTGATGAGCGTTGGATATTTGATACTATTGTTTTTCGGGTTGACTGCTGATGTTGCTGTCCAGGCAGCTTCTTGGATTAATCATGTGAGGTGTTCCGCTGCGTCGTCGATTTCTGCTCCATTTTTCATTGGGTGTTTTAAATTTATTTTTTTCGGTGATGCTTTGAATAGATCCCAGTCTGTTCTTTTGTTACAGAGAGAGGGTTGGCTTAGTTTATTAATTAAGCCAGTACTCAGCGTCAGCATCACTGGAGAGTGATCAGAAGATAGGTCAATTATCGATTCTGTGTGAGTATAGTTGTCTGCTATTCCCTTTGTTACAAAGAAGTCTAGATCTGCGATTTTATTGGTATCCGTAGGCCAGTATGTGGGTTCCGAGGTGGACAATTGGTTGTATTTTTTCTCGCCATGGCTTTGAATAGTTCTCTGTCTCTAGTGGTGATAATTCTCGAGCCCCACCATTGATGTTTAACATTAAAGTCGCCTCCTGCTATAAAGCAAGGTCCGAGACTTTTGAGGAATTCAATAAACATCTCCGCTTTGATTGCGTGTTTTGGAGGACAGTACACGGCTGACGGGGTGATTGGTCTGTTGCTTAAATCAATAACGACTACATTTGTGGCTTGTATGTGCTCTTCCTCGAATTTTCCAATCTCGTAGTGCTTCATTGTGTTTCTTATTATTATCGCGGTGCCACCATGTGCCGTATCACCCGGGTGTTTCGTATCATAAAGTGTGTAACCGTGAATTTTTAAATAGCTTCTACTCGTGAAACGGGTTTCTGAAACTAGCATAATGTCTATTTTGTTTGTATGTAAGAAGGTGGTTAAATCGTGGCGTCTTTGCACCAGGCCGTTGGCATTCCAGAGTATTATTTTATAAAACTTATTTATTTTCCAGTGTTTCTTGCTAGTACTGTATTTAGTAGATTGACCATTGTGTTTAGTAATTGGGCTTGTTGTTGTATCATTGTTTTAATTTTTTAGAATGTTCTTTTGAGCATCGCTACTACCTCGTTTATGCTCTTTCTGGTGTTGTTTTTGTTGTTGTTGTTGTGGCTATTATTATTTTGTCTGTTGGAGCTTGAGCCTGTCGCTGCGGCGTAGCTTGATGTATTTCTCAAAGGTTGGTTCCTTGTGTGCTCGTCGATACTCGAAGTCAACAAGAACTCGCGGATCAATGAATTGTGATGCAGAAAGCGGTCTCCATTCGTTTTTTATTATTTTCAAACAGACGTGTAATTTTTACGAAAAAATTCCGGTTTCATACTTCTACACCTGGTACATAACCTCAATACGGCGAACAACGGAGTGAGCGTTTGAAAACGTGTGTTTTGTAGGCCACATACAATCGTCCGAGACTGGCAGACCTTTTTTGCATTTGCATTTTTTGCATTTGTATTTTTAATAAATTGCATAAAAAACACGGGAATCAGGGATGGAAGAAAAAAATTGAAACAAGAAGCTTTGAAAGTTCACATTCAATGTGACAGCTTCAAAATCGTATGCATATTCTGATCATGCTCGCTTGGATTTAGAAAGTTTGTTTGTTTTATTACGAGTGGGATCGTTTTTTTTTTTAATTGTATTTATCGAAACTGACAGGACTAACGCCTTTTCCTGGCCTTTTTAAACGTGTTTCGAACTCATGATAATTATCCGTGTAGCGAACATGAAGGTGCGACAGAGATAGAGAGATAGAAGCATGGTCAACTAGTGCTGTCTCTGTCGGACTCCCCGGCGGCGTCGGGGGTATTATGATCGGAACGAACCTAGTTTCGACTAGTGAACTACCAACTCTCTTCGATAAGCTACCTACCCCTTCCACTGAAGTTTCCAGACCTGTATGTAAGACCGTGCGACCGACACTCTGAAATTTATTGATAAGACCAGCCCACTACATAAACTTATATTCCTATTGGTAAATCTGCAGAATCAGAGCTGCAGCTAAAAAATACGGGGAATTTTTTCTAGCGTTTGTTATCATTAAAAAATAATATCCTATGCAATATTCGGGTGGGGGCGACCAAAGTTTCCCATAAATTATGGTAAAATTGCTAAACCTATGGAGTTTTGAAATTTTATAATAGCATCGGTAAGCGAAATAATACATCCGTCGCAATCCATTATTTCGTGAATACTGGCTTTACAAATATATTTACCTTCTCATAATGTCATTATGCGGTTTCACTTTTCATTTCTTCTTACAATGCTAACTATCCGATGTTTACATTTGTTCGTTCATTTTTTCGTTTAGCCCAATCAATTCATAGTACATAGTGTGTGTGTGTCTGTGCGCGCGTGCGTGCGTGTGTGTGTGTTCGCGTGCGTGCGTGCGCGTGTGTGTGTGGGTGTGTGACTGACGAAGGTTTATTTTCAAATACCCCACCCTCAACATAAATGTGAAATGTCCGCAAATACGTTTTTTTGTCCCCCGTGTTAGTAAAATTATATATCCTATAACTTATGGATTTTATGGGAAATTCCGACCTCGCCTGCCTTAATATTACATAGGATTACATAGGAATAATTTAATTATCTCGATCACGGGTATGACTGTATAGTACGCGCCCGTGTCGACTTCTATATCTAACGTGGGTTGTTCTACCGTTGCGTTTAAAACACTCACTTTATCATTTACTTCGCTCTTTAGCATGTGAAATGTTACGAATACGTAGCTCTCTCTGTTATCATCGTCGCTGCCGCTGTCTACGTTCCCCTCGTCCATGCTGTGTGAAGTTTCGCTGCTGTGAGCCAAAAAAAGCTGCTCTTTCGGTCTGCTCGTTGACGCTCCACCACAGCTCAATTGCTTTATGTGCCCCCGTTGACCACAGCACTCGCAGTCAGACCTATTGTATCTACATTCTCGTGCGAAGTGGCCTTTCTGGCCAGAGCAATAGTAAGAGCTGGAGTCTTGAGGTCCAGCTCTTATCGCGATGCTTGACGCTACCCTTGGACTTCCGCAATTCGATCCCCCTCTCCCCCGACCTTTGGGTCTTCTTCTTTGGAAAACCGGGTGCACGACTTCGCCCGTTTTCAATAAATTTTGCTTGTTTACTCTTTGGAATGCCCTTTGCCTTCGACCAAGTACCTTCTGTCATTGGCAACGGTCCTTGCCTCTGTGAACGTCCTTGGTTTGGCCTTCAGGATCTCGAAACGGGTCTGTTCGTTCACCCATCCGTTGAGAAAATGGTGAAGACATGCTTCTTCTTTGCTCGTGAATTTACATTTGGCGGCCTCTCGTCTTATTCGCGTCGGGTATTCACTCACGTCTTGCGTGAGTGCTTGTTTACTTTTTCAAAATTTGCTCCGCTTGTTCACATGGCTGGTCGGTGGAAAAATCTTTGTCACAGTTTTTCTAAATATATCATAATTTTATAAATGTCTTCGCGATTCAGATAGCAACTGAAGTTGCGGAGCGAATAAAGAGCCTCTTCTGCAAATTTCGACAGTTCAGCAGTCCTGCCGAAGACGCTGGCGGTCATTGATTGAGCGAGTTTGAATCGTCCGGTGCGGCACATAAACTCGAGCTACTCTTTATAGATATCGAGCTATGCGTTTTGCTAACAATCGCAAAAATTTCTCGACGCTGAACTTCGGACGACGCGGATTCCGACGAAAGAGATAAATCTCCCACCGAGATAAATTATATCATCATAAGAACTTATAACAATGAATTAGCATAGAGGAGGCATATATACTATACAGCAATTTAGAGATGACATTACGTTTCAACAAAAGTTCTTTCGCAGTTTTTCGTTTGGTGAAGCCAGTTGTGTGTTACAGCGTTTGAAAATGACACTAAAAAAGAGAAAATTCGATACATTCTTCAGTACCACTGCGACTAAGTCGGAAAGGTGAGCAGGCGACCTAAAAAATTTGTGCTGTTTATGGACCAATACAGTATTGAATGCAGCAACAATGCGATGGCTCCCACGATTCCGTTCTGGTAGTATGGACATCGAATATGAGGCACGCTCATCTTCGACGACGTTCCCCAGGGACTGAAGATTAGCCAGAAAACCGTTTGGAACCATTTACATACGGCTGGTCTCAAGAAGAAGCTCGATGTATGAGTGCCACACGACTAGACGCAAAAAAATTTTTTGGATCGAATCGATGCCTGCGATTCTTTGCTGAAACGCAACGAAATCGACCCATTTTTTAAGCAGATGGTGACTTGCGATGAAAAATGGGCGACATACGAGAACAGTAGCCGAAAAAGATCGTGGTCCAATCGCGGTGAGTCGGCCCAAACGATCGCCAGCCCGGATTAATGGCCAAGAAGGTTTTGCTGTGTGTTTGGTGGGATTGAAGGGGAATCATCCACTATGAGCTGCTCCCATCGGGCCAAACATTCAATTCGGACGTCTACTGCCAACAACTGACCAGATTGATGCAGGCGATCGACCGGAAGCGGCCAGAATTGACCAATAGGAAGGGTGTTGTGTTCCATCAAGACAACGCCAAGCCGCACACGTCTTTAACGACGCGCCAGAAGCTCCGAGAGCTAGGATGGGAGGTTCTATCGCACCCGCCGTATAGCCCAGACCTGGCACCAAGTAATTATAACCTTTTCAAGCATTTGCAAAATTTTTTTGATGGTACAAAACTGGCCTCGAGAGAGGCTTGTGAAAATGAGCTGGTCAAGTTTTTTCCCAATAGGGACAATGACTTCTTCATTCGCGGAATTATGAAATTGCCTTCAAAATGCACAAAAGTTATCGAACAAAACGGCGCATATTTGATCTAAATTGGATAATCCTAACTATGTTAATTTCATCATTGAAATAAAGCAAAACAATGCTCAGAACTTTTTACTTCACTTAATATTACGTGAATGAAAACGTTTGTTGTGTTCGGTAGTTCTTAATTCCGCGTTAAAAATTTTCATTTACAGATTAATGTCTACGCTTCAATCCTTAAATGAGCTATTATCTAAAATGCTCACGTCCGGACATTGTCCATTCGGGCATATACAAAACAATAACGTACAGGCCTATCTTTATTTATCTGCATATGCCACTTTCTCGGATCATTGCATTAATTAATTTATCCAGCACGAATATTCTTATCGCATCTTCACGTCATAAGGATATTTGCGCAGAATATATACATTATCGGGTAATGTGTAATTAACGTCTTGCAGATCAAGTTAACAACAGCTTGCAGTTTTATCGCTCGCTTTATAATCTAATTTAGCTAGATACCATTCTTATCCTTTCATTCTACGTTGAAGCGAGCCGCAATCAGTACTCTGTGAGCAATTTTTTATGAGCACTAAAAGTGAATCCAATCAACGTCATCCAACTTCTACTAGCTAGATTTGAAGCTTTGAATATTGCACAAACTACGGTTAACAACGCGGCAATTACTCGTGGACAATTTTGAAAAAAAAAAGTTGATCAATTCCTTGCAAGACTATAATGGAGTTGAAATCATAGAGGAAGCAACGCTCGATTTGCAAATACCATTCAAACAGTACGACGGCAATGCTGTTGAAGATAGTATATGGCAAAAAGACGAACTATGATTACAAAAGAAGCATTTGAGTACTGGAAGTCTGGTAAGATTGAAGCCTCAAAACCGTCCCACAAAAATACATATCGTTGGCTATGGAAATTTAAGGTAGTTCTGGTCAAATCTTAGGAATTGGCCGAAATCTAAGTATGGTGTAGATATGACCTTCATCGACTGATGCCCAAAAATTCAATTCGATTCACCGTTCAGTTCATGAGATAATTGCAATTGAATATGGGAATTTTTGTACGCGCCCCCTTTACCTAACACGTAAACCGATCGGAGTTTGCTCGCATTTCTCAATATAGGTTCTAAACGGATCTTAGGATTTCAAAATAAAAACACACGTGTACGCAGTACTATTGTGGGATTGATTTTAAAAAAATGACAAACTTTGATCGTTTAGTTTCGGAGATATCGACTTATGAAAAGTGGTAATTTTATTGCACACCGAACGCGGGCCCAACCATCTGTAACGGAATGGTAACAGTGTACGCTGCAGCCAGCTGATCGGCGCGTGGTCTGGGAACTCGAAGCGTGTTTTTTTCCCCCAAATTCTAGTAATTCTGGGACGGTTGTGCAATAAAGGGTCTAGCCGGATAAGAATGGTGAATCTGCCCCAACCGAATTTTGTGGCGCCGATTTATTCCAAAGTTCCTAGCCTAAAAAAACAATTTTGTGCAAAATTACGGCTTTCTACATCGATGCCGAGGCGTCTTCCTGCTGAAAAAACGTGTTTGATCAATTTTTTGCAGTCTTTGAATACCAAGACGCGACTTAGAAATCGGAAAGAAATCGGAAAAATTACAAACATGTCGATGTTGATGGGAAATTTTGTATCGTTTTTCAAAATGCTAAACTCTATTTTTAATTATAAAACCTGGCGTCAAATACATTATTTTATAGCAAAGAGATTTTTCTACTATTATGACAAAAATTTGCATGATTTTACTCTTTTTTCCCTACATTTCAGAAAAAAAATATCTCAAAAATCAACCTGCAACATATTTAAAAAAAAATAGAAACGATAAAATTTCTTATTTTTCATTGGAAATCCATACATAAATCATTGTTTGGGTTTAATTAATGGGTGATCATAGCTGCAGTAATTGCGAGACATAACTAACAGATGTAAACAATAGGATTTTGTACGCTGATTTTGGATATTTTTGAATTTTCGACGTCATTTAATAACATGTTGATGAGAAAATCATTGAGTATGTTTATGCGGACATTTGCTCACGTTACGCTAACAAGAAAACGTTGCGAGGTCGATGTCTCTGATTTCGATGAAATTTGGTTTGCTTGTAGAATGGGTAAAAATAGGCGACACGTATTTTTTTATATCGGCGGAGCCCGATTTTTAAGGGTTAAAAAGCACCCTTGAAAATTAGGGTGTTTTTCGTTTTTCGTGGATAACGTTTTAACGGTACGAGATATGAAAAAACTTCAAATTGCAACAATGTTTATTTTTTCGTGTACTATACACTGGAGATGAGAACCATGCCGATAGCAACAAATTTCATATTGTTTATTGCAAAAATGCAATTTTTTCAACCGTATCTCCGAGAATCCTTAATCGATTGGGATGTAAATTTGCATACATGTAGAGAATGGAAAAGTGCGGATACGGATTTTTTCTTTTTCCGATATCTTACAATTAAGGGGTTGAAACTGCCCGTCGATTTTTTGCCGAGAGCATCTTATAATCAGCTAGTCTTTTGGTATCTCGGTCTAAATTCACGTCAATATACGTTCGTATTATGACGCAATTGCATATTTGTAACATTCCAGCCCCTCCCCCCCAACGGTCCCCCTCTCGAAAGGCAAACGTTCAAAGTTCTTACAGTGCGGCATGGACGAACTTTTCTACAAAAAGAAATGGGTTACAAAGAAAGTACAATCAGTCAAAATAGTCGATACACATTTTCTCGTTGTCGAAATAAAAATAAAGTTGGAAGGGAAAAAATGTTGTATTTTTCGACTACTAGACGTTCATGATGATAATGATGAGTACAGCAACAAATGGCGTGTTGTTTATTGCAATAATTCGTGAATTACTTGTGAAAAATCACTCTTCAGTTTCCCACTCATATGGGCGGAAGCAAGGCTCGCAATCACGGACCGACTTCGTATTTCGGAAAGCAATTGGATTACAATTGTATATTTACGAAGAAATTCCACTCCGCTTACCGTATCGAAGGCATTATCTGCAGAGGTTACAGCGTTGTTGGGTTGCCGCTGCAACTCATGAACAGAATGATGCAACCATTTTTATCAGCTTATAACGCAGCATAATTTAATCTTTATCTTTAACTTTAATTTCACAAACAGCGGAACCAATGAACGAAAGAAATAAATCTTCGCAAAGAGCGACTACGGTGCAAAGAGCGGCTCTCATGATAACCTTGAAATCACCTTATTAAAGATTAATAGCAGTTCTGGTAATAGCGTGTGTCGTCGTTTTTTTCGCGTGTATTTATCAATTGGGTTTCGAGTCATATAAATTCACCAACGATCATTATTGCTGCAGTTACGACGGAGAAGCCAGCCCTACATTTTGAGTTCGAAATACAAATAAAAATGTACGTTCATCCGGTGAATGTTACCAAGATATAGAAGAATTGAGTTACGAATACAAGACAAGAGCTGTAGATTACTGGAGATCCGGGGCAAATGGGAATAGAAAGTGATCATCTGTTCAAACGAAATTCAAAAAGGTGAAATCAGAGTCGCAGTTGCGCCGGTGGGCCCATAGTATAAATAAGGGTGGCACCTACAAAGAAAAGTTAACAAAGATAGCTACACTACACGTTAAACAATTTTAATGATGCTTTGGACAGAAGGCTGCCTGTCCATGATATAGATCTTCGACGGTGGGCCTTACGTGCACGAGAAATTGTAGAAATACCAGCCGTAAATTTCCAAGCATCCGCTTCTTGGCTAAGGACATTCAAAAACCAACATGGAATTGTGTCACGGAAGATTACTAAATATGTAACAAAACAACAGTTATTAAACGCTGTTAGACGTCAAAAAAAAGCTATCGAATTTATAGAAATGGTGAAAGTCAACATAGCCAATGTTGGGGCTGAAAACAAATATAATTCTGATCAGAGTGGATTCAATTTAGAGCTACATCCAGGCCGCATATTGGCGAAAGCAAACATCAACAACACACAGTTATACTATACAGCCTTGGGTTTCTGCGAGTGGCAAGCTTTTGGCACCTATGTTGATCGTTTTAAACGAACCTACCGGCAAATTTGGTCCTCGAGTGGAACAAACTATGTTCAGAGCCGAAAATATATTTCTATTGGCTTCGAAATCTGGAAAGTGACGACTAATCATTTCAAGCGATGGTTCCAAGAAGTATATATTCGCAATACAGGTCCAAAATCGGTAATACTTCTGGATTCTTGGAGCGGTCAATGTCCAACTGCATTTAAAGAAATGGATATGCAAGGGAAAGATATTAAAGTTTTAACCATTCCAGCAGGTAAGTATATTGCACCAGTTTCATTAGTTCTGTAGACAATCAGTCTTTAGATAATTAGTAATTCTTGCAGGTACGACTGGAATGATACAGCTCCTTGATGTTTATGGCTTCCGTGTATGGAAAAACTTCGTCAAACACTTTTCAGACGCAGTAATATAATACAATTACGATGTCAATCTGCATTTGAGAGACAATATTGTTAAATTACAATCTCTTACACACAACCAGTTTTCTTCTCCACGGTTTACAAATCTTTTCAAACATGCGTGGTACAAAAGCGGGCACGAAGAAGAAAGACCACCAAACTTCGAAAATCCGGTAGAATTTTGCTTTTTACAAAATGTACCGACATGCGATATATTCGGCGAAGCAGCTATTATCACTTGTGCGTGGTGTAAGAAATCTCTTTGTTTCAAACACTTTTATCAAGACTATCATTATTGTAATAAGTATAATCCATAAAGAACATTACCTAAATGAGTAAGCGTGAGAACACTTTTCCCAATGTGTTGTAATCTTCAAAGGCAATACGTGGCGGGGGAGAATTTCTTCGTAAATATACATTTGTAATCCAGTTGCTTCCCGAAGCACGAAGTCGGTCCGTGATTGCGATCCTTGCCTCTGCCCATATTAGTGGAAAACTGAAGGGTGATTTTTCACAAGTAATTCACGAGTTATTACAATAACCAATACGCCATTTATTGCTGTACTCATCATTATCATCATGAACGTCTAGTAGTCGAAGAATACAACATTTTTTCCTATCGAACTTTATGTTTATTTCGGCCCGTTCACGAGCTATAGAAAGAACGAAGTTGTTAAGGGTGCGTTAACCCCTTAAGAGTGTCGTTCCGCCAAAACGAGAAAATGTGTATCGACTGTTTTGACTGATTGTACTTTCTTTGTAACCCATTTTTATTTCTACAAATTTTCGTCCATGTCGCACGGTAAGAACTTTGAACGTTTGCCTTTCGAGAGGGGGACCGTTGAGGGGGAGGGGCTGGAATGTTACAAATATGCAATTGCGTCATAATACGAACCTATATTGACGTGAATTTAGACCGAAATGCCACAAGGCTAGCTGATAATACGATGCTCTCGGCAAAAAAATCGACGGGCAGTTTCAACACCTTAATTGTGAGATATCGGAAAAAGAAAAAATCCGTATCCGCACTTTTCCATTCTCTACATGTATGCAAATTTACATCCCAATCGATTAAAAATTCTCGGAGATACGGTTGAAAAAATTGCATTTTTGCAATAAACAATATGAAACTTATTGCTATCTGCATCGTTCTCATCTCCAATGTATAATACACGAAAAAATAAACCTTGTTGCAAGTTGAAGTTTTTCCATATCGCGTACCGTTATTGACGAAAAACGAAAAACACCCCAATTTTCGAGGGTGCCTATCAACCCTTAAAAATCGGGTTCCGCCGATATGAAAAAATAACTGTCGCCTATTTTTACCCATTCTACAAGCATGCCAATGTTCATCGAAATCGGAGACATCACGTAAACGGTCAAACACGCATGATCACGCTGAAGCTGGCAGACAGACCTAGCAGACGCGCGCCGCCGCAACCCAGTACATTTTATGCGTGGCTGTACGCGGTCGGGTCGTAGCGCAGTAAGGCAGCGTAGGGCCTACCCCCACCACGTACCCGCGCGTGAAAGAGCCGAATGGATCTGACTAGCGAAAATAATGATTTTTTTGGTCCTTAACAATAGCCGTCACCGGGTTGAATCATAAGTCGATCGTTTCGTGTATTCATATAGAGTGCGCACGTAAATCGTCAAGTCGCTGTTGTCATGCGTGTTGACGACAGACGACTTGAAACAAAAATTTCGTTCGCGTACGGCGTACTCAAATCGCGGGTTAATATTTAGTTTTGTTAATCAACAAAAGCCGTCACCGGGATGAAACAGGGGGGAATCGATTTGACCGATTATATAGAACAAGTACGTAAATGGAAAAAGTCGCTACTGACACGCGTGTTGGCAGCAGACGGCCTTTTTTGAAATTTTTCGTGCGCGGACGTTGGCGCGATTCGCGAAAAACAATTTTTTATATAATCAACAAAAGTCGTCACCGGGATAAATCACAGGTCAATCGATTCGTCTTATTATACAGCGTAAGCAGCTGAGTCGAAGAAGTAGCTGCTGTCATGCAGGTTGACAGCAGACGACCTTTTGTGAATTTTATCGTGCGGCTAGCATGGCCCGAATCGCGGAAAACTATTTTCTTTTGTTAATCAACAAAAGCCGTCACCGGGATGAAACATAGGGGGATCGATTCGACCAATTATATAGAACAAGCATGTAAATAGAAAAAGTCGCTACTGTCATGCGTGTTGGCAGCAGACGGCTTTTCTTGAAATGTTTCGTGCGAGAACGCAGGCACGATTCGCGAAAAACAATTTTTTAATTAAACAACATAAGTCATCACCGGGATAAATCACATGTCAATCGATTCGTCTTATTATAAAGAATAAGCAGCTAAATAAAAAAAGTAGCTGCTGTCATGCAGGTTGACAGCAGACGACCTTTTGTGTATTTTATCGTGCGGCCAGCATGGCCCAAGCCGCGGATAACTATTTATTTTTGTTAATCAACAAAAGCCGTCACCGATTCGATTCGGCCGCCGGGATCGATTCGGCTAATTATATAGAACAAGCACGTAAATAGAAAAAGTCGCCAGTGTCATGCGTGTTGGCAGCAGACGGCCTTTTTTGACATTTTTCTTCCGCGGACGGTGGCGCGATTCGCGAAACACAATTTTTTAATTAAACAACAAAAGTCGTCACCGGGATAAATCACATGTCAATCGATTCGTCTTATTATAAAGAATAAGCAGCTAAATAAAACGGGTAGCTGCTGTCATGCAGGTTGACAGCAGACGACCTTTTGTGAATTTTAGCGTGCGGCCAGCACGGCCCAAGCCGCGGATAACTATTTATTTTTGTTAATCAACAAAAGCCGTCACCGGGATGAAACATAGGGGAATCGATTCGGCTAATTATATAGAACAAGCACGTAAATAGAAAAAGTCGCCACTGTCATGCGTGTTGGCAGCAGACGGCCTTTTTTGACATTTTTCTTGCGCGGACGGTGGCGCGATTCGCGAAACACAATTTTTTAATTAAACAACAAAAGTCGTCACCGGGATAAATCACATGTCAATCGATTCGTCTTATTATAAAGAATAAGCAGCTAAATAAAACGAGTAGCTGTTGTCATGCAGGTTGACAGCAGACGACCTTTTGTGAATTTTATCGTGCGGCCAGCACGGCCCAAATCGCGGATAACTATTTATTTTTGTTAACCAACAAGGGCCGTCACCGGGATGAAAAATAGGGGGATCGATTCGGCTAATTATATAGAACATTCACGTAAATAGAAAAAGTCTCCACTGTCACGCGTGTTGGCAGCAGACGGCCTTTTTGAAATTTTTCTTGCGTGGACGGCGGCGCGATTCGCGAAAATCAATTTTTTAATTAAACAACAAAAGTCGTCACCGTGATAAATCATATGTCAATCGATTCGTCTTATTATAAAGAATAAGCAGCTAAATAAAAAAAGTAGCTGCTGTCATGCAGGTTGACAGCAGACGACCTTTTGTGAATTTTATCGTGCGGCCAGCACGGCCCAAATCGCGGATAACTATTTATTTTTGTTAAGGGGGGATTTTCTTTTTTTTCGACAAAAAAATCTATTTTTCGCTGACTGCTGTTTCATATTCTTCAAAGTGTTGAGAATATGTGTGCAAAATTTCAAATTAAAATTCTCAAAAATGGGAAAGGTATAAGCGATTTTATACCTGCGTGTCGACTCGCGGTGGCCGCGCACTCGCTGTCACACGGCAGGGGTCGGCGCGCCCGGCAGCTGCCCGAATCTGTTGCTCGGCGGACCATAAAAATAACGGGACAGCATACAATAGGCATCGCGGCTTATTTGGCCGCAGGGATTTTTAACGAAGGCTTTACAGCAGTCCTTAAAACAATGACGACGATTGGAATCGTCGTTAGCCAGCAAGCATCAATATTCGTCGAAGCGCGAGATAAGCAGCGGATAGAGAGGCCAACGAGACGCAGCCTCGAAGCAACGAAAGAAGCTCGAACAAGACGCAGAAGCGAAACTGCTTCACTGAATGAGTTGTTCGAACCCGAGGAAGGCATCCTGTATGGCCCTGGCATAGCAGATTAGATTAAAAATACTGTACGTACTCGATATGTCCCATAAACTGTACTCACCACTTTAAACGCGTTTTTCTCGAAGCAGCTTTTTCACAACTGGTGTGCACGATTTCTCAAAAACTATTCAACCGATTGTCTTCAAATTTGGACAGAATGCTCAGCTGACATCCTTTTATCGTTTGATGAAGCAAAAAAGTATACGTTTAATAGTTTTTTATTTATAACAAAAAATCGATCAATTTTTTTCGAAAAATCGATACTTCAAGTTCAAAACGTCACCAAATCGTCAATTTTTTTTTTCCCTTCATCGAACGATAGCTATATGTGTCTAAAGTAAAATGCTTTTTGGGTTTTTGTTGCAAGATAAACGTGAAGGCTGTAATCGTGCACACCATCAAAAAAGGACCATCGCGCGTCGAGGGGGGTGAGAGGCGGATTTTTTGATAAAATTGTTTAAATTTTTTTTTGTAGGTAGTAAACAGATTAATAAAACTATATGCCAAGTTTCACAAGTTTTCCGTTGTATACTTTCTGCACAAAAAAATTCCCAAAAAGCGGTAAATTTTGCGAAAAAAAAGACAGACCCCCCTTAATCAACAAGGACCGTCACCGAGATGAAACATAGGGGGATCGATTCGGCTTATTATATACAACAAGCACGTAAATAGAAAATGTCTCCATATTGTCACGCGTGTTGGCAGCAGACGGCCTTTTTGAAATTTTTCTTGCCCGGACGGTAGCGCGATTCGCGAAAATCAATTTTTTAATTAAACAACAAAAGTCGTCACCGGGATTAATCACATGTCAATTGATTCGTCTTAATATAAAGAGTAAGCAGCTAAACAAAAAAATTAGCTGCTGTCATGCAGGTTGACAGCAGACGATCTTTTGTGAATTTTATCGTGCGGCTAGCACGGCCCGAATCGCGGAAAACTATTTATTTTTGTTAATTAAAAAAAGCCGTCACCGGGACAAAATATAGGGGGATCAATTCAGCTAATTATATAGAATAAGCACATTAATAGAAAAAGTCGCTACTGTCATGCGTGTTGGCAGCAGTCGACCCTTTTTGAGGTTTCTCGTTCGAGTAAGGAGGCGCGATTCGCTGATAACAATTTTTCAATTGATATAGAAACGTCGTCACGGCGATAAATCATAGGTCGATCGATTCGTCTTTTTATAAAGAATACGCAGCTAAATTGAAAAAGTAGCTGCAGTCATGCAGGTTAGCAGCAGACGACCATTTGTGAATTTTATCCTGCGCTCAGCACAGCCTGATTCGCAGATAATTGTTTATTTCTGTTAATTAACACAACCCGTTACCGGGATAAAACGTAGAGGCATCTACTCGGCCAATTATATAGAATGAATAGGTGAATCGAATAAGTCGCTGAAGGGTCGCTGTTGCATTGCCTGTTGGCAGCAGCCGACCCTTTATCAATTTTATCGTGCCGGTAACGCGACCCGATTCGCAATTAATTAAGATCGATATATTTGTTTTGCGGAAACACAATTGATCAATGCAATGTTACTCACTCATTAACGTTGTAAGCAATCCATTAATCCAACAGTTACGAAAGTTGCTCACTTCTGTCTTTCACTGCACAACAATATGATATGTTAAAAAAATGTATTTTATGACATAAGTTATTGTATCCTCAACTTAAACACGACAAGAAATAGCATGTTTTCAACGAAGCATTCGAACATGATAGACGAGACTGCCCTCAATCACAACGGGTAACCAGTCGCAGCTATGACTGGTGCAACTACGTCGGTACTATTTACAGAAACCTTGTTGCTCTTATGACGCTATCCCTACCTCTACAATCGAACATTTTCTACGTCGTGCACATTATCTTTATACCAGAAAGAACCCGATCATACATTTTTCTCGTAGACGGATTATATTCGGAGAAAACGTCACATTATTTTGGGAGAAACAGGATGCCGATTTTAATTTTTTTTAATCTAACCGGCCGGTTGGTTTTCAGTGGCTTAGATTAAGAAAGGTGGTGGGTGTTTCGACGTTCGCTCCGACTATAATCCGCCTATGCGGTTTAGCCTGGACCGTAAGGTCCATCGATATGAGTGTGCATGTTTCACTGTGAGTATTAATCATTAATACATTTATGGCTGGTGGACCATAAATGTAAAGGACGTAGGATCCATGCGCTAGGTTCGAAAACGAGAAAATCGAGATAATTTGCGCCGTTACATTCTTGTACGTGCGTACTTACTGCTTATTTGTCTATAGCCATAGCTGGAAAATAATGTAGACAATGTTCATTCGCAATGGTGGGGGAAATAAGGGCACGAAGGGTTTCTGTTATTGGTGAAGACGGGCTCGCACCAGTCATAGCTGCCGACTTGCTGCGCGTTATCATTGAAAATAGACTTGTCTGCGGTGTTCGAACGCTCCGTTGGAACCATGCCGTGTCTTTTCGTGTTTTGATTAATTTTCTAGAACGTTTCATATTGTGATAGAGTGAAATGCATTCGTGATCTACTGTCGAAATTTTTGCATCAATGGATTACCTACGGCGCTGATAAGTGAGCATCATTCTGGCGAACAATACTTGAATCAAGTGAATTAGTGTTAATTTGCATAATTTCCATAATAGGGGGAAGCGCAAATTCTCAATGATGTAATGCACTTTCAACATTTTCTCTCGACGATAATGCGCGTTTGAGATAAGTATTTTTTAAACGAATTCTGTCACAAAAAAAATTATGAAGTACTACAACCCTGGCCCAGAAGGTGCAGACGCATGATAAGAAAATAAACATAAATTAATCAACAAAAAAAATCTATCCGCATACGGGGCCTCTCTATTCACACGAAATATCCCATAGAAGGTCGTCCGTTGCCATTACGCATGGCATTAGCGAGTTATATTATTTCCAGGCGTATTCATTACGTATAGACGAATCCATCAATCTACTGTTTATCGTGTTGTCGACTTCTCTTAATTAACTAATAAATTGTTATTCGCAAAGCAAGCCTCTTTACTCGCATGAAAAATCTCGTAAAAGGTCGTCAGCTGCCAACACGTATGACAGTAGCGACGATTTCTATTGACGTACTTGTTCTATATAGTTGGTCGAATCGATCCCCCTATGTTTCATCCCGGTGACGGCTATTGTTGATTAACAAAAATAAATAGTTATCCGTGATTCGGGCCGTGCTGGCCGCACGATAAAATTCACAAAAGGTCGTCTGCTGTTAACCTGCATGACAGCAGCTACTTTTTTTGTTTAGCTGCTTATTCTTTATAATAAGATGTGTTGATTGACCTGTGATTTATCCCGGTGACGACTTCTGTTGATTAATTAAAAAATTGTTTTTCGCGAATCGCGCCTCCGTCCGCGCACGAAAAATTTCAAAAAAGGCGGTCTGCTGCCAACACGCATGACAGTAGCGACTTTTTCCATTTCCGTGCTCGTTCTATATAATTGGTCGAATCGGTCCCTCTATGTTTCATCCCGGTGACGGCTTTTGTTGATTAACAAAAATAAATAGTTATCCGCGATTCGGGCCGTGCTGGCCGCACGATAAAATTCACAAAAGGTCGTCTGCTGTCAACCTGCATGACAGCAGCTACTTTTTCGACTCAGCTGCTTACGCTGTATAATAAGACGAATCGATTGACCTGTGATTAATCCCGGTGACGACTTATGTTGATTAATTAAAAAATTGTTTTTCGCGAATCGCGCCTCCGTCCGCGCACGAAAAATTTCAAAAAAGGCGGTTTGCTGCCAACACGCATGACAGTAGCGACTTTTTCCATTTACGTGCTCGTTCCATGTAATTGGTCGAATCGGTCCCTTTATGTTTCATCCCGGTGACGTCTTTTGTTGATTAACAAAAATAAATAGTTATCCGCAATTCGAACCGTGCTGGCCGCACGATAAAATTCATAAAAGGTCGTCTGCTGCCAACCTGCATGACAGCAGCTACTTTTTTTATTTAGCCGTTTATTCTTTATAATAAAACGAATCGATCGACATGTGATTTATCCCGGTGACGATTTTTGTTGATTATTTAAAAAATTGTTTTTCGCGAATCGCGTCACCGTCCGCGCACGACAAATTTTATAAAAGGCTGTCTGCTGTCAACACGCATGACAGTAGCGACTTTTTCTATTTACGTGCTTGTTCTATATAATTAGTCGAATCGATCCCCCTATGTTACATCCCGGGGACGGCTTTTGTTGATTAACAAAAAGAAATATTAATCCGCGATTCGAGTACGCCGTACGCGAACGAAATTTGTGTTTAAAGTCGTATGCCGTCAACACGCATGACAACAGCGACTTGACGATTTACGTGCGTACTCTATATGAATACACGAAACGATCGATTTATGATTCAACCCGGTGACGGCTATTGTTATGGACCAAAAAAATAATTATTTTCGCTAGTCAGATAGATTCGGCTCTTTCACGCGCGGGTACGTGGTGGGGGTAGGCGCTGCCTCACTGCGCTGAGACCCGACCGCGTACAGTCACGCTTAAAATGTACTGTGTTCGGGCGGCGCGCGTCTGCTAGGTCTGTCTGCCAGGTTCAGCGTCATACACGCATGCATAGTAACATGAAGAACGAACAGATGGCGTTTACGCGAGTTCTTTTCTACAGTAGTAAGGTAACAGCGCAGCGTTACAGAATTGCGGCTTGCGTAAACGGACCATCTCACAGTTGTTTTACAGTTTACTCGGCTCTGAATATTTCAGCTTATTAGCTTGACCAAAAGTCCGCGTTAACATACTCATCTCAGCTGTCGGTACAAACGCACAGTTCAAGTGGCGCCACTAGTGTGGATGCATCGAACTAAATTCAACTACGCAATCGATCTGGATTCTACAGACTCCAAGCCTAGTTTCCTACTTATTTGTTTATTTCTCTTTCGTGACAGTTGTGAACATCCCAGCCAACTAAATTGACACACGCCGTAATCGAACGGATGAATTGCATCCATTCTATACGATACTGGACGAAGAATTAAATAAAAATAGTAGTGCTACTGGTAACAATTTTATCAATTTGCTTTTCATCATCGGGCTAGGTTTCACGGAAAAGACATGTTAATTTCAAGTTGTCGGTTTTAGAGTAACTTATCGGCGATACACATACATATCAAGGACATACCATGTCAACGCCGCAAGCAAGCTCGGATTCGACAACAGATCCCACGAGATGTGCGTATTGCTTTCGTGTGCTTAGAGCGTTGAAGGGGCAGCAAAAGAGAATGAAGGATAATACTGAATGTTTTGAACACTCTGCAAGAATAGGCAAGGTCCTAAATCTCGGTGATATTCTCTGCAATAATCGCAGGTTGATTCCATATAGCAGAAGTGGACAAGTCAATGAAAATAGCTCCAAATCATTAACGACATCTGGTTCAAAACAATCAGGATCACACCAATGAACAGAGTTTGGTGGATCTCGCCAAAGTTCTATGCCACAAGTTGACCTTGATGTCCTCTATGAATGACCAACGCAGTCATCTTCACTTTCTTTACACCCATCTCAAGGGGATTTTTCACAACAATCGGCTACAGTAATATGTTCACAAAGTTCCACAATCACTCCTTCACAATCGTCTACTGACGACCCATTATTTGTTGCACAGAAGCCTATCAATGTCGAATTGATAGGAGTGCCCTTTCCACGGGTAGTGTCAACTCACAATTACTGCTTTCTTCGTTGCTCGTCATCACCAATCTTCACTGTCCCATCTCAAGCTCGATTGCAAGCATTCCAAAAAAAAAAGATCTCATTCCCAAGGGAAATCATTGTTGCTCAACCCATCTGATAAAAGACAAATTCTATGCTGATGATCTAGCAACGCTGCAAATACATACTAGTAACAGTATGATTGAAGTATCAGACTTGACGTTTTTCCTTAATGATTTGTCGAATGGTCATGAATTGAAGCAACAAATTGGGGATGGGATGGAATACTCTATACCCCAATTGCAATTGATAATAAAATTCTGAAAATTTGGTACGTTTTTGTATTAAGTATTTCAGAGGTCGTGTAAAAATTTTACGACAATTAGGATGCTCGTTATTGAACAATTAACATTCACAAATTAAATGTTGTCTTATGGAAACTGATGTACCTTTGCAATAAGTTTTTTTTTTTGACCTCTCAATTTTGTAATATCTACATTATACTGGAAGGAACAGAAACAAAACGAAGTTTATTGGTACATTTTTTTTTAATTTCTTTTAAAAATTGTTCTTAACAAAATGCTAATTTTTTTAAATAACGAGCTTCCTAATCGTCATGAAATTTTAACACGACCTTTTAAATACTTCATACAAAAACATACGAAATTTTCAGAATTTTCTTATTATTTTTTACTTCAGCCCCTAAGTTTTCTGTAGAATTCTGTAGAATTCTGTAGAATTCTAAGTAGAATTCTGAAAATTTGGTATATTTTTACATGAAGCATTCAGGAGGTCGTGTAAAATTTTCATGACGATTAAGAAGCTATTTATTGAACAATTAACATTAACATGTTTAATAGGGACTCAACATCCTTAATTACGAAAATCTAAATGAGCTGTGTGGAAAAATGAAATCACTGAGGAATTCCAAAACTCGTAACAATTTTCACGCATTGGTCGTGTCTCTCGTCAAAATGAGGACTGGGAATTCGAATAGTATTATTGCATCTGTACTTGGGCTTGATCGTGAACAGCCAGTTTCAGATTATTGTGCACAAGTCGTGAACTCTTTTGAGAAAGATATTTTACCAGAGGGTTTCGGATATTGTAGCAATTCAAAGGACGATCTTGTAGAACATCAGACTTCGGATACAGTTAAAAACCTGTATGAGCACGAGGACCAATTAGTGCTGATATTCGATGGAACTTACATTCGCCATCAGAAGAGTACGAACAACATCTATCAACGGAAATCTTATTTTGGCCAGATGAAGGTACCATTATGTAAACCTTTCACTATCTGCACGACGAATGGGTACCTTGTTGAGATGGAGGGGCCTTTTTACGCCACTCAAAATGATGCTGAAATAATGAAAATACTGCTAGACGATCCGAATAGACTCCAACGAATAAATGAAACCAGGTGGCATTTGTGTAGTTGATCGAGGATTCAGAGATGTGGTGCATCAATTGGAAGACCGAAAATATATAGTATTAATGCCAGCATTAAAAGGACAACGTGCTTAGCTCACAACTGAAGAGTCAAGCAACTCTCGATGGGTTACAAAAGTTCGTTGGGTGGTCGAAGCAGTTCATGGCATCCTTGGCCAGAAATATAAGCTACTTCATCACTCTTTGGATAATAAACTCCTTCCAAATGTTCGATCACTCTTCAGGATTGGGATCTCCGATGTTGGGATTAGGGATGAGATCATTGGGCAGATGAAGTCCCGGCGCAATACTGATAATTCAGCTGCAGAAGAGGCAGAATTGGAGCGTAGGAATCATCGAAAAACGCAATTGCAACAATTAACATCAGCTGATTTGCTTGTTTTCCCGGAGCTGACCGAAAAGGAATTAAAGATACTCTTTACGGGTTCATACCAGCTATCTCAAGCAGTGTATTACCTTGCTGAAATGATGGACGAGGATGGAAAAATTGCACTCAATTATTTGAAGAGGTTAGAAGATGCGAATCACGCAATCATTCAAGTTCTCGTGAGGTCGAGACACGTCAATAGCAAAACGTATAAATGCTATATTGATGACACTCGTGATTCCCAAGGCTCTTCCGGAACTCGCCGTTACGTTTGTGATTGTCCAAATGGCAAACGAACCGTTGTATGCTGGTACTGGTTCATACCAGCTATCTCAAGCAGTGTATTACCTTGCTGAAATGATGGACGAGGATGGAAAAATTGCACTCAATTATTTGAAGAGGTTAGAAGATGCGAATCACGCAATCATTCAAGTTCTCGTGAGGTTGAGACACGTCAATAGCAAAACGTATAAATGCTATATTGATGACACTCGTGATTCCCAAGGCTCTTCCGGAACTCGCCGTTACGTTTGTGATTGTCCAAATGGCAAACGAACCGTTGTATGCTGTTCACACATTGCTGCGATAATTTATTATCTATCGAATGCTCGATAGCTATCGAAAATCATTGGACCAGCCAAAATCCTTACAGGACCCTTCAATGTTGTAGAGGTTAATGCCGTTATCGGGAGTGACAGCGATGAAGATTAATATGTTGCAATATAGATAGTAGGGGTGAATGAACTAAAATTAGCAATAAAATCGTATTGTTTACATCGGTTTCTCATGCCTCATAACGGCTGCACCCATGAGCACGCATTTATTAAATCGATAGAATGATTTCTGTATGGATTTCCAATCAAAAATGAGAAATTTTGTCGTTTTTATTTTTTTTCAATGTGCTGCAGGTCGAATTTTTAGACTTTGTTTTTTTTTAATGTAGGGAATGAATAGTAAAATCATGTCAATTTTTGTCATAATAGTAGGAAAATCTCTGCGCTACAAAATAATGTTTTTAACGGAAGATTCGATGATTAAAATATAGTTTAGCATTTAAAAAAAAAAGAAAAAAAATCCCATTAACAAGTACATTTTTCCGATTTTTCAGAATTTTATCAGTTTTTCCAGTCACGTCTTGGTATAAAAACTGCGAAAATCGAAAAAAAACACGTTTTTTTTCAGCAGGAAGACGCCTCGGCATCGATGTAGAAAGCTGTCATTTTGCACAAAGTTGTTTTTTTAGGTTAACAATTTTGGAGCTCGCGCGCGCGTGCGTGTGCGTGTGTGTGCGTGTGTGTGTGTGTGTGTGTGTGTGTGTGTGTGTGTGTGTGTGTGTGTGTGTGTGTGTGTGTGTGTGTGTGTGTGTGTGCGTGCGTGCGCGTGTGCGTGTGCGTGTGCGTGTGCGTGTGCGTGTGCGTGCGCGCGCGCGCGCGCGTGTGTGTGTGTGGATATATTATATTTTTTAATTTATAAGTTTTCACAGCATAACGGTATCGCTTTTTACAACAAATCATCCTCATTACATCTATAACTAAAGTATTTAAGGGGTAAGCCCACTGTAAATTTTTTGAAAAAACGATTTTTTTTTTATTGGCTTAAAAAATAGTTTAAACCCTCTAGAATAAGAAAAAAAGGTCCTGTGCGAAAAAAAATTTGTTGTCCTTAAGAAATGAAGGCCACCGCCAAGCGTGTCAAAACTTGCTCCGAAACGACTGCAATTATATCGGAGATGGCGATTCCAAAACTTTCAATGGCATCGTGGATTCGAAGCCTTATGAAAATGTTGATGTTAAAAAAAAAGAGTGCATAGATCACGTGCAAAAAAGAATGGGCACTCGATTGAGAAACTTAAAAAAAGGAACAAAAGGTCTCGGGGGAAGAGGAAAACTCACTGCCAAATTGATTGACGAACTAAGCATTTATTACGGCTTAGCAATCCGTCGAAATTCCGATTCCATCAAAAATATGAAAAATGAGATCTGGGCAACCCTTTTTCACAAAATGTCAACGGATGAAAAGCCTCAGCACGAAAAATGTTCGGAGAATTGGTGCAGTTGGAAGAAAGCGAAAGCAGAAAATGCCTTGGATGCGTATCATCACAATCAGCCAATGAGTGAGGAGGTTTATCAAGCCATCAAACCCATCTACATGGAATTGAGCCGGGACGAGTTGCTGGAGCGTTGCTTGCGGGCCTATACTCAAAACAATAACGAAAGTTTCAACGCTACCGTTTGGAGTTTGGCCCCCAAATCATCCTCAAGCGGAAAAACTGTACTAGATATTGCGACGGATATCGCTGTTTGCATATTCAATGGCGGCCTTACCAACGTCTTGCAAATATTCAAGATGTTGGAGGTGGAAATTGGTGTACAGTTATATAATTTCTGCATCGAAGCCGACGCCAAACGCATCACGCACGCGGAGAGATCTCTGAGCGACGCGGCCAAAAGTGCGCGCGCGCTCCAAAAATCAACCAGGAAAGACGAAGAAGACGAAAATTTGGCTATCGAAGGACAAATGTATGGTGCTGGGATTGCAGACTAACGGTAAAAATTTTTTTTAACTTCTTTTTTAAATTTTTTCCAATAAAAAACTATTCGCAAAACTTTAAACGCGTTTTTCTCGAAACATGGTTTTTCAAAATGGCACGCAGCATAACTCGAACAATTTTCATTTTTTTTACTTGAAATTTTATCCAAATGTGAACATTTACATTATCTTGAGAATGTCGATCGGAATTTTCAAGAACTTTATTTATTGATTTTTTATTAACAAAAAACTTGCCGTTTTTTTCGTCAAAAATCAATTTTTTTTTCAAACGCACGCCAAATCCACAAAAATTGATACTTTTTAAAATCCGATCGACATTCTCTAGCTATAGCCCTCTAGATTAATGGTTTTTTTTTTTTGTTCTAGATTCAAAAGTGCACCAGTGGTGCTGCGTGCCGCGGAGCCCTGGAAGCAAAACATGTCCCGGGAAGATAGCTGTGGAACCGCCATTTTGTTTTTTTTTACTGTAAAAAAATTTTATAATAAAGTTTAATGTATGCCCGATAACACCATTAAAAGTTTCTTTTCAAATACCTTCAATTTCGGGAGCAAAAAATTAGTGAAAAAACCTTTTTTTTCGGGCCGTTACAGTGGCCTTACTCGTTAATTTCATTTTGAACGTCTCTTCAAGTAGGCAGTCAACTTATCAATATATATTTATTATGAATGTTATCCTCGATAATATTCAAGACACTTAAAAAACAAGAATAAACTTTGTTTTAAAATATTAACACATTACAAACGTCTGTGTTACAGCGAATACAATTTAAACTGTCGGCACGGTGGTGTAAATCCACTATCCGACGTCCTTCGTCAGCGAATTTTTGTTGCTGATCGTTGAGGTTACGGTTATTCTCATCGCGTTTAGCCGCATTTGCTTGACACATGGCTGCCACAGCTTTCAGTCTTTTAGTAAGCGCGTTTTTTCTATTCAACTTTCTTTTGTATCGCGTTTGAGTTGAAATTTTCACGTTTTTTTAAAATTCATTTAAAATATTTCGCGAAAGACGGATCGTAGGAAGCGCAACGCTATGACTGCAGAAAAATCGCGCTGTTACCACGATTACAGCGCCACTCTCTATACGAGTATGAGACCTATCTATGCATGAGGTGCGAATGTGTGGGACATATAGAGGGTACAAGCTCTGTCAAAAATTTACAACCAACAGCATCGTATAGGCATTGGATGTTACTATACGCTTCGACCGATACTTTTGGCTCATACGTATACCTACAGAACTACCTTAAGACGGAATGACACCCGACGCGAAACTCCGACGCGGCCCCGGCTCGAGTCGGTAGGACAGAGCTCGCACGAGCTACTACTCCCTACCGCTAGAAGTTACAGCGCGCGTTTGTCTGTGACGACTCCGTCACCCCAAACTTGTCCACCTACCATACCGACACAGGCGCTCGAAGCGCCAACGACGAAATCAAGAAGTTCCTGTAAGAAGACTGATTCGGAGTTCCGAAACTATATAATATAAGATTCACTTCCGTGTGAGACAGAGACTTTGCTAGCCATGCTAAGCGTTCGTTAAGCGCATTCAAATTTGTTAATATAAAGTAAACGAGAAGTCCAAAACTATAGTGTGGGGTAGTGTGTGGGTCATTCCCCGTACTCCATTTAATCAGTGGAATAACTCCCAAATTGCCTCACTGGTGACCGCGAGATGATTGCAAACGATCGGGACGCGTAACCTCAACCGGCCACGAGGTGCCGAATTCCATGGCCACACAACACACGCCTGCTGCGTCGCGCACGCGATTCTCGGATGACTGTGCTAACGGTCGACGGCAACAGCCTTGAAATGACCGATGCTTCGAGCACTTCGCGAGCAACGCATGACGAGGCTTCACCAACTACGTCCGGCACAACAAAGGGCATATTCAATGAGGAATTCATCTCAGCGATCCGCAAAACGGAACTTCCACGATTCATGCATGACAGACCGGACATTTGGTTCTACATTATCGAGGGCTATATAACGACGTGCTCAAGTCATTGGACGCGGACACATTGTCGCAAATCACCGACATCATCTGCAACCCTCCGGCACAAAACAGGTATGAGAGACTTAAAAATGTAATCGTTCAAAGGCTCTCAAATTCAAGAGAGAAGCAAGTTTTTAAACTTTTAAACGAGGTCGAGCTCGCAAACAAAAAGCCCTCGCAGCTATTACGCGAAATGAAGGATCTCGCCGCAGGAGGTGTCTCTGACGACGTCCTGTACCCCATGTGGCTCAACAGAATGCCTGCGAGCATTTGTCCGATGCTGATCAAAACAAATAACTTAGATCTCAATGTCCTAGCCGAAGTCGCCGATAGGATTCTCGACGCAACTGGTGTCTCTCACATCATGGCTACGAGCACAGTCAAACCAAAGGACAATTTGTCCTGCGCGCTCTGCGCAAAGCTCTCTAATGAAATGAACGGATAAAAACAAATGTTCTCAGAATTCCTGAAAGTCCCTCGATCAAGGGCTCCGAACTACAATCCGCACAATTAACACAGACGCTCAAGATCCAGGTCTGCGACACTGAATCGACTGGGAATCTGCTTCTACCATAGGAAATACGGCGCACAGGCAAATCGATGCACAACCCCATGCTCCTACGTCACTTCAACAAAATCGGAAAACTAATGGCGCTGTCGCCAATCCAGGCACTCGGCGACAGCAACAACAACAATGCCGTACCACTCGAAGTCCGACTACACATCTACGATCGAAATTCCCATTTGAGATTTCTCATTGACTCAGGTTCGTCCGTTACTGTTATTCCAAAAAAATGTATTTCAAATAAAATGCGGCCCAGTCAAGAAAAACTCTATGCTGCAAATAACACGGAAATACTTACCTATGGCGAGAAACTCGTAGAAATTGACTTCGGACTGCGGCGTCCGTACAAATGGTTGTTTATCATCGCCGACGTGTCATCTCCAATAATCGGTGCTGATTTCCTAGTCCATCATGGACTGTTAATCGACCTGAAGCACGAACGATTAATAGATGAAAAAACCCTACTCGATTCTACGGGTGATTTATTGCCGACGAAGATTTACAGCATTTCGACGATTAACGCCGAACAGGATTTCAAAGGCATATTGGCACAATTCGCGGACATAACAAAACAACATCCACTCCAGTCCTTCCTAACCAAATGCACGATTGCTCACCACATCTTTGCAAATGATCAACCGGTCGCGGAAAGACCCAGGAAACTTTCTGGCGCGAAACTCACCGCTGCCAAACAAGAAATTCAGTCCCTCCGGGAAAATGACATAGTTAGACCTTCGCGCAGTCCTTGGTCCAGTCCAATTCACCTATTGGAAAAGAAGACTGTTGGCTGGAGTATGTGTGGGAACTATAGGAAACTTAACAGCCAAACTGTCCCTGATCAATATCCACCACCGCTTATACAAGACCTTTTCGAGAAACTGAGCAAGAAAACAATTTACTCTACGTTGGATCTGGCAAAGGCGTACCGTCAAGTTCCTATGGCTCCTGAGGATGTAGAAAAAACGGCGATCGTCACGCCATTCGGCTTATTCGAATATCTGTTCATGCCATTCGGTCTTCGCAACGCATCTCAAACCTGTCAACGATACATTGATTCAATTTTCAGAGATCTCGACTTCGTACTCTGTTACATAGATGACATAATCATTATGTCCAAGTCTTCCCAAGTATGCCCTTGGGAAGACGGAAGTGGAGTTTCTAGGATACCAGATCAATCAGGACGCATACAAGCCACCGCAGAGTCGAATCCAGGCAATACTTGACTATCCGAGGCCAAACAGAATTTGTCAACTTCGACGTTTTCTCGGTATGATGAATTACTATCGTTGTTGCATCCCACACGCAGCTCATCTTCAGGCACCGCTAAATTCGTATCTGAAAACATAAAAAAAGAACGACAAGACATCGATCGCATGGACTGAAGAAGCAATACAAGCGTTCAACGACTGCAAAGAGAGCATTGCCTCCGTAACCTCAACAACATTCATCTCCTCTTCAAATCCGATTATACTTACCACGGATGCTTCAGACACTGCCATCGGAGCCGCACTCGAACAGAAACAAGATCGAATTTGGAAGCCGATAGGATTCTTCTCGAGGAAGCTGAGTGGATCTGAAAAAAACTATTCCGCCTACGACAGAGAACTCGTGGCCATCTCTGCAGCAATCAAGCATGTTCGACACATATTGAAAAGTCGCAGTTTCGTCATAAAAACGGACCATAAGCCTCTCACTCACGCTTTTGCACAGCGATCAGACAAGGCATCTCCAAGACAGCTCCGACAACTAGATTTCATCTCTCAATTTTCTACAGAAATCATCTACGTCAAAGGCGAAGACAACATCGTCGCTGACGCACTGTCGCGTATTAATTCCATAGCAATGCCGACCGTGCTCAGTCCTCAAGCCATACAGGAAGCTCAAGCAGGAGATGACGAACTTCAAAGCCTACTTAACAACGAAACTGCACTTCAACTCCAGAAATTGTTCATCGAGCCGAATGTCAGCATCTACTGTGATACATCATCTGGAATCGTACGACCATACATACCTGAATCACTACGCCGCACTGCATTCGACTCTGTACACGGTCTGGCGCACCCAAGTGGTCGTCTAACGTGCCATAACATGCGCGAAAAGTACATTTGGCCAGGCATAAGGAAAAACGCTCTACAATGGTCTAGGGAATGCATTTCTTGTCAACGTGCCAAGATCCACCGGCATACAAAAGTGCTTCCAAACAAAATCGACGTTCCGGATTTGAGATTCGACCATGTGCATCTCGATTTGATTCACCTAGCAGAAGTAAGAGGATTTAAGTACTGGCTCACCATCATAGATAGATTTTCCAGATTCCCAATGGCAATCCCGCTCAGACATCTTACAAGGGGACAGTACAGCAGTCGGATTTTTGTAATTTTTCGTACTCATGGTACGCGAAGTTCAGAGCTCGAATATTAATATCCCAAAGCAGTTCGACGCCATATTCAGAAATTTTCGAGAAATTTGACTTTGAAGTTTTCGAGCGCACGCTTATCCCACAAAGATGCAACGATATTCGAACCGGGCTCGTGGCGTACCCGGTAGCGCTCGAGTCTAGTAATCGCGGGATCGCTGGTTCGAGTCTCACTTCGAAATATTTTTTTTTTTTTTTATTCATTTTTTAAATGAAAAAACGCAAGTCATATTTTTAATTATCTCTTGATTATCAACATACATTTTCAAGTATCAATATTTGTAACCAACAACATTTTTAGGATGAAAATGAAAAACGTCGGGTAAGGAATTGAATACTTTATTATTCGGTCTGTATTCGTTTGTTTTATACATCGGGTATAATGTTACACGAGCCAAAGTGATAACCATCGTAAAAACAAGGAAAACAGTAATTTTCACGGCATCTCGCACACCGTACAAACGCTGCATTGTTACATTCGCAATTTTTTTTCAATACATCGATCGGAAAACAAACTTCATTCACGTTCATGAAGATTTCTCTTTGATCGCAAAGTTTCGAAGCAAACCACGCATACCTGATCATGTTATTGAAGACCGGAGAAGACAACTGATGATGAACAATAGAATGAATTTTTATGCAATCTTCTCTATCATTAATTTCACGTCCTTGTTCAATCAGATAGGCGCAGTTCTGCAGACGCTTTATGACATTTTTTACTTGGCGGTAAAAATACACGTCACAAGGTTGCACTAATGGAGTGCATTTTGATGGAATTACCTGCACCGTGCAAGTAGGCAGACGCCTGTCATTTCGAAACACCTCATTGTACATCACGGTATCGGTTTGGCCTCCCCAGGAATCGATAATTAAGAAAAACTTTTCTTTTTTTACGTAGGGTTTCAAAACGTTGATTAAAAAATCTTTGTATAACTTTGTAGTCAATTTTCCCGATTTCGATGACGTGACTACGACGTTTCCGTATTTTTTTAGGTACTCGTCGACCGATTTTTGAACTCTGGGACCAAATGAACCTGTTGTTTCTTGTAGGCATACGAACACCAGGGGCAACAATTTTCCTGATAGGGTGACAGAGTACTGCGCAGTATAGGAATGGGTGACTTTATTCATATTCTGCAGCTTTACCAGCACTACTTTTTATCCTTTGGTCGCCAGAGTTCTGTCGAACGTCGACTGGTATTGGCATCCTAAAAAAAATAGAAAAGGAATAAATTGCTTCGCAGGTAGTTGATCAGGACAAAGGCAAACGATGTACGCAGAACTGTTATTCACAATATCGACGGTTACCAAAGCAAACGTTATATTCACATATTTCATCATTTATTATTCTATTTATATTCCTATTAATCTACAAGGGAGTTTATGTAAATATTATTACTGGATATTTTTACGTCGCCTATTCGCAATTTCAAGCAAGAGATAATCAAAAATAAGACTCGCATTTATCATTGACAATTATAATTACATATATGTGAATTAGCATAGATTTTATGATTTTCATCCCGGGATTATTTATTATTTTTTTTATAAATAATCACCTATTGTTATATATAAATAATATATGATCATATATGAGAAAATATATAATTATGTATAACTATAATGAATTTTGTACATAAATAACTATATATGGATTTTGTCCATATATAAACATATAGATATATTATATTAATTATATATAATAATATGTGATTATATACAACAAAAATTTATCGGGATATTTTAATGACGGAGGTATGCGAATAAAAAAAAAAATGAAAAAGAAAAATTCGAAGTGAGACTCGAACCAGCGACCCCGCGATGACTAGACTCGAGCACTACCGGGTACGCCACGAGCCCGGTTCGAATATCGTTGCATCTTTGTGGGATAAGCGTGCGCTCGAAAACTTCAAAGTAAATTATCTCGAAAATTTCTGAATATGGCGTCGAACTGCTTTGGGATATTAATATTCGAGCTCTGAACATCACGTACCATGAGTACGAAAAATTACAAAAATCCGACTGCCGTACTGTCCCCTTGATAGATGTAAATGGTGAAGAAAAAACGATCTCGATCGAACGCTTAAAGCCCGCGTTCCTCGCCAAAGAAGATTCATCGAATCAGAGCATAATTCGCCACGGAGACATCATCCAACCGCATCAACAGGGAACAATGGACAAGCCGCTCAGAACGTACCAAAGAAATAAAACCGTAAAATTTTCCATTTGAAATCTTGGAAATCCTCTGAGGGGGGAGTAGATGTGGCGACTCCGTCACCCCAAACTTGTCCACCTACAATACCGACACAGGCGCTTGAAGCGCCAACGACGAAATCAAGAAGTTCCTTTAAGAAGACTGATTCGGAGTTCCGAAACTATATAATATAAGATTCACTTCCGTGAGAGACAGAGACTTTGCTAGCCACGCTAAGCGTTCGTTAAGCGCATTCAAATCTGTTAATGTAAAATAAACGAGAAGTCCAAAACTATAGTGTGTGCTTCATTCCCCGTACTCCATTTAATCAGTGGAATAACTCCCAAATTGCCTCATGTCTCGAACGCGTGTTCGTTCCGAGCGCACGCTGCGACGGAATCGCGGGCCACCTTGCGTCGAGGCATACATTGTATTGTTATGCCTCGACGCAACATGTGTGTGCGCGTGTGTCTGTGGCATTCGCTACATCGGACGCACGCGGTTGAAGATTGTTTTTTTCCCGCATGCTGTCCCGTCGCAGTGAGTACACACTTCGTGTGGGTATATACACGTATATACCCACACGCTGACTCACGGTCAGTGTCGACAACGAATTTCGTTTTCTTTGTTTCATAGGCTCTCACGCCGGCTCAATAATTACCCGCGCGGTCGGGCCTGCTAAGGCCGGGAGGGTAAGGTGCCGGGGCGGGGCTTGTAGGAAGCCAGGCTGGTATGGTCCGAAATAACGAAGGACTGCGCGTACTTTTAATAGATATCGCGGTTTTAATGATGCAACGTAAACGACCCACAGGGACAAAAGATAAGGGGTTATCGCGGTCCCCGATCGCCTGATTACGCGGTCTACCTCGCAATCACTCGAGTGTTGGCCTCGCGGTTCGACGTCCCGTGGTAGAAGGACGAGGGTCGTCCTTGCCGATTGCTCGACGCTCTCTTTCTCCCTTCCACGTCTAATATTTAACTTTAATTAAACTTTATTCAGCGGCGCATAGCAACGACATCGTCAGCAATTTTGCTAGAGACTCCGCCTGGCGCTCTTCGACATCAGTCATTTTGTTTTGCGCGACTCTTGGCGAAACGCGGTGGGGGGAAGCTGTGGGTATGGTGGGTGGGTGTAGCAGAGATACAAGGGATCAGTCGTTCCGCATTGTTAATTGTTCTCGAGCGGCAACAGCAGAAGCATATGCAGAGGAAGCGGTGCGAGTTAAAAGTTCGCGTTGAAGCATTCTTGCAAAACTTAGCTGCTCTTCAAACACTCATACAGAGAAGAACAGCGTTACAAGTTTTAACCCGTGAAATTCAAAAGCTCAATATCAGCGATGGACTTCTCCCAAATCAACAAGATCGGAAAGTTGTCGGACTTCCTGCCGACGAAAAAACTGTCGGAGCTTTCGCTAAAAACCGACTACAAGATTTCTGATGTACGGCCAGTAAAAACATGCTTCGGGCCCCGAATCATCATTGAAGTGGACAGAGAGTTCACGTGCTTTCTACCATCCAGATTCACCGAAGTTCTGGAAAACGAAACGCTGTTCCAGCAGATGGTAACGGCTGCGCACGAGAGTAATCTTCTCATGGAGTTCTTCGGGGACGATTTCAACCCTCTGGAATTCAAGCCAGCCGCCGAATAGTGCAGCGTCTACCAGTTCCCGCGAAAGACAACGACATCTCACTCGCGTGATTCAGTTTACTCAGAGCAGCCATGGCAAACGAGGCTTCCGATAATCGCTGCTATAAACCGTGCCCGCTGCTACTACACATATCCCATAACCTCAACAATTGCTTGACAAAAAGTGTGCGGTTGGGTATTGAAGTTATCGGTGCTAATCAATTATACCCTGTCATGCGTTTCACATGCGACAGCAACGGTTGGACAACGCTAAATACTCCGTCGTGGTTGGATTTTCGCGAACGTCTCTCTACGATCACAGCGTATCTCAACGGCGAGGGAAACACTCCTACGATCCACACCGTGGTTTCCTGCGATAGTTACAATTTAGAATTCGGTGAACATCTCAACCGGCCCACCGTAACTATCACTAACATTCTTCACCTTCATAAAAGATGACTTCGTCGTGCTGCAGTTATTGGAGGAACGCATAAACGGCTACATGGCATGACTTCATCGCTCCACCGAAGACGCGACAAAGTGTAAAAATGCCCTTGTCAGCGTAATCGCAGCCGAAGTATTCAGCATGACAGCGCGTCGCTTACGGCGACGGATTCGTAAAAGGAAGACGAAAAGTCAGGAAAGCGTTCAACGCACCCTATCCTGTATACCCGGCGAACTCTCCGCACGCGCCAGCACATGCGTCACCGATAATCTCATAAACCATCAGTTCAAACGGTTAATTAACAGCGATATCATGTACATATCATAAAAATGTATACTTTGTGAACATATTTTAATAAAGCAAAAGATAAAGGGGCCGCTATGGCGAACCCTCCGCTCCGGCCATCCCCCCCTCCATACCCCCCGGGGGCGTGGGGAGGGGATAAGGACGGCCATCCCCACTCCATCCCCACCACCTCGGCTACCGAGGAGTGGGGGTCGCCATAGTGGCCCCCATACTACTCGTGTCTTTTAGATTTCGATGCGGAATAATATATCAAAAATGAACGAAATCGGAGGGCGGAACCGGAAACGGTTTCCTTCTTAGTCGGAAATTCTCCACGGTCCCTTTAAACTACTAATGCCAACATTCCACGTTCCTTAGTCATAAATATAAAATGAGGCCTTTCCGCTACCAATGGCGAAGTGTTCCGAAAACGTTCTCTGGCTATGTTTCTTTTTATATTCCGTTATTTCGCGCACGTTCTTTGGTAGGCTTCTTCCTTCTTTTCACCGCTCGTATTTGCGCTCATTTACTACTAATGCCTTTAATATCCGAAAGGATTCCCTCAGTTTAACTACTTTTCTATCTCTTTATGTGTGCCTTCTCTATGAATCTCTATGAATCTATCTCTCTATCTATAATGCTATCTCCATGAATGCCTTATTTTGTCTAGCATTTCCACCGAGGGATGGCATTCCGTGTGCCTTTTTCGGCTTTAATTCCTCTTGCCATTACGCAAGGGCACTGACCGCGCGCGTCAACGCCGCTGTCTCTGTGGCGGTATTGGTGCTCACAGATGTGACGGACCTGTACGTCTTTGCACATACGAACAAAAACTTAAGGGCAGGGTAGGGGTTTCAGCGTGAATAAAAACACTTTTTTGCGAATTTTTTTCATCTATATGGATAGAGTAAATTTATTGAAATCTTTTGTACATTGTTGTCATTTTAAGAACATTCCGTCAAATTTGTACGCGAAAATATCCACAAACAAGCCGGTGATAAAGCCAAGATTTCCAAGAACGTGATTTTCCAAGAACGCCTTTGGAAAAACACGATTTGCGGTGTTCACTGAATCTCAGCTACAAATTATCTGAAAACAAGTACCATTAAAATTTAGTCAAAGTATCATCAAATCCTCCCCCAACGGTCTTTGATAATTTATTTTTTCATTTCTAAATTTTTGGGGGTCATGTAAAGAGAAAAGTGCTATTTTTCACGAAAAAATCCGCCATTTTGGGGGTGGAAAACCCCCTCAATGTAAAAAAAAATCTCAAACTAACCGTTGGGCGGAGGTATTTTATATGTAGAAAGTGTGTACCAAGTTTGAAATACATCGGTCATATAGTTTTCAAATGGCGGTGCTGTCACGTCCTGAGGGGACGTGGGCATATATATATGTGTGGTATCCCTCTTTCTTGCCTACGCCTAGCGCAATAGTACGGGATGAGGGTTAAAAAGGGGACGTGCTGGTGGAAAGGATAATTTTAAAGAATTTCGTGGATGATCCAATCGTTGAAAATAATGGTTGTGACACTTGTGTTCGATTGACTCGTAATTTATTAGAATCAGCCGTATGGGTTGATCCTATTATTTTAAAGATACAAATTGAAGAGGAAAGGGTGAAAATGTGTTCGCTTACATTGATGCGTCTCGGCGTTGACCCAGTCGCTTGGGTGTCAGGTACGGTCGTAAAACTATGGGCCCTTCGTCGATGACCCGAACGCTCGCAGATGGTGTGGGTGTGTGTGTGACGGATACAGCAAATGTTCGGTGACACAGATTCTAGTGTTCGTGGATTTCGCGGTTCGAGAATGGAAAATACAATGAAATATTGCGCGTAATACAAATGTCAAAATTCTTAAGATTATCGCGTAACTGTTAGAGAACTTTCGAAGTACAAGATTTGTATAAACTCGAGTTGCAAGACAACGTACGCTTTACAAGAAAGGAAATGAATATTCAACGCGATGGATATCGGTTAAGGAACTCTAGATATGAGCTCGCTGGATTCTGACTGGAGTCTCGGATTGAGACTCGATAAAAAGAAGTTTGTGTGATCGTGGTTGCCGGAAGACTGACTTGGTCATTTTCTTCTTCTAGGATGTAGGAAAAATTGGGATGCTGAGATGGTGGGAGACTGGCCCCCTGGGAGAGTGCACATTTGGGGGTGCATTCTTTTGGATTGGTGGAAAATATGTATAAGTTGGAATGAGAGTAGGAGCGAGGAGTAGGTTGCGATAGCCACAACCGTCGCTCTATTTCCGGGAATTGGAGCTGCGCTTCTTTATCTGGAGCGCGGAAAAATATAGACGAAAAAGGGGCCTTGTCGGCGCCAAGAACGCACGCTCGAGATAGGGCTTGTTGACCGAGGCCCGCGAGTCCGCATGGGAAATATCAACGCAGTTTTATGACCGCGGCAACTTCCTGGGTCGGAGGATTTTCTCCTAGCGAGTGTATATTTTGAGGATTTGGACATTTTTCCGCTCTTGGATGGTCGTTAGCATTCGGTATCGTTGCGTCGTTATATATTTACGTCTTTATGAATATCATCACGCATTTCTTGCGTGTCGCTTCACGTGTTCGTCATCCTTGTAACCCGAAGGTTTCCTTTGTGTATTTTTGGTACTCGGACTCTGTTCGGATTACAACGAGACTGTTCGAAATTTTCCCGCTTGTATATTTGTTCTCGATATCGTTAAGACCGCTACGCTTTCGCGTAGGAAGGTACGAGAAACGCTTAGTTATATTATTATGGATAGGCTACGTTTCCGCCGTGGTAGGCCTAACTCTAAAGAAAATATTCAGATCCGTCGAAAAATGAGAATTCCGCTATCGTGGGTATTAGGCTTAAAAAGACATTGTACGCATTTGGTCGCGACGTGACACCTCCCCCCTTTAGGATTGAGCGTCTCGCTCGATCAGGGTCGTCGAGGGTTGCAACCGAAAATTTAGTGGCACGATAGTATCAATTGGCATTGTCATTGATCGACTTACAATGTGACTTAAATATGTTCGAAGATTGTTGTCTAATATGGCGGTGTAAATGTGATTATCGCCTTACAAGAAAGTTTTTTTTAATGTATATATATCTTTTTACTTCACTATGAAATATATAATAGGTGCGCGTTTTCTTCTCTTTCTTTTTCCTTATGCATATATACTTATTTACTTATTACAACTCATCTTACTTGACAAGGTTAAAAGAACAATAATAATGAGGATAGAGAAAAAGGTTATTGAGCATTATGAGAGTGGTTGTTTTGATACTAGAAAGTCTTCTCGTGCGAACTCAAGGGAAAGGAACGTAGATTAGGAGGTTGATCGTACCTTGAACGATCAGAGACGTTATTGTAGAGATCGGGTGTTGCAGCGTTGGCCTTGGCATGACCCTTTGGTTCGACAGAAGGAGCTGTGACGAGTTTATGAAGTTCTTGCCCAGTTTCATGGCTGACGTTTTCTTCTTAGGTCGTTTAGCCAGGTGCATCAGGAGGTGCGTAACCGAGTCCTATACTGCACCGACGAGGTAGACCGACCGGCCGTACACAGTATGTAGGCTGCATGTATGGATCTCCGATGAGCATGATCGTTTCCACAATGGGTAACATCCGGGTGACACCAGCGTTTGCTGTACCGAATGAAAGGAATTTTTCCCCAGGTGCGATTTCAGGTGGAGTCCGCTTGATATTGTAGGTTGTTGTTGTCCAGGAGATTCAACAACTTCTCTCTTTGGTTAACAGTATTTAAACCACTGATGCTTCGTGCCATATTGCTTAGGGCAGCGGGTTTTCTACGGGAAACATTATGCGTTCTCGTACGTTGTCGATATTTTCTTTGAAATAGATCCCACATGATGCTGGGTTGGTGTGTCGCCAAGCAGATTTCGCCGTTGCCTTCACGCTTGCAGGTGGTATAGCTCCGATCGCAACAGGTATATACTAGGTGTCCCCAAGAAGTAAGATGGGAGAAATAGGGAGTTGAAAGTTGTTTGCATTTCGCTTTTTCATAATATGTGCGTTTGAGGAGTAAGGAAATATGTTTCGTTCTCACGAGCGACAGGCAATTGATCGCAACATTCTGTTAACCTGGTCAGGCTACTTCTATTATAATAAATTGAATAACGTATACTTGTTCGCCTACAAGTATCGCCATATAGTCTGGCTTCTTCACTAAATTGTATACAATTTGTCCGAGGCTTGGATCGCTACTATCAAACTATTTTGGAGTATATGACGCTCCCCTTTTTCACTGCTTCGTAGGCGTATCTTAATATAATGGTTTTCTAATATAATATAATGGCTACGTATACAAATTTCGAATTGGTACAAGCGATTATATGTAGGTTTGCGACTGGACATTTTTCTCGGATTATGAAACAGTTAGTTCAGCGAGTTTTGAATTTTGATGCCTTATGTTACTCTGTTGGGTATGCATATCGTAATATGATGATTTCCTAATATAACATAATGATTACGTATATGAATTTGGAATTGACGTAAGCGATTATATGTAGGTTTGCGATGGGGTTTTTTTTTTGAATTATGAAACAGTTAGTTCGGCGAGTTTCGAATATAAACAATTTCGGGTGTTCTGCACTGAGGATACTGTAACTAAAAATTTAATCTGTTTCTCTGGCTGCAAGTGCAAAGGTGATATGGTTAGATGTTACTGAATAGGTTGATCACGGCCATCTGAAAAAACAAGGTCATTATTATGATTATTTATTCAATTAGGATTAAAATTGGGTTTTGAGACACCCTTGTGTCCTCCGATTGGGGACTTGTGCATTTCGTTGAAAATGAGATCGCCTTGTTCAGTCAGTACATATCGCAAAGTTCCCAAACATATTTATATTTTGATTTGATTGTTCTTGAATGCTCTTTTTATGGTATTAATTACATCTGCCCAAGTCGAATGTTCGACGGGCTCGATCCTCGGTCATACCCCACTATGCTGACGGCAGGGTTGATTAAAAAAATGAGCCATATTAAATGGGTAGCGATCATCTGAAAACAATGGAATAAATATTATTAATTGATTACTTGCTAATTTAAAATTCGGAGTCGTCGACTCTCGTTGGTTTGGGTTTTCTTTTAGGCTTTACTTCGGCGTTGATGTGCGAATATCGTAATCTATTTTCATGCACGACTCGTGGCTTGCCTTGGTACTGGATCTTTACGTTACCCTTATCTATTTTTTCCAGGACCTTATGAGGTCCCGTGTAATGATCTCCGAGTTTCCCTGGTTTGGGCCCTTTCTGGAGGAAAACGAAATCTCCGGATTTGAAACTTTTGGGATTCGCGTTTTTATCATAATATTTTTTTGAGCGATGTTTTGATGAGACTAGATTTTCGTAGGCGAGGGTCCTGATTCCGTTTATACGGGTGATCAATTCGATCAAATATCCACGATACGTAGGTAACTGATCCGATTCCCTAAGCGGTTCGCTTGATGGGATTCGTGCTAATTTACCGAAAACTACCTCGAAGGGTGTGTATTTGGTGCTTTCGTGGACACTTGTATTGTAGGAAAGCATTGCTAATTCGAGCCATTGATCCCATTCGTTATCCTTATCTGTGTATTGCTTAAGGAATTCGACTAGAGAGTGGTGAGACCTCTCCAGCGATCCGTTCGATTGGGGATGAAATGCGGTCGTTCGACATCGCTTAATTCGGAATCTTTTTGCTACTCTTCGCATGAGGCCGCTGAGGAAGTTACTCCCTTGGTCCGTCAGGAGTGCTTTTGGTGCGCCGAAGACGCATATGAACCTCTTTATGAATGCGTCGGCGATTGTCGTCGCTAGTGCGTTTGGAAGTGAAATTGCAATGCAATATTTTGACAGGTGGTCTTGAATTGTGAGGATATATTCGTTTTTGCTGGACGTCCGTTGCATTGGACCTACTATATCCATTGAAATTTTCTCAAAAACTGTACCTGGGTTGTCTGTTATTATATCGGCTGCTTTGTCTTGACTCTGACCAACTTCTTTAGCTGACACTCCAAGCATTGCTGCACCCGCCTTTGAACGTCCGATTTTAAATCTTCCCAGATATAGTCGCGTTTGATTCTATTGTAAGTCTTGGAAACCCCTTTGTGGCCCCCGATTGGGGAGTTATGCATTTCGTAGAAAATGGAGTCACGTTTTTCGATTGGTACGTAGCGCAAAGTTCCGAGGCAGATCAGTATCTTAACCGGACTGTCTTTAAATACATCTTTTACGATATTCAGCACATCTGCCCATATTAAGTGCTCGACGTGTTGGCAATGACAAAAGCTGATCGACTGGAGGTCGAGTGTTTCGCAAATCGAGTTTAATTCTTCCATGCTCTGATTAATTCTTTCGGTTATTAAAGCGAGCGATGCAGACTGCTCGCCCTTAATGACCAAAGCGATGTGATATTTTTTTCCAACCTTTTTGCTGTAGGCTCGGCCTAACGACAGATCCTTCCAGATGGGGAACTTATTGGATTCTAATAGTTTTTGTCCTCCAGGGTCACAAGGTTTCCCTGTTGAGTCTATGAAATAGACTAGATTGTCGTTCCGAAATTGGAACTGTTCCTTCGTACTGACGCAATTAGCAATTTTCAATTCTGGCCTCTTAATTTCTTTGACTGGAGGATTTTCGTCGGAAAGTTTTGAGTCAATCGAACTGGAGTCTGAATCTGTTGGATCATCGGAGTTAGGAATGGAGGAGTTTCCGGAATAAATGGCAGGAGGTGCTTGGCGCCGGTCGGGAACCTCAGCTGTTTTGGGGTTGATGCCCTTAGTTGGTCGCCTAACACGTGCGGGACTTATTATTTCGGCCTCCGTTTCCTCGCTACTACTCTCCTCGTAGTTTATGGCTCTTCGAGTTCGACGCGGAGGTTTGTGGGGCCTAGTGCGTCTGGGGAAACCTATACTGTTTCATATTGATCGGTAGGTCGTCGACCGTGGGGATCTTGTGTCGAAGAACATGTGTCTCTTTGAGAGGCTCACCCTTTATGTCGAACCTGTCTGAGTATTTTTCGATGGGTTTTTTTTTTTTTTTTTTGACATGTTCTAATTTGTCTTGCGCGAGGTGCTCTAATCGTAGGAGAGATTTTATTACTTGGGAATGCTCCGAGTTATTTTTTTATTTTATCCGATGTTGTCTGATAGGTAGAAATTGTATTTACCTGTTTTTATATGTTTCTGGTTTAGGTTTTCCCTCATTACTAGAAATTTGTTTTGTTTTTCCTTGGTCATCGCTTTTGTTACAGCGATGGCAAGGTTTTATCTCGACTAGGTTTGTCGAGGGTTTTTTTCTTTTTTTTTATGGGCCGCGGAAGGACCCTGAGTTTTTTTTATGGGCCACGGAAGGACCCTGAATCAACGTAGTCGCCATGCAATCTACGCTGGGAATAGAAGAATTGAAAGGACTTGAAATTTTCGAAGAATCTGATTCGATCTCGTCTGCTGACAAGGTTTCGACCGTATCGAAAGCCCACAGTCTTACGACCGGCACGATTAATTTTACGGCGTCATTAGTGGTATTATAAACCTTCAAATGAGCCTTCCCATTGACGGTTGTCACCAGGCAGTCGCCGGCATAGACACCGTCACGGGTTTTGAAAGGGGCAAGATATCCCCCTTTCGTCGTGCAATCTATGTCCGAATTAGAATTAGAATCTTGAAACAAAAATGGATTAGCGTCGCGAGAAACTGGATTAGCATCGCGAGAAATAAGGGTTAGCATCGCGAGAAGGAAGGATTAGCATCGCGAGAAATAAGGATTAGCATCACGAGAAATAAGGATTAGCATCGCGAGAAATTGGATTAGCATAGTGAGGAATTGGATTAGCATCGCGAGAAATAAGGATTAGCATAGCGAGAAATAAGGATTCGCATCGCGAGAAATAAGGATTAGCATCGCGAGAAATTGGATTAGCATCGTGAGAAAATGGGATTAGCATCGCGAGAAATTGGGATACGCATCGCGAGAAATTGAATTAGAATTGGAGATTGCCATGCAATCTGGGTTTGTTTTGTTTTGTTTTTTCTTCATCATCGCTCTCGCTGGAGCGTTAACAAAGTTTTATTTCGACGTTTTCCGTCGGGTTTTTTTTTCTTCTTTTTATCGGCCACTGGGATCTGGACCGGCGTAGTTGTCATGCAATCTACGTCCAAATTTAGGATTAGAATCTTGAAATAATGGATTAGCATCGCGAGAAATTAGATCAGCATTGCGAGAAATTGGGATTAGCATCGCGACAAATTAGATTAGCATCGCGAGAAATTGGGATTAGCATCGCGAGACATTGGATTAGCATCGCGAGAAAATGGGATGAGCATCGCGAGAAATTGGGATCAGCATCGCGAGAAATTGGATTAGCATCGCGAGAAAATGGGATTGGCATCGCGAGAAATTGGGATTAGCATCGCGAGAAATTGAATTAGAATTGGAGATTGTCATGCAATCTGGGTTTGCTTTGTTTTGTTTTGTTTTTTTTTTTTTGTTTTTTCTTCATCATCGCTCTCGCTGGAGCGTTAACAAAATTTTATTTCGACGTTTTTCGTCGGTTTTTTTTTCTTTTTTTTTAATCTGATTTTGTTTTTTTTGCTTGGAATCACAGATTGTTGTGCAATCTAATTTTGTTTTTGTTTGCTATTGTTTTCCATTATGTCGAATTCCTGTAGTTTTATGACCGGCACGATCAGTCATACGGCGTCATTTGTGGGGTTGAAACCCTCTAGTGGGCCTTTCCGTCGATGTTCGTTACCGGGCAGTCGCCAGCGTAAACACCCTTACGGATTTTTAAAGGCGGGATATTCCCTTCCTTTAACGTGCAGTTTTCGACTCTTCCGTGGAAAGAAGTTCCCGGACACGCGGGGATTTTCATTACTTCGTCGGGTTGTTATTTCTTTTTTTTTTTTTTTTTGTTTGAACGGACATGTCTTTCCTCTACACTCAAGGCATTCTGTCTTGAAATTTATATTGGATTTTGTCGTAAAAAAAAAACAATTCGGACCTCAATAACCCAGGGTAAGGGAGTCGAACCTTATCAGGTATGACGTGGAATAAAGTTTCGAAATTCATATATAGATACCTGGGAAATTTCCTATGTATTGTTTTTTAATTAGGTTTAGAATAGCGCCACTGTCTAACAACATTGTTATTTTTCTTTTTTGTGGGTGCGCTCCGATACACACCGAGGGTCGGTTAACGAAATCTTCCGCGTTTATAGTGTAAGTAAGATAGGTTCGGGCGGAGTGATTATCGTGACCGGACGCTTTGAGATCGTGAAATCTCTCAGTGCAGCTGCCCGACCGGTATTCGGACTATTTCGCGAGTTATTATATTCGCGGGTACGGCAGTTTTTGATAGTGTGTCCTATCCTTTTGCAATACCGACAGATGGGTCGGTTGGATTTAGGCGTTTTGTTCTTTAACTGAAAACATTTATCTGCTGAATGGCCGATTTTTTTGCATATTTGGCAAACAACTGAGTTTTGTTTATTTAGGACCCTTTGGTGCTCGATGGCATTGTGTTCTTGATTTTGATAATTTTGGCAGGTGAGGGTTGCCAATTGACAATTTTCTGTAGTGTGATTGCCTCTTTTGCATACATTATAACATTTTACTGATTTGGGCGGGACGAAGCTTTCGTGGTTAGTGAGAGTGGACAGCAATTCATTGCGTGCTTTAACTTCGTGTTCAATTTTTATCGCATATTCTATCGCGTCTTGGCATACCGGTGTGAATTCTGATAAAGCGATATTTTTTTCCTCGAATTCCGGGACGCAGCTGATGGCGTCTTTTAGGGATATTGACTGGTTTGTTTCTAGCATCGTCATAGCTTTGTGGGTTTGTTTCCGATTTTTGAGAATTTTGTAATGTCTTGATCGATCGTTTAGGAGGTTCCAACCAGGTAACAAATCATATATACGAATTTCCGAATCACTTATAGACGGTGGACTAATTAGCACATTCCCTTTCTAATAGATCCCGGACGAGCCCCCAAAAATTATATGTCACGTCCTGAGGGGACGTGGGCATATATATATATGTATGGTATCCCTCTTTCTTGCCTACGCCTAGCGCAATAGCACGGGATGAGGGTTAAAAAGGGGACGTGCTGGTGGAAAGGATAATTTTAAAGAATTTCGTGGATGATCCAATCGTTGAAAATAATGGTTGTGACACTTGTGTTCGATTGACTCGTAATTTATTAGAATCAGCCGTATGGGTTGATCCTATTATTTTAAAGATACAAATTGAAGACGAAAGGGTGAAAATGTGTTCGCTTACATTGATGCGTCTCGGCGTTGACCCAGTCGCTTGGGTGTCAGGTACGGTCGTAAAACTATGGGCCCTTCGTCGATGACCCGAACGCTCGCAGATGGTGTGGGTGTGTGTGTGACGGATACAGCAAATGTTCGGTGACACAGATTCTAGTGTTCGTGGATTTCGCGGTTCGAGAATGGAAAATACAATGAAATATTGCGCGTAATACAAATGTCAAAATTCTTAAGATTATCGCGTAACTGTTACAGAACTTTCCAAGTACAAGATTTGTATAAACTCGAGTTGCAAGACAACGTACGCTTTACAAGAAAGGAAATGAATATTCAACGCGATGGATATCGGTTAAGGAACTCTAGATATGAGCTCGCTGGATTCTGACTGGAGTCTCGGATTGAGACTCGATAAAAAGAAGTTTGTGTGATCGTGGTTGCCGGAAGACTGACTTGGTCATTTTCTTCTTCTAGGATGTAGGAAAAATTGGGATGCTGAGATGGTGGGAGACTGGCCCCCTGGGAGAGTGCACATTTGGGGGTGCATTCTTTTCGATTGGTGGAAAATATGTATAAGTTGGAATGAGAGTAGGAGCGAGGAGTAGGTTGCGATAGCCACAACCGTCGCTCTATTTCCGGGAATTGGAGCTGCGCTTCTTTATCTGGAGCGCGGAAAAATATAGACGAAAAAGGGGCCTTGTCGGCGCCAAGAACGCACGCTCGAGATAGGGCTTGTTGACCGAGGCCCGCGAGTCCGCATGGGAAATATCAACGCAGTTTTATGACCGCGGCAACTTCCTGGGTCGGAGGATTTTCTCCTAGCGAGTGTATATTTTGAGGATTTGGACATTTTTCCGCTCTTGGATGGTCGTTAGCATTCGGTATCGTTGCGTCGTTATATATTTACGTCTTTATGAATATCATCACGCATTTCTTGCGTGTCGCTTCACGTGTTCGTCATCCTTGTAACCCGAAGGTTTCCTTTGTGTATTTTTGGTACTCGGACTCTGTTCGGATTACAACGAGACTGTTCGAAATTTTCCCGCTTGTATATTTGTTCTCGATATCGTTAAGACCGCTACGCTTTCGCGTAGGAAGGTACGAGAAACGCTTAGTTATATTATTATGGATAGGCTACGTTTCCGCCGTGGTAGGCCTAACTCTAAAGAAAATATTCAGATCCGTCGAAAAATGAGAATTCCGCTATCGTGGGTATTAGGCTTAAAAAGACATTGTACGCATTTGGTCGCGACGTGAAAGTGCACACGGACTTTGAAAAAGTGTTTTCGAGAAAAACGCGTTTGGAGTTTTAGAAGCTAGAAAGTGAATTTTTTTTTTTTCAACTCACACTGAATCATCCATTCCAGCTCCATAGAGTAGATTTCCTGCAGCAGCTTCAATGTCTTGAGCCTCCTTTTTTCAAGCCTTTGCCTTATCCTGGCTTTTTTTCTCTGCTTCTCAGCTTATATCTTGGCCCTGTTGATGATGTTTTAGCAGTCGTTTCGATGTAGGAGCATATCGATTTCATAATATCCAAATAAGACGATGTGGCTAAAAAATTACTTGCAATGTCCATTAGATCGCAAAACTTATTGCAGCCTGCTAAACCCAAACCTAATGTACGCGTTACGAAAACAAATCGAGTGTTGATTTCGTAGCGATGACCAGTTTTCTCACTTGACGGTATATAGCGTAGATCACAATTGGCACATTTTACCTGGATTTGGAAGCCAAGACGTTCTTTTTTTACAACTTTTGAACGCAACTGAACCGTCATACTGAGCACATTTCACGAAACTTGCAATTGTTGAGAAAAGAAGCAAAAAATCCACGATTCTATAATGATTTTCAACGTCTTCCGGCACGCTCGCACTGGTATTCAACTTTATCTTTTTCGATGATGCACTCTTCGTATTAGCTTCATCCTTATTTTTTTTTACATTTTCTACATTGGGCCGTTTTTTCGATCTGCACAAATATGTTCTTGTATCTGTTCGGTCACCTCTTGAAACTTTAGACAATCTCGGAATTTTTAATCAGCAAATTTGTTGATGAAATTATAAAATCACTGAGAACAAGCGCTTGACCGAACGTACAACAACTACCTGATGGTCGTTTCTCTTTTGAAAATATTATACACCTATAATATATGTATACGGCTTTTGTTACCTCTCTTTACTCAATAAAACCTTTTCGAAATAGGATAATGGGAAGGACGATCGCCAAGTGAATAAACTGCATACCTGCTCGTCAGCTGCGCGCTGCCTTTCCGACCGTCCGCAGCTGTCGGAGCTACAATGTTAAAGGAGCGGGACTAAATAGTCAATAACTTCGACAGTTTTGCTCTGATTGTCTTGAAATTTTGGGATTATATTCTTGAAATGTTTCACTATAAGAAAAGACAAAAAAATCGTTTTTTCGTCTTACAAAACTTACAGTACTTAAAAAAAAGGATACAATACAAGGACGAGGAAAATCTTTGAAATATACGTCATGTTTTTGTTGCATGTGAAAGACCCGGTTTTTCTTGATTTTTAAGAAAAGGATGCAGCCATTGTGATTATATAAATGGAAATTTATTGTGTGCAAGTTTACATTTGTCGTGTGTAACGACTAAACGAATTGTGTCTCGTAAGACGTATCGACGAGTAGTGTCCTGCGATCCGTGGACCATTACTTTGTGACCACTACACCAGCGTAGTGAGTGAGAGGGGGTAAGGTTGGTAACATTGGCGGCATTGTTGGCGCTAGATCATCCCAGTCGGCATCCTTTCGAACAATATTAAGAACAATATGACAGTACACTAAGTCGAAATGATAATGCACAATGTTGCTCATAATAACTATGTCTCAATTCCAAAGTTATATACTGTAACGGGTCTTAATTTACTACAAATTAATTTATAGGTTCGGGACTCGAACAGGGAAGAAATGAATAGGGACTGAGGTGTTTTTGGTATTTTGTAGTATAAAGGAATTTATTCAGTGATTTATTTGGCTCGATATAATGTTAAAAAGACGCTATATATAACTGTAGCGTGTTGTTCGTGTTGTTTTTGTACTTTTCGCCATATTTTTCTCGGTCGGTAAAATATTACTTTCTCGCGTGGTAAGTGTGATCAACCGCGATCGCTTATTGCCGATCGATAACGGTTACCCCCTCTTCCGTAGTGCTTTCGCCTGAGTCGCGACGTTCTCTCGCTTGCTGCGCTGTGGATCGCGACGCTCGATCTAGGTCCACGCGACGCTTCCTTCTCTCTTTATTCCCTACGCTTAGGGCGCATTGAGTCGCACGCGCTCTCGCTTGTGGCGCTGTGGATCGCGACGCTCAATACCCGCTGTTTGTATCGGAGTATCGGAGGCCCTTTTTTCTATTGGACTTCTTACTATTGCGAATTTGGGCTATTTCATCGCCCTTTCTGCGTTCCTCATACCAATTTTGATTCCGCCGATGATATCGGTGTCTATGTATGGGGGTAAATGTGCGTTGTATGTAGATGTGAATAATTTCGCCTATCCTGTTACCTCATCGCCCTTGATTTTCGCCTAATACGATTGTTGTTTTCAATTTTGAATAAATCACTTTCATTCGTTATTAATAATTCTAATTATCCTTATCCTTATGTTTTTCTTTTATTGTACAATATTTTTTATTTGTACGTTTCTTTAGTTTAAACTTTTAACCCTTCTCAATTTTCTCTTTTCTTGGCTTTCCTCCCACCGCACTTCCCTTCCCTTACGGTTAGTGTTCGCGTCGGCTGTGTACTTGTTAGGTTTTTAGAAAATTGAGAGTACTCCATTACTCTAGCGACTCCACTTTTTCTGTTCTGTCGACTTTCCTCCCACTACTTTCCTTCGACTAAGGTCAGCATTCCTGTGCTGTGTACCGGTCGACTTCCCAGACAACAAAAGAAGTCCCTTCCTTCCAAAACTTGTGTCCTTTTATACACCGATTTTACCGCCTTTTCTTTCCCCTTCCCTTACTTGTTACCCATAATTCCCATTATTGTTAACTTTTTCTTTCTCAATAAATTTTACTTTGGTTCTGTTTTTTTTTCTTTTCTCTGTTTTTGTTTCAATACTTCGTCTCTTGATTTGTTTTGCCCCCTTTACTTTTCCTTTCCCTTACGCTTTGTTATTGTTAAATCCTACTGTTTATAAATCTTACTGTTTTGGTTCCTTTTCTGTTTTGTTTTCCATCGTCTTTCTTCCCGCCTATTGTTTTGTGTCCTTATTGTTTGTGTTTACTTGTGTAAACGCCAGTTGTGCAAGCCAGATGACTCAGAGACCACCCGCCACCAGACTCTAGCGAAGTTTTGATTTTCAATCCGTACGGGAACCGTAGATAGTCATGGGCCTCTGGAAAACTCCACTCGACCCGGTCATAAACTTGGGCCGCAATAGAAGTCGAGTGCTCGTAGAAGGCCCACAAAGCAGTGATGCCAGGTTGCGATAGATATAACTTTGTAGATGGTGCCTCGAAAAATCTTTAGATTTCTTAGTCACGTTTAGGTATGCAAAGTGACGGTCAATTTCAACGCCGGTCAAATGACGTTACGAGCATGGGCAAACACCCTCCCGCCGTTCCTCTCAGGCACCTGTCGATCTGTCGGTAACAAAATAGCAAATCTAAACTTTTTCATGGATGTTTTGAGTTTTTGGGAAAACTTAAAGAAAACATAATTGTAAGACGAGTCCGATAACATTTTATGCTCTTTCGAAAGTCCGCAGCACATAAAAAAGTTTGGATTTGCCGCTTTGTTACCGATTGAGAGTTACCATTGGAGCGTATTGCGCACTCGCCACACAATAAGCTCTAATGATAACAAACTCCATTTTCCTGGAACCCATCCCATTGAAGAAAACGTTATTTTAGTGGGCGCTAATTCGAGGATGGTAAATGTGGTGCTTTCTGAGTCATCGCCTGTAATAAAAAATGCATTATGTTGTTACGTCCCGGGGGGAGATTTAGAATGGACTCGCGGGGTTGCCGCGTTTGTGCGCGAATTTTGAAGAGAGGTGGATTGCGCTGTGAGTCTTAATTGGTTTCCGCGCGAGTTCCGAACACAATTTAATAACAATTGGATTTAGACGATTTAAGGTGCGTGTTTTGATTTGAGGTCGAGGTTCGCCCGATACTTTGATCGAATAACTTACTCTCGTGAGTGTTTCATTCAATTCACAAAGAGTTTATTAACACACTTGTATGTATTGTAACGCACACTTCAGTTTTTGCTCAAGAACCTGGGTGGCGTTATAACGCCACCCAGGTTCTTGAGCAAAAACTGAAGTGTGCGTTACAATACATACAAGTGTGTTAATAAACTCTTTGTTTGGGTTTATTAACAGACAAAATGTGTGTTAATAAACCCAAGGGGGGGAAAACAGGGGGGAAAATTATTTTCCCGGGTTTGGACGACGCGGCTTAGGACGCGGGAAATACCTCGCGTTGGCATCTCGTAGCCAGGGAGCCGCCACCAAACCCTTGACATGCGGGCACTGTACAGGACGTTCCACGAGAGATATGCAAGGCTAATAAGGCTCTGGAACTTACCCTTGTCGGTGACTTTATTCCTCGGCCGTTTCGCCCTCTTTCTCTCGCTCGCTCCTTTGCCTCTGCGCACGGGGTCCCTCGGCTACGCGGACTACTCCGTCCTCGGGAGAGTCCCTCTGATTTGTCGTTGAATAATTTACGCACTTTTCCCTTTTCTTAAAATACTTTAATTTGCGTGATATTATAAAAGCGCCACAAAGCGCACGAAAACGCTATAACTAATTGACTCTATACAATCCAATAAACGCGACTAAGAATCGTTGTCTTAGATTTACGCTCAATAATCCCAATCAACTACTCTGGATCCCTAAGACGTCTTTTCTACTCGAAGCTCTGTCGCTGAGTCCCGTCTCTTGTTTCTTCCGCATCGATCGCGAGCGAGGGGAATTATCCAACATCGATAAGTGGGGTCAGCGGAGTGGGTGAACTGCGTGCGCCTAGGGCCTGGGCCTAGCGTTTCGCCGTGTGTCGTAGCGGTACCTTGGCGCATAGCGTGGCGCGGTAATTCGAATGCGCCGCTCGCAGAATATGAAAAGCATAAACGAAAACCATGTTCAGACAGTGGCGGAAAACCGTAGCCACCCGACAGGACCGTACTCTTAGGCTTTCGTTTCAAAGTGGCAGAGCAGTGCGTTATACGCAAGAAGAGAGTGGCGAACGCCACAGCATATATCTATCGGTTAAATATAAGACGCGTACAATTGATTAAAAAATATGTTAGACGGTTACGCGGACAGAGTATTATCTGAGTAAGTCGACTTTTCGATTCGGAGACTGATTACAGAGTGACGCTCCTTCGTCTTACAAAAACGACGAGCGTTCGGTTTTTGGAGGAGAAGGTTTTTTAGGAGAGTGCATTTCCTATGATGCGTTTTTTAGGGACTGGATAATCGGTCGTAAAGGTTACGTCGTGATTGGTTAGCGGAGTAGGGGAGCATGATTCTGGATTTCTCATTGGGTCGCGGCTGAGATAGACACAATCGCTGCTCTATTTCCAAGAATCGGCCTTAGCGCGCGTGTTCTCATAATTCTCGCTGAGGGCCTGTTTTACGACCGTATGGAGTCACGGGCGAGTTTTCCGTTGGGGTCTGTTTGGGATTTGGAGTGAGAATTTCTGTTCGCTTTGGTCTTGCGTTTTTTCTATTCGGGAATTTTCCTAAGTGAGTTTCTCGCTTGGGGAACATTCGCTCGTAAATTATATACTATCGGAGATCTAGTGCGTGGGAGTGGATGCAAGTCGCTTTCCCGTTCTGGATCTTATGGCATATTTCGACTATCGCGTCCATAAAGTTTATAAAAGATAACTTTGGTCGAAAAATGAGGGCACCGCTATCGTACACGTGTGCAATGATAATTTTTGGGGTGGAGTAAAAAATTTGAAGCCTGGGACGTAATAATGTATTTTGTTCATTATATATTTATTTTTCATTTCCCTGATCTATGAGAATTCGCAATGAAAATAAATATTTATTTCTGATCAAAATGAGTGCCTTTAAAATATTTATCATGGAATAGTTTTTGTTCCCTAAGGATGATGTGGCACTCAACCGATCAAATTATTCTCAAGCTGCTGACGAATAAACCACAAACCTCAAATCCATTCCCGAAACCCAACTTAATAGAACGTAAGTTAAGCAAAACATTCTATTCTCATGAATATAATAGTCATGTTTCATATATTTTCATAATATTCACTGGAGTTTTTTTACTTGCAAAGATCACAGATTATTACTTTACAGGAATAAAGTAAGTAATGTCATACATGAATGACATAAAATCCGGTCCTCCAAAATCGTATGATTATTTTTCAAAGGTTAATTTTTTTTTTCATAATATCCAACCAAGTATTTAAAAAATGACTATGTCTACTGTGTAGTCGTGAAACAAATCATATCACAACCCATAACTACATTACATACTGTTAAGCAGCAACATTAAATTTGAATTATGACGGCATCACGTTTTATTTATCAACTACTTCTAATCTATTACATCGAATAATCGCGATAAACTACATCAGTCATATTCGAGGACATTGCCATTTCTTGTAGCGAACGATTTGGGTATTCGAATATTTTCCCTTTTCTCGTAGCAAGCGGTGGGTGGTTCTCGAATAATGATATTCATATAATCTTATTCGACGACTTATTTTTTAACCGCTTCAGTACTGCACGATTCTTTCACGCGGCTATACATCGAATCACTATGTCGCTCAATAATTCCTTGACTTATTGGAAAATTGAAACAATCGTTATCGTTAATCAACGATTTTTTGTGAAGCAAACCCTCCTAGGTCTGTATATACAAACGATTCCTGGATTTTGTTTTGTTCAGATTCACCTGGGAAAATATTCGTTCTGCGTTTGCACTTGAGTGTGGCAATGAAAGCAAATTCAAAACAAACCATGAACGTCAAGGAAATTTTGGGGTGCCATCACCACACTTTAGGTTTCGAACCATGACCCAAAACTTGCTCGCAGAGCTTGCTTCAGTATCCGAAGGTAGGTTTGTGGTACAGAGCTCTGTCCATTCGTCATCCAAATCGTTTAGCTCATTTTCTTTGACCAAATGCGGAAAGCTACACGCAAGTACAGCGATCGAAGTGGCAGGCGTCGTTCCGACTCGTTAAATTTTCAGAGTCTGAAATCGACAGCACTTTGATGATTTTGATCTGAGGCTCTCGGAAATTGAACCTTTTTCATATTTGGTTACATCATTCAATGTAGAATGTCAAAGAATCTTTGTCGCAAATGGAAGATTACATCGGCATTTACATTATGTTTCTTCTGAAACAATCCTGCGGTCAACGTTGCGCCCAAGATACGTCTTCGAGAGGAAGATAGAAGCTCGGGTTATTTACGTTCACGTCTTCGAGATTCGTTTTCTTGAGATAATCCGATGTCATGAAGCATTCTAGAAACGATCGAAATACTGCCGCTACTCTCTCGTAAATTACGTGCAATTTTGTATCTTCAGCCTGCATTTCAATGTTCAAATTATGAAAGGACGGCAATACGTACTCGAGGAACTGAAGATACATTTTCACGTACCGTTCTCGCAACCGGGCTGCGATCGTCTCGGCTGTAAGTATTTTTTCAGTCATTGCTGCTTTATGGAAATACTTCACGAGAGCGTCATATTGCTCGAGAAGTCTTTTGACCACGGGCAGAAGGAATAACCACCTTGTTTGACTGGGTTGCAGCATCTTATGAGGTTTTAAATTCAACAACGCTTGGAACTCTTTGGACTCACTCAGTCGTTTATAGCGGTTGTTGAAGTAATTGCAGACGTCTCTACAAATATCTTCAATCGCACATGCGGCGAAGGAATGGCAGATGCACTTCATCGAGAACAAATTTGGTACGTCTTCAGAAAGTAGAACGACGAGGAAGTGATTCACTCCGAACATGTTGCACGCACCATCCGAAGTAAACCCTATAAGGTTTGTCTTTTACGGAATTTGATTTTCCGCTAAGAAATTGACAAGGCAGCTGTGAAGACTCCGAGCCTTAGCATCCGCGACCGGTATGAGGCCGAGAAATTGATCCGTTATCGATTTGCCATAAAAATATCTGGCAATTATTACGAGATGCTTCACAGAGCTCATGTCGGTGGATTCATCGACAATTATCGAAAAGTTCTCCCGACGGAGATGCTGCAACAAAATTTCAAATCCACTCACACCCATGACGTTTTTGACGATTTGCGTGCATTTGATCCTTCCGTAACTCAGGGTCTTAATACCCTCGGGTCTGACCCAATCGTTTGTATTAAAAGAACCAAATGATCCATAACGTTGAACGCCAGGTGATGCTCAGCAATAAAGGCGGCCATTCGAATTTCCGACTGCTTCACCTGTTGTGACAGCTGGTTTTTTTTAACAATCTGAAATTGGTCTGTTGATAGCAACAGCTTTGGCCTGTGTCGTGCGTTTTTCGCTTTGTTGATGCTTCGTCAGATTTGACTTTCCTCCAATTGTGGTGTAATTGTCATTACATATTTTGCATCGGAACCAATTATTTCCTTTTGGACTTCGCTCTACCCAAAGTTGAATTCGCGGTCCAACCCCCAGTTAGCATTATATTTCTGTACATAGTTTTTGTTGTTTTTTCGTTTTTTGGCCAGTTTTTTTTCCTGTTCATTAGAGGATGAACAACTGCTGTCTCCCGAGTGCATGCTAACCTGAATAATAATAGCACAGTGCATGTTTTGGCGTTAAATTCGTCAACAATATTGGAAAACGCTTAATAAAAAGTGAAGCGTATGTTTACTTACTGTGCATCGTACCTTGTTCACTATATCAACGTTTTTCGTAGCTATGTAGGTATCGTATCTTGAACTTCTTTACAATGTTGTAATCTCGCAATCTATAGTATGCTGTTTTATCCTAAAACTGAAAATCCCGCATGAGATACTAATGATATTATTAATAATACTAAGCATCAAGAAGTTATATGAACACAAATAAAAAAATACTAAACCACATACCGTTGAAAATCGACTGAAATAATTCACGCTCTCGACAATACTACGGTCGTCAAAATTATCAATTACAGGTTAGAAAGACGTATCATACGAAAGTCGCGGATGAGAGATGCTTGTATTTAGCCAGCCCCTGACCCTGGTAGAAAAATGCGGTTCGCAAAATGTCCTTGCATTGTGTCCTCCGCACTGTGGCGCTAGTAGTCGTGTGACAGGCATGCATATATACCATATTTATGTTACACCGGTGTTTCGATTATTTTACACGAATAAAAGTCTATTGTAGATAACTTTATGTAAACCATTATTCGCGTGTATGAAGGATTTCAATCATAATTGAATTATTCAGCTTAGCATTATCAACTTACAATATTTCACGAAAGTATCGAATCGTTCAGCTGATCGGAGTATTTAGAGCCGAAGGCTGTTATATAACACCCAGAACTAGGTAGTGGAGATTTCAAGAACTAAAAAGCCGTGACAAAACGCGTTTTCGTTTATCGTATAGGAATAGTAGACCAGTTTCAGAGGCGTCAGGGGGCTGTTCCAGGATGTGACGGTTGCAGGCAACTTTTCCCACACTCGCGGGATAGAACGCTTGCATCGCTAATTCCGCGGGAATATTCAAATCGAAATAGCCTTTAAAACCTTATACTAGACAGGATAGTGAGATTAAAATAAATCAGAATGACTAGCGATGACCGAATACCATTTTCAATTAAGTAACTCGTGTTCCTAAAGAAACAATTTAAATTTACCCGGGCATATCCGGAATCTGCTTTTCCACGCGAAGGATAGGTCCTCGCCTCTCCAAAGTTGTAACCCCTACCGATCCAGGCCTTTTAACGTGGCAGAACGTTACAGGGAAAGACGCAAAAAAATATTCCTCGTTCGATCTATAATGCAGAGCGGACAGCATCGCGAAATTTAAGCATTTATAAGGCAGAACGCACAGAAGAGATAAAATTGGGATCGCTGCGATCACACATATCTGGCAGGTTGCAAAGCCCACTATTCCGCTGCAACTTACCAGTTGCAACCTCGGTCAAGAATAATGCACAAATCGTAAAGGTAAAGATACACGATTCGATTGGTGAGAATTTCGAGGGTGTAAACAAGGCCCACGACCTATGTTTCCATCAAGCATATCAATATCGCATCTGACGAGCTGAGGTCGCCATGCTATCTAATCGGACTTCTCTCAACTGACCACGCGCTAATCACTAAGCGTCTTTGGACGGAAAGACACGTAAACTCTGTCAGTGATTGGCTCGCGGTCAGTGAACGGTGTCCGGTTGATTGCTTCTCGCAATCTATGGCCTAATTTTTTTCCAGGTGCAAATTCGTTACGACGATTCTGTATTTTTTCTTCAGAATTCTTAGGAATTCTGGAACTTCTTTGAAAAAAGCCGAAGAATTCTTAATTCTTAAGAACTATCGAATTTCTGTAGATTTAAGAAATTTCTTAGCAACACTGCCACAAAGCGGATAGCTGCTGCGTTATCGCGAGGCGGCTTGGCGCCATGGCCCTTGACTCCGGATAAACAAATCCGACTTCACACGTTTTTCCCACGAAAAACCCAGAGGGACAGACTCCTATGTCCCTCGTTCTGATTGGTTTATAGACAATAGTAGTATAACTATGAAAGTTCTAACGCAGGTCCTCCGAGGGGGGCAGGGGGTTCACGCAAGGAGGGGGATGACAACACGCGCGGGAAGGGGAACGGAGGGGGTGGTGCCGTCACGTGGGGAGGGGGAGATCGTTGGCGCTGGAGGGGATATCGATTGATTGATTATTTATTTTTACTCTTTTTAATTTAATGTTTTATTTTATTATTATTTGATTTATTTTTATTTTATACATTGGCCAGTTCGGCTTGAGCCACCGTCGGTGACGGATGTATTAGCGAACAAGCCTACCGTGTTTACATTCAATCGGAGAATTCTTGTACAAGTATTTAGATTAGTATATCAGTGGCAGAATAGCTTAAACTAAAGTGAAGTGATCGCGTAACCGCATGAGCGGAAGCGATGTGAGTGATGAAGACAGCGAAAGCGATATGGAATTCGATGTCGATGACAATCCTCCAGCCAATGGACCACCTAATAACCCAACATATAACCCACGACTGGGCCAATCTCCTGGTGCCGAGTCCCTCCCAAGTGAAGCACATAATTCTCCCGGCGCGGCGCCGGGATCAAGCAACCATTGCGACCTAAGAGTGGTTCTATCCAGAAACTCTGATGCACCTAGCAAAGGCAATGCATCGCCGAAATGGCAAGTGATTTCGAGGAAGAGACGTAGGCGAGCCAGCACGGAAAATGCTAGTGGACAGAATAATCAAATAGAGTGCGAAAACAGATTCGTCTCTCTCAGCAATGAACATCCGCCAGAGCATGTCGACCAAAACAAAAGCCAAGGCAATAACAACAATACCGAAGCAAACGCGAGAATTCCGGTACCACCGCCGATATTCGTACCAAACGTTAGATCTATCACTGACCTAGTGAAAAGCCTTGAAACAGCTGTCACCACTAACGAATACATACACAAAACCCTCAACACAGACGGACAAATCAAAATAATGGACCAAAATGCTGAAGCATTCCGAAAAATCGTTTATGTCCTCGAAGAGGAAAACGCATCGTATCACACCTATCAACTAAAGCAACAGCGTGCATACAGGGTCGTCCTAAGGTCACTCCACTCGACAACTCCCCCAGAAGACATAAAAAGCGCTATTGAGGAACTAGGACACCAGGTACGTAACGTAATAAATATGCGAAGTCATAGAACCAAAGAACCACTGCCTCTTTTCTTCGTGGACCTGGAACCCGGCCCGAACAACAAGGACATCTACAAAATTGATCTCTTACTAAATGCAAAAATCACGGTGGAGCCTCCCAAAAAAACTCAACAATAGTCCAGTGCACGCGGTGCCAAAAATATGGCCACACCAAGACCTACTGTCGCCGACAGTTTAGGTGTGTGAAATGCAGCGGTGACCATAACACATCATCGTGTCAAAAAACGAGGGGAACGCCTGCAAAATGCGTACAGTGCGGAGGAAACCACCCAGCAAATTACAGAGGCTGTCGAGTATATCAAGAAATTCTAGAAAAATGAAACTCTACTGTTCAGAAACCCCACTGGCACAGATCAGGCTTACGAGAAGAAAACAACGTCAGAGAAGAACCAAATATACAGCCACGGTATAACAGTAATTACACCGAAACACGGACACGCGAACAGACCTACGCTCAAATAGCTCGAGCAAACACAAACACCCATCAAAATACGTACAACAACAACCTAGAAATATCAAACATCATCGAGAAATCATTCAACGAACTCAAAATAGCACTCACACAGCAGAACGAGCTCTTGAATACAATGCTAAAACTCCTAACAACGGTACTGACAAAGTTTGCAGAAAAATAGTCAATTCCTACCGAATAACACTATGGAATGCCAATGGCCTGGCCCAAAACCGCCAAGAACTGACTGCCTTCTTGAACATAAACAAAATCGACATCATGCTAATCACCGAAACGCATTTCACCGACAGAAGCCACATTAAAATCCCTGGCTATAAATTCTTCAGCACCGAACATCCTGGTGGAACTGCACATGGAGGAACGGCGATCTTCGTAAAAACATCGATAAAACACTACGTACTAAGACCTTTTGACAAAGACTACCTACAAGCAACGAGTATAGTCGTCGAAGATGTCACATTTGGGCCCATCGTGATAGCCGCAGTGTATTGCCCTCCTAGGCACAACATAAAAAGCGATAAATTCGCGGACTTCTTCCAAAGACTAGGACCTCGATTCTTTGCCGGTGGTGATTACAATGCCAAGCACCCAATATGGGGATCAAGGCTAACAACAACCAGAGGGCGCGAGCTATTCAAAACGATAAACTCTGTAAACTGTGACCAACTTTCAGCAGGGCACCCCACCTACTGGCCAACAGATAGGAACAAAGTCCCAGATGTACTGGACTTTTACGTGACCAAAGGTATAACGAAACACTACACCAACATAAAAACGAGCCTCGATTTGTCCTCCGATCACACAGCGGTAACTATAACGTACAGTAGTGTAATATCTAATATAGACAAACAACCGTCAATTTATAATAGACACACGAACTGGTCAGTATTTCAAGACATAATCGAGGAAAAGATCAATCTATGTGTTCCCCTGAAAAATGAGATGAACATAGACGACGCCACAGAATATTTGACCCAACTAATACAGGACGCAGGATTGGAAGCCACACCAGACAACACAACTAGGCAATCTACGAATTGCTACCCCGACCAAATAAAACAACAAATCGCAGAAAAAGACGTATCTGGAGAAGATGGCAGTTGAACAGGAACCCATTAGACAAAAGAAAATTGAACAAAGCGGCCCGACAGCTCAAAAAACTTATCTCCGAACACAACAACCACAACTTTGAGCAGTACATATCAAACCTGAGCAACACGGCAAGCACTGACTATTCACTCTGGAAGGCAACTAAAAGAATCAACCGAGCACAAGAACACAACCCCCCCATCAGGAAAACCAATGGTGACTGGGCCCAAAGTGACAAGGAAAAATCAGAAGTCTTCGCCGAACATCTCGCGCAAGTATTCACTCCTTTCGCATCGCAACAAAATGACAAGAACATATACGAATTCCTAGAATGTCCACTACCGATGGAATTACCGATCAGGTACTTCACACCAGAAGAAGTTGGGCACGCAATCCGTAAACAACTGAACCCAAAAAAATCCCCCGGCTACGACCTAGTCACCGGCGCAATCCTCAAAAAACTACCAAAAAAAGGAATTGTTTACCTGACCAACCTATTTAACGGAATCATTCGCACAACCTACATACCAAGCCAATGGAAAGTTGCACAAATTATAATGGTCCTACAACCTGGCAAGCCCCCAAACTCCGTCACCTCCTACAGACCTATAAGCCTGCTACCAATAATGTCTAAACTATTCGAAAAACTTCTTCTTGCACGAATGAAAGAACCAATCAACGAGGTGAAGATCATCCCTGACCACCAATTCGGGTTCAGAGTGAACCACTCAACGGTGGAGCAAGTGAACAGAGTTTTCAACACCATAGCCAACTCTCTCGAGGAAAAAAAATACTGCTCTGCAGTATTCCTGGACATTCAGCAAGCCTTCGATAAAGTTTGGCACCCCGGCCTGCTGTACAAAATCAAAGCACTTATACCACAATATTACTTGCTTCTAAAGTCATATCTGAGCAATCGGGAATTCCAGGTCAAGCACGGTTCAGAACAATCTAGATTCCTCTCAATAAGATCGGGAGTTCCACAAGGAAGTGTCCTAGGCCCAGTCCTTTACACTATCTTCACAGCCGACCTTCCTGTGAACAACAACACCACCATAGTAACATTCGCTGACGACACAGCCATTCTATCCACCCACGAGGACCCTGACGCAGCATCAGAAATGCTCCAAAGAGGACTAAACGAAGTACAAGGATGGCTGGAAAGATGGAGGATCAAGGCCGGCGAGACAAAATCTATCCACATAACATTCACAATGAAGAGAAAGGACTGTCCAACAGTACTACTGAATGGCCAACCTCTCCCAGTTGTTAACGAAGTGAAATACCTAGGCATGCACCTCGATCGAAGACTAACCTGGTTCAGCCACATAAAAAACAAAAGGAGACAGCTCGACCTCCGCCTACGGAAAATGTATTGGCTGATAGGCAAGAGATCGAAATTATCGCTCAACAACAAACTGCTGATATACAAAACGATACTCAAACCTATATGGACCTACGGTATACAACTTTGGGGAACGGCAAGTAACTCGAACATCGAAATACTACAACGATTCCAAGCCAAGGGTCTTCGCGCCAACACAAATGCCCCTCGGTACGTCACGAACGCCAGGCTGCACAAGGATCTCGGCATAGACACCGTAAAAAAAGTGGCATACGAACACTGCACACGCTACGAAACAAGACTCGCTAACCATCCAAACCTACTCGTATTGAATCTCCTCGACGAGAGAGCCATCGCGCGAAGACTCAAAAAACACAAACCACTAGACCTGCGAGAAAGATTTCGGGCCGAATGAAAGCCAAAGCAAAATTTAAAAAATAAACAAAAAAAACAAAAAACGAAAAGAAGTGCAGTGTGCATCGCTGGATGCAACCGCTAACGCCAGAATGCAAGTCAACATCACACCTCTGAACATCACAACTATTTATTGTTACCTATGTAACAGATCATAGTTTTAAACTAAACGACAAAAAAAAATGTATACATTTGTGTGAGCGCTCTATAGCAGGTACGAATATCCGCACAAACAGGAAAGGCCGAGAATACGGCTTCTCCATTGCAAGTCACTAGGTAGCGAAGGGGGATGACGTCACGCGAGGGAGGGGTTGGGGATGAGGAGTGGGGGTCGCCAAAGTGGCCCTATCGGGTGCATGCGGGGTGGGGGCGTCTGCGGAGCGGCTGATAGCACGCGGGGAGGGGCAGTAGTTGGAGCGGAGGGTTCAAGTTGGTTGACCCGTGTCGCTGAGAAATCCGAAGCGATCAGATTACACGTATGCATGAGGGAGAGAGCGAGAATGAGCGATCGGATTGCATGCATGCAGAGATACAGCGACTCTCCTGCATGCATAAAGACATACATTTAACTTTAGCCATTCGACGATTAAAGCGGTTGGGTTTGTTTGGGTGAAATCCCAAACCCCAAATCCCAAACGCAACCGCCACGAACGTCCTCGAACATCTATTCAACGCCTTCGAATATCTCACGAATGGCTTTGAACGTCTTACGAACGTTTTCGAATGTCTCACGAATAGAGTTTAATATTTTATAATGGAGATGTGAAAATAATCCGAAAGTTTCAGAGCAGATTCTGCACATTGGTAGAAACCAATATACCAACATATATAGGTAAAAGGCATTGTAAAAATGTCGATTCAGCACAGCATCATGTGTCATCTCAAGGCCAAAATGCATAGCACATTCGCGAAAGAGTAAAATTAAGGGAACGATATTGCGAGCGCTTCGTGGATCCCGTCGAAGAAGTTGATGTCAGAAAAATCGTAAAGTCTGTAGAGAAATATGTAGCGAAAAAATGCAAATGGCACCAAGGATGCAGATGTTATAGAAATGAAATGTATATCGTAATTGAGAGGTACACACTTTCAGTCAAGGTCTGAGTTTCCGAGATCGCGGAGTGCCTCGCGCACAGACATGGCGGACAACATTTAGGGGCTCAAATCTCTACGGTACAAGAGTATAATGTGTGGGAACAACGATGTGACGAGTATATCGAGTCGTTAGAAGAACGAAGTCGAATTAAACGACCACGATTATCGATCGACTTGAAGGCTTCAAGAATTCGGTGCGTCAGCATTTCATACACACGGGTGCTAGACATGGAAATCATGGATTTATATGGCGCGAAATTAATACGACGTTCGAGGGCCGTATCTTGACTGGTGGAGTGATAAATCACTTCCAATTCCAAAAAGATGCTAATGATATCGTGCTTTCACGCGTGCAAACCTCTATCGACAATTATGGTAGTGTAAAAATGAATGCCGTTTTTAACGGCGAATTTGTGGCGTGTGACAAGCATGCAACTAAAACCATTAATACGAAAAACTATGAACTCTTTAATACGTCTGATTTACGCGAGTGGTACGATCAAAGAGTTATTGAGCCCATTTCGACATCACTCGAACAGTTTCAGGAACGCGACAGCGGGTGGGCATTGTCGCGAATATATAACTTGACTATAAATATAAATAAATATAACCCGAAGCGCGGGATGCCACATAATTTTATCGCGTCGGTAATGCTGAAAAGAGCGGCTGTTAATGTGAAATCGCGTAATCAAGCGTGTTTCGCAAGGTCAGTAGTAGCTGCTCTTTACCCAGCCGAACATAACAGTGCGCGTGAATCTTCATACCCTCACTACTCGACAGTGCTAAATCTTCAAGACATTGAGTTTCCAGTGACTGAATCAAATAAAAAATATTGACATTCATAATGACATTTCAATCAATGTATATACCATTGAGAACGATAGTACTCTTCCAATTCGCGTGAGTGAGCGAAAGAGAGAAAAGCACGTCAATTTGCTCTGCGTGGAAGATCCGCAGCAAAACATCATTGGACATTTCGCGTGGCTCAAAAATTTATCAAGGATCGTCAGCTCAGAGTTGAATAAGCACACTGGACAGAAAAATATATATGATAGGTAAGTAGATTTGATGTAATTTAATACATCAAAATAATTATATCGATACTGAAGTTATTTTTGTTTTCGCAGATGTCTACGCTACTTTCGTTCGGAGCAAAAATTGCAAGTGTACACTGTTTACTGTGGCCAGATTAACGACTGTACTGTCCGTCTACCGAACGATGCCAACAAGTGGCTCACTTTTAAAAACTTCAATCATAAGGAGCGACATCTATTCGTAATATACGCCGATCTTGAGTGCGTTCTTGCGAAAATGGATGAACGAAATATGTACCAACACCACGAGGTTTCTAGTATCGCATACTACGTACATTGTTCATACGATCAATCATTATGCAGATATGAATCGCACCGTAGTAGCGATTGCATTGTATGGTTCGTCAAAGAACTAAAAAGTGCAGCTATGCATGTGAAAGATATTTTATCTTCAAATATCCCCATGGCACAGTTAACATCCGACGAGTAGCTTAAATTTCGAAGAGCGATTAAGTGTCACATATGTGAAAAAGATTTTGCACAAACCGATACACGAGTTCGCGATCATTGTCATTTGACTGGGCGTAACAGAGGCCCCGCCCATTCGAATTGCAATCTAAATTTCAAACAATCGATTTTCATTCCGGTAGTTTTTCACAATTTGTCCGGCTATGATGCGCATTTTATAATTCAGGAAGTAGCCACTGCGTTCGAACGGAAAACTTCCGTGCTTCCAATAACAAAAGAAAAATATATTTCGTTTACGAAAACTGTTTAAACTACTACCGAAGTAACAAAAAACCAAATTAAATTACGTTTCATCGATTCATATAAATTTTTTACCACAAGTCTTGAGAAATTGGCATCATTTTTAACGACGGACAAACTGAAAATGTTACGTTCACAATTTGATGGCCTACCAACTTTACATTATTAATGCGAAAAGGTGTCTTCCCTGACGAATACGTTGGCCATGTCAGCAGATTGGAAGACACGCGTTTGCCGCCGCGCGACTCATTTTACAGTTCTCTGACCGGGGAAATGATCAGCGCGTGCGAGTACACTCACGCTGAGAATGTCTGGCAGCGGTTTTCCATTCAAACGTTTAGTGAATATAGCGATTTGTATTTGACGACGGACGTCTTGTTATTACCAGATATTTTTGAAAATTTGCGTGATACGTGTATAGAAAGTCATGGGCTCGATCCGGCATATTATTACACTCTTTCCGGATATATTTGGGACGCCATATTAAAATATACGCACATTATGTTTGAATTATTGACTGACGTCGACATGATTTTATTCATCGAGCGAGGTATACGCGGAGGTTTAAGCCAACTTTCAAACAGATATGCACATGCTAATAACAAGTACATGCAATCGTACGATCCATTGAAATCATCATCATACGTGATGTACTTCGATGTGAACAACTTGTATGGATGGACAATGTGTCAGCCTTTGCCTTATGCTGATTTTCGATGGTTCAATGACACATCGAATTTTGACGTATTATTCATAGCGCTAGATTCGCCTGTAGGCTACGTTCTCGAAGTCGATCTCGAATATCCGCAACGTTTGCATGGTTCGCACAGTGACCTTCCATTTTGTCCGACATGCGCCCGACACGCGACAAACGTGATAAGAACGGTTACGTGATACATTATCGTAATTTGCAGCAGTGTATGCGTCATGGACTTCAAGTAACGAAAATACAACGAATTTTAAAATTCACTCAATCCCTTTGGTTGCGTTCATACATCGAATTGAATACGCAGTTTCGCACACGTGCTACAAACGATTTCGAGAAAAATTTGTATAAATTAATGAATAATGCAATATTCGGCAAAACGATGGAAAACGTGTGAAACCGTGTAGATGTGAAGCTAGTAACGAAGTGGGACGGACGGTATGGGACAGAGGCAATGATCGCTAAACCAAATTTTCACAGTCCAAGTATTTTTTCGGAAAATTTTACCTCCAAATTTCACAATTAGATCGCAATAAGAATTGCGATCGAATTGCGAAATCTGGAGGTAAAATTTATCAAGCCCATTTATGTAGGTATGTGTATACTCGACATATCAAAAACATGTTTATTTGAGTTTCACCACGAATTCATGATTCCGCTGTATCGGCAAAACTGCAAGATCATGTATACCGAGACCGATAGTCTCATATACCACATCGAGTCTGATGACATTTACGATGATATGAAGCGTAACATTGACAAATTTGATACGAGCGATTGCCCGATGGAAAATGTGTACGGTTTACCATTACTCAACAAGAAAGTCCCCGGTCTCATTAAAGATGAAAATAATGGTATGGTAATGTCGGAATCTGTGGGATTAATAGTAAAAATGTCCGCTTTGCGAGTCGATCGTAAAAAAGACACGAAAAAGGTGGAAGGTGTGAAGAGTAATGTCGTCACGCGAAAATAAATTTCAATGACTACACTCGCTGTTTTACAGGAAGAAATTGAAATGACCCGTCAGCCGTCCTGTATAAGATCGAAGCTCCACGAAGTTTACACTATTTCAGAGTCGAAAATTGCTCTAAGTCCATATGATAACAAGCGGCATATCGTGCCGAAAAGTACGGACACCTTACCAAGGGGTCATTATAAAATAGCATTGTAAATGTTAGACGCTATTGTATACATAGTTATTAAATAAAAATGGAAAGGTATAATGAATGTAGTAATGTAAATTTGATATATGTTGAAAAATATTCATGTTATATATAATACGAGTATGTTAATGTTTACAGAATATAATGATTTATTTTTATAAGCAATAGCGAATTTATACATAATGTGACTTTGCGTCACAAAGGAGATAGAGAAAAAGCCCGCGTTACCACGCTCGGGCTTGATCTCCGCCACGCACCTTTACAGAGAACATTTAATTGTTAATTTTGAGGTATCTTTAAGAATTTCCGTATTATAGAAGCCGCGACACTATCCCCCCGTCCTTCTCGCACCCCCTAATCGCGATCGCGAAACGACCACGCGGCCTGTCGACTGGGGCCACGTCGACCCGGCCGTCAACTCCGAAAACCAACAACGCCATCTCCCAACGACGAGGAAATTGGACTGGCCGCCCGAGGGCATCCTGCTGCCATCTCCCGAGTCTACCGCGCGTCAGGAGAGACTGCAGCTCTCGCGAGGTAGGGCTGGCGAGCGCCGTAACGACTGGGGCGCTCAGCGACTCGGGAGGGACAAGAGTCATCGAGGATATCGACCGAAAGGGCGAGCTACGAGGATCGAGGTGGAAAATCGATTGGAAATCCGTCGTCTGGCGCGGGATTGGGCGAGACGAGGAAGCCGGCCGGCGTGGTCGAGCATTAGGTCCTGCAGCGTGGTCGAGCGAGGCAGCGAAGCGAACAAGCCCCAGCGAAGAACCGAGCTAATAAGGAGACAGAGAATTAAAGACAGAGAAGAAGACTAAAGGACGATAAATTGTCAAATTGTTTGGGGAGGACTTCTCAGCAAACCGTAAGTCTTTTCTCTTTTCTCCTTTGCGAGAGCGGCTAGTGGAAGCCGGTAAATTCGGTTCGGGAGAACTTCGGTCGCACAGGCGACCTTTAAATTCGTTCCCTTCACCCCTCCCCCGGTCATTCCTGATCGTCGTCCCTTTTCCGTGCGCGTCGCAATTAATAAAAGTATGAATTAGATTAAAGAATAATAAAATCAGTGCGAGTCAATCCGAGCCATTGGCTCGAGTCAAATAGTCGAAACGTTATCGCGAATAAAGTGTGAAAAGGTGTCGTCGCGGATCCCGGTGTCCCTCGCGAAATTTTCCCTCGGGCGCGTGTAGCCGCGGCCCAGCCTCGTGTAGCACGACCGTCGGCCGAGTCGGGTGACATTTCCCTCGAGAATAGCCCGCGGCGCGATAGATCGAGCCAGTAATATTTTCCCGTTTTCGTGCATGATTGATTCGAGGATTTAAAATAAAGTGTAAAATAGTCGTGGACCAAGCGATAAGTGGCCATCGTGTTCGAGAACCCCGTCTGTCCCCGATACTCCGAGATACCCCTTTGACCTTCTAGAGAGTCTCACCCGACAAATCGAGCTAGCTTTTGCTTACCTTTTTTTTCGTCTTGAGTTGATGATTTGGCGTACGCGCTAAGCGCGTTGCCCGAGAACGGCTGGCGCCCAACCTAAATTTACGGAGTTTATAAATCAAGAATATTTCAAACGGGTAACGAAATTGAGAATGAACTTCGCGTGTCCAGAAACCCGTTTAAGTCGAGTCAAAAGTAAATTATCACTATTTCCGAATCTTTGATTATGTCGAGTCTAAATTTATCCTTTTGTTTGTAATTAATGAATTAACTTTTTAGTTTTAAGGCTTTCACGGCTCTTTATGTAATTCGAAGAGTATGTGGCTTCCGGATGGAGGCCGTGTTGAAAATCAGCGTTGTGCCGACGTTTCGCAAACGTTACAGTCTGCATCATCAGGGCTGAGAGATCCGATACTGAAGCTCCCGTGTCTCAGGCATTCCTTATATAGTTGCAGTCATCGTTCCAGATCACTGCACCAGCCAATTAGATGTTTTAATTGACCGGCCGGTATGGTATTTTATGCCATCGACGAAAATATTATCATTATTATCCACATCGAAACGCTTATCGCGTAACATCATTCCTTAATTGGTAAATTTGACGCCATATACGTAATCCATGCTGGATTTTTTTTTCATGCGAACGACTTAATGAAATATATAGTTGACCGATTGGACCGAAATGTTCCCGCAATGTACTTTGACCTTCAGCCGTTTGTAATTGACGTTGAACTGAAGACACGAATGATTCGGGCGTAGTCTCAAAAACGTCTTCTTCAACAATGGTGGCTGGTTGCAAAGGTACAACAGCCATCGACGTGTCATCCAGAAATTTCTTCCGTCGCTTACGTTTGAAGTGATTCGGTGTAGAAGTCACCAGGAAATCTTGGAATAATGAATGTGTGCGCTTTATTCTATGTTTCACATCCTTCTCTAGGTCCTTTGCTTCCGACATGCTTAACGATTCAACTTCCGGGCCAAGAGATTCAACAGTAGCTGATTTTTCAATAATCTGCTTGAGAGGTTCGGTGATTGGCCTGAAGTGTCTCTCAAATGCAAGATCTTCTTCCATTTTTCCAGTCTTCAAAGCTTGATATGTTTTGCGTATTGAGTCGCTTGTTTTCGCAACTTCCCTCGCAATCTTTTCATCAGTATCAATTGTCGTCATCATGAAATTATTTGTCGGTCATTGCACTGCTGGTGTCTCAATGTCGACTGACTACATCACGGGATTGCAAACTCGTTAAATCCATTTCTATATCGACCAACAGATAATGAGCTATCTTTGTTAATCACCATGAAGCCATATTTTTGTTCCAAACATTTTTGACATACCACAAGAAAATCTTCATACGGCATATCCGTATTTACATCTTCATTGTAAACATGTTTCAAGTTTATACGATCTTGCTTAAATAAAATCAGCAGATTCACATTGTCGCGTATAAGATACTTGGGAACTTTGGCATATGTTCGGCAAAGGTAGAAAAAATCAACGGTCGCGTGTTTGCCCATCGCAAAGTACTCTCTTACTGTATTTTGCTTGTCACATGCTACGTCATCGAAAAGAAAAATGGAGTTTGGAAGCGCTTCGTCTGGTGGGATAACATCACTATTATTTAAGAATTTAAAATAGCCAATTTCGTTAATCGATGCCCACAGATGTTCCAAATATTGATATTTTGGCTGTCGCAGCGATTTCGAGTATACATATAGGTTTTCAAAACGTACGCCATTTGGGCTTTCTATTAAACTTAACAGAACACTGGTTTTGCCACAGTTTGAAGGACCGCAATTAATGCTGCGTATCGCTGGTGGCAGCATGTCTCCATGCTTGCGTACTTGTTGGCCGCTTGTTGTACGAAACGCATGTTTTCTCTCTCGAATCTAAACACACATTCGCCCAAAATGCGTCGTGGGAAGTATATTTATATGAGTGCACCGGGCCAAATCCGCTCAGTATCGAGAATGTTTTTGTACCTGTCGAACGACTGCAATATTCTCCGATTAACGGCACATCAATTACAGTTTATTCCAAAAATTGGTTTGTTACAAAATTTTCATCACTTCGTTGACATATTGTGGAAGCGGCTTCCCGAACACACAAAGCCTGATTCGGAAGTACATCAATATCGCCGATGCACGCGCGATTGGAATTTACCGGGACAGCTAACACACATTGACGGTCCAGCACCGTTTTTAAATAATTGTGTCGAATGCCTAAGAGAAAAGGCAACGGTTTGTTAAATCATGCAATAAATGCACTTCCGATCGAATTACATATTCCCGGCTACCAACTTTGTCGACCGGTCATTCAGTTGGAGCCGAGATTGGCAAGAGGTGATCGTGGTATAAATCCATTGGATGTCGCTTGTCGTGACCATGACATAGCCTATTCTCGAAGCAATCATTTAGGCGAAAGACACTTTGCGGATAATATACTTGCAACAGCAGCACGAAAACGTATTAGTGCGAGAGATTCGACTTTTGGCGAGAAAACCGCAGCTATCGCTGTTTGGGCAGCTATGAAAGCAAAAACGAAATTCGGCATGGGAATAAAGGCAATGAATTCATCGACAATTAAAAAAAAGTCCGTTAAGGAGAGAATGTTGCCGGTAGCAAAGCGTGGCGGAATTTTGCCAATGTTACCATTGTTGGAAGTTCTTGGTTCACTGGCTGGTGGGGCAGCTGGAATAGCAAAGGCTGTGAATGATAGCAAAGCGGCGCAACGTCAACTTGAAGAAATACAACGTCATAATCGGGCTGTAGATGGCTATGGGCTCTATCGTACTCCCTACAAGCGTGGACAAGGATGTTCAACTAAGAAAGAAAAAAACGCCAAAACACGGTGAAAATGCCCATGGGCATTGTACAATTGGAACTAATGTACAATTGGAATGCTTAGCCAGACGCATGCGCATACCATTCTTCAGAGGAGTCTTCATGCGCAATAATTTACCAGTTTATAGTGGAGTGCAGCTAGATGAGAGCGGTAAAGTAAATTTGGACGATGCTGATGGCCCCGGTACGCATTGGGTAGCCTATGCCAAGAGGGGGGTCTTATAATATATTTTGATAGTTTTGGAAATCTCCGACCGCCCAACTAGTTGGTGCGATATTTTGGACCAAATACCACAAAAATACAATACAATCGAACATCTTATCAGAATTATAATCAGAGGATTTGCGCGCAATTGTGTTTGCCATTTCTTCAAAACGTCGATGTTGAATATATATTTAAGGCGCGCCATTGCGTCGATCAGCTCAGTATTCGAGGGAAACATGTCCCTGACGCTTAGGTTGACCGGCAAGAGTAGCCTTCTAACCGCAAATTACTTTTCCGCTATAGACGTCAATGATGGCATTTATGAGCTCGGTTTGACGGATTTCGAAACTTATTACAGAATCCCAAATGTGAATTCATCAAACAACAAATTTTACTTTGACAAGGAAATGCGTTGATGATGCTGAAAATGGAATTGTTGCTCGAACGGTCGATAACGATAACCTCGATGAAAATGGCGAATACCCAATCGTGCTACGCGCTAATAATAATACACTAAGGAGCGAAATCAAATGTGCGTACAGAATAAATTTCAGTAAACCCGACAACGTAGGATCTCTGTTGGGATTTTCATCAAATCGAATACTGCATCCATGGAAATGGCAGGAATCTGATGTACCGATAATCATATTAAATGTCAACATATCCACATATAATGTTGTTGGGGAAAATGATGTACACGGGTCGATCCTTACAATCAATCCAACTTTATTGCGTACATCTCTCTTTCCCTCGCCATCTTTTTTTTCTCTCTTTTTTTCCGACAGAGGCGCTGTCCTCATGCACCGACAGTGGCGCTCGGGAGTGTACTCGGGAACATCCCGCCCCCCTTGAAAGAGTGTCTTTCAATAAAGAGTTTACATAATGAAATGAGAGATAGAAAAATCATATAAACGATACAACTTTCAAGCAAGTAAATTATGAAATTAAGTGATCTTTCTTTGAATTAAATTTGGATCTCAAAGCGTCGTCGTAGATTCATATCTTTTAATCAATATAACATTTTATAATGACGATCAAAGCATAGCAGCACATTCTTAGTTTCTTATTCCTAATTTCCGTCGTCGTCAATCGGCAAACGGCAGAGGTTTTTGACAGCTCTTTTGAACAGACCGGTCGCGGTTCGAATGGTCGCTACTCGAACGATGTTGTCGTCTCCCGCATGCACCTCGACGACTCGCCCAAGGAGCCACTGAAGCGGAGGAAGGTGGTCTTCCTTTAACAGCACCAGCGAGCCTACTTTCAAGCTGTCGCCGTTGAAATGCCATTTTTGCCGTTTCTGCAATTCTGACAGATACTTGTTACACCATCGGTTCCAGAAGTGCTGGCGCACCTTCTGCATATGTTGCCAACGAGACAAACGATTTTCGGGAATTTCCAAATAATTATGCTCAGGTGGCAGTAGAAGTGAGTCCCCTACTAGGAAATGGGAAGGTGTCAATGCCGCTGTGTCGTTGGGATTGCTCAAGAGTGGGGTGAGTGGGCGGGAATTAAGGATTGATTCGATTTCGACAAGAAGAGTATAATACTCTTCAAATGTGAAGACGAGACCCTTCGTGACGGCGCTTAAGTGTTTTTTCGTTGATTTGACCGTCGCCTCCCAAAGCCCTCCGAAGTGTGGAGCTCTCGGCGGAATGAATTTCCAATCAATGCGTTGACGAGCCAAATTACTCGATATCGTTTCCTTTTGATTTTCCAGGAAGGCGTACACTTCTCGCAGCTCTCTTGCGGCACCTACGAAGTTCGTACCGTTGTCGGAAATCATCGTCGAACAAATACCTCTTCTGGCCACGAATCTGCGCAAAGCTGCCAGGAACGCTTCCGTTGTTAACTCCATTACGAGCTCAATATGTGAAGCTTTAGTTGCTAGACATGTGAATACCGCTATACACGCTTTTGTCGTGTGAACTCGACCTCTTCTTCTACTTTTTCGTACTTGCAGGGGGCCCGCGTAGTCGACCCCTGTATTTGCAAAGGGTTTCACCGAGCCTCGAACTCGTTCAGCGGGCAAATCGCCCATCAAAACTTCGGGTGTTTTCGGCTTGCTGCGATAACACTGGATGCAATTGCTTGTTATTTTCCGAGCTTCTCTTCGCCCACTCAGCACCCAGTATTTTTGGCGTGTCGAGTGCAATAATTGCTCTGGCCCACAGTGATCTAAGCGTAGATGCTCTCGTCGCATGATGATTTTTGTCACGTGACGACGATCTGGCAAAATGATCGGATATTTCTGCGATTCGGGAATATTTGCACGTGCCAATCTCCCTCCGACGCGTATCAGACCTTCCCGATCCAAGAACGCACTGAAAGCAGCAAGCTTACTTGTCTTGAGCACTTGTCGCTTTTGCTCCAACGCGATACGTTCCGATAAAAACGCCTCCCGTTGTGTCATTTTTACGATGGCCCTTTCGGCACGATCGAGCTCGTCTACCGTCAAAGCACCGCTCTGCCTTTCATTCGACGCGTTCGCTTTAAACCTAAAACAGTAGGCTATAACTCTTTGAAGCTTCTCGTATACCGAGAATTTTCTCAATATGTCACACGTAGCTCTCGCTGACACTAGTGTGGCTGACGATTTCATTTCTGATGTATCGACATCGATCGGTTATTGTTCTGGCCAATTTTCAGTTGTGAGCCACATCGGTCCGTACCACCATAATTTGCTATCCGCCCAGTCTTCTACCGTCATACCTCTTGATATCAGGTCTGCCGGATTATCCGCGGATGGCACGTGAAGCCATTCCGCGTTTCGCGTCAGTTCCTGAATCGTGGTTATCCTGTTAGCGACGTAAGTTTTCTGAATGTTCGGCGACGATGCTATCCAATTTAACATGAGCATCGAGTCGCTCTAGAGATAAATGCTCTTGATTTTGTTTGCAAATGCTTGTATCGCCATCTCGCATAGTCTTGCGAGAACGACTGCGGCGTTCAATTCGAGTTTCGGCAGCGAGATCGTTTTTAAGGGTGCCACTCTGCTTTTTGAACCTATCAAATGCGACGTCCTTTCACCTTTTGAGTTCGTCGAAAGAGCGTACAAACATGCCCCGTATGCCTTTTCAGATGCATCTCCGAAACCTAGGAGATCGAAGGTTCCGCTGTCATTTCCAGGATTTATGTTTCGCTGAATGCGTTTCTCGTTTATTTTCAACAACGAACTGTAATATTCGGTCCACATGCCTTGCAGATCCTGCGGGATATTGTCATCCCAACCCAATTGCAGTTGCCATATTTTCTGCATGACATGCTTCGCGTTGATGAGCACAGGACTTAGTAGCCCCAACGGATCGAAGATCTGAGCTATTCGGGATAGCACGAGTCGTTTCGTCATCTTCGACGACTCTCCGACGTTCACGCGATATTGCAATTCATCGGTCCTCGCATCCCACAGAAGTCCTAACGTTTTTAAGGCCCCTTGTTTGTCGAGTTTCAATAAACTGTTCGTTTCAGCTTCATGCGCCGGATTTGCGAGTACTCGATCGTCATTCGAGCGCCATTTCCTCAGCTGAAACTGACCCTTCTTCAGTATTGTAGATAGCTGCTGTTGCAAAACGGCAGCTTGTTCTATTGTCTCCGCGCCGGTCAGTACGTCGTCCATATAGAAGTCTTCTTCTATAACCCTCGCCGCTTGAGATTGCTTCTTTTCTTCTACGCCAAGTTGTCGTAGACACCGAATCGCCAAGTAAGGCGCCGGAGCCGTGCCGTATGTAACAGTATTCAACCTGTACGTTTTGATCGGTTGTGTCGGTTCTGCCCTTCACAAAATCCTTTGTAAGTCTCGATCCTCCTCGCGAACGACGATCTGACGAAACATGGCTGTAATGTCTGCCGTCAATACGAATTTATGAGATCTGAATCTCAGGATGATCCCGAACAGATCCCTTCGGAGATTCGGTCCGACCATAAGTCTGTCGTTCAAAGCCGTTCCGAGCGACGACTTTGCCGAAGCATCGAAAACGACGCGTAGTTTCGTCGTTATGCTATCCGGTCGAATTACCGGCTAATGCGGTAAGACGAATGTGCTTTCTTGTTTCTGATTCGCGTCTTCCGGTACGATAGCCATATGCCCTTGTTGCTCGTAATCCTTCAAAAACGCGACATATTCGGATTTAATATCAGGATGCGCTTTAAAACGCCTTTCGAGCGCAAACAATCTTCGTTTAGCTTGAGTCTCCGACTCTCCGAGTTTAACGTCGAAATTTTGCGGCAACGCTACAATGAATCGTCCGTCTTTGCTTCGTTTCAATGATTCCGTGAACTGCCTTTCGCCTTCGGCTTCCTCTCGTGTGAATCGCCGTGTCTCATGAGTTTCCTCTTGATTCCAGAATCTTTCGAGTTGCGCTTGCAGCGTCGTATTCGCTATCAAACCGAAGAATTGTGTAGGCGTCTTGGCCCTCGTGTCAACAAGGGCCCCCCACAATCCAACCAAAAAGCGTGTTTTGAAGCCTCGGCAGGCCCTTTGTTTGTTTTATTGTGTCGGCGCAAAGCAGTTGCCAGAATAATCCCGCTCCGACGAGGAGATCTATCGTTCCTGGTTCATGGAAACTCGGATCAGCGAGCTTCAAACCGTCTGGCAATACTAGGAGGTTTGCGTCGATCTTGACTTGCGGCAATCTTTCGGTGATGCTTGTCAAAACCAAACAGTCAATTTTCGTTTTGTAATCCGTCTGCATCGATTGGATTTTTACTTCGACAGTTTTAGCGATACTTATCTGCTCTTGATTTACTCCGGTGATGAGTTCGTTCCCCTTTTTGCATCGTAACTTGAGCCTCTTCACGAGATCTTCTGTTATCAAGTTCGATTGGGAGCCTGGATCTAATAGAACACGACAACTCTGCTGAGTACCGTCCGCATCCTCGATCTGAACTCGCGCTGTCGATAGTATTACATGCATGCTCGGTTTTCGGACAACGTTGATTACCGAGGATATTACCTGCGTCTTACTTTGTTGTTCGTCCTTTGCACAGAGCGCAACGACTGGTTTTCTCGCCGTTTCGTTCTCCGCTTCCACGCTTTCCGCACGCTCGAGATGCAACAACGTGTTATGTTTTTTCTGCCACTTCTTACAACCCGATGATCGGCAATTCGTTGCGAAGTGTCCTTTCCCCAGACAATTGAGACGAATCCTCTTTGTCTTTGTTTCTTGTATGCGTTCCGAGATCGACAACCGAAGGAAGTTCGGACATTTGTATACTGCGTGCGACTCGTTGCATATTGAACAACTCTGTTGAGACACGGTTGACACAGCAACCGAATGCCTTGTCATTTTTTATGACGATGGCTTCGTCGCTTCTGTTTTGTTTTTTCCACAATCAATCATCTCGATAGTACGGCAACGCTCGTTTAAAAACGTTAAAAACTCTTCCAAAGTTTTCCTTGCGTTTTTGACTCTTCTAGCCTCTTCTTCCCAGTCCTTTTGTGTATTGTAATCGAGCTTCGTTTTTACCATGTGTATCAACAGCTCGTCCCAGTGTTGAACCGGAAGTTGAAGCGTCCTGAGCGCCTTCAGATGCGTGCGAATATGAACTATAAGTTGTCTCATTGTTGCAGGCTTGTCTTTTGCAACCTGCGGAAAATCCAGCAATTGGTTGAGATGCGTGTTGATTAGCAACTTCGTGTTCTCGTAATTGTTTTTCAACAATTCCCAAGCGTTTTCGTAGTTTATTGCTGACGTTTCCAATCCGCCTATCACCTGTAAAGCTTCTCCTTTGAGCGAGCTTCTCAGATACTGAAACTTCTGGATCGGTGTGAGTCCAGGATTTTCGTGGATCATAGATTGGAAGGCATCTTTGAAATGTAGCGACTCGTTATATTCACCTTTGAATTCCGGTAGCTTCAGAGTCGGAAGCTTGATTTCGAAACGTTGTTGATTATCCGTTCTTACTTCGTTTTGACCGCGATCGTTCAGCTGCTGCTGCTCGAATCGATTTGCAGCTTGTCGCTGCTCGGGTTGCTGTTCTACGGCATTTATTACGTTCTGAAGTCGCGTCGCTACTGTGAAATAAATATTTTCAAAAACCGTTCGCTCAGCGTCTGAATCACGCTGTATCGCTTGTTCGGCGTCTTCCGCCGATTCATCGTCGGCTGGTTTTATCGTTGCCAGCCAGTATCGATCGATTGCAGTTTGAATTTCGTCAAACTTCTGCGATAATTCTTCAATCTTTTTTGTCTTGACTTGGGCCTCTGCCAACGAAGTATTGTCGGTGAGGGCGTTGCTTATACGCGTCATCTGCCCTTTTATTATTCCTCGATCGGACTTCAACTGTCTCAAGTCCGCCATTGTTTTTTTTTCTCAATCGAATCAAGGAATAGGGAATGGACAGTAGAGGACTCACCTTTGCTTTTTGCTGCTGCCTGCTGTTCCTCTTATTGGATGCCGTGATCGCGTGGCCAGTGTCCCACTGCCTTTCGATCTGCGGCTGCGCTTCCCTCGCCGTGTAGAGTCTCTTTGAAGAAAGCTGCTTCTCGTATTTACATTGTCTCGCAAGGAATTGTCTCGTTCTCGACTGTTGTGAACTGTCTTTCGCGGCTCGTCGCGTATTACGCCGATGTGCACGTATATACGCGTACGCTCTTTGTTCTCATATTACGTGAGAGACGCTGCCTTCCGGTCTGTCGCGCGTGTGCACCTAGGCCCACCTAGGTGTGGGCACTGCCGCGGTCGCCACGATTAACGAAATGTTTGAACTATGACGCTCTACTGAAACACCTTCAGACCGCTGTTTTCTTTTTAAGTCTCGATATGTACGTGTAGCTACACTCTTGAGCTATGACGCTCTGCCGCGGTAATACCGAATCAATTTTTGATCGATCGCAACGTTTCACGATCGACGCACGCTGTTTGCGTGTTGCGCTTTCGATTGAGCTATGACGCCCCGATCACGATACGAATTTTTACACTGAGCGTCTCCCGCAGTCTTTCGAGAGAACGCTATACTGCTCACTCGACGCGAAAATTTCCGATTATTATTTTGTTTCTACGATACAATACCTCGTGCTTGGATGCTTATTGTCTCAATGCTTTGAATGACACTGCTGTGCAGTCCGTTGTCCTCGCGAACTAGTTATCGCGCACTTTTTTACGATTGACTCTTCTCGAGCGTTCTCGAGATTGCTAAGGACGGTTACGTGCCTTTTTTTTCGCTTCGGCCGCGGCCATGCTTGTCTCGTGGCGTCTCGAGTCTCTTCTCGCGCCGAAGACTGTTTTGCACATTTTCGCGATGTATTACGCGACACTCACACAATTTATGTCGACTATGCCCCACGTTGGGTTCGATTGCGTTGTTGGACGCCAATTTTATGTTGGGGAAAATGATGTACACGGGTCGATCCTTACAATCAATCCAACTTTATTGCGTACATCTCTCTCTCCCTCGCCATCTTTTTTTTTCTCTTTTTTTCCGACAGAGGCGCTGTCCTCATGCACCGACAGTGGCGCTCGGGAGTGTACTCGGGAACAAATATAGTGTCACCACTGGTGCGCACTGCAATGGCGAGCGTGCACCCACGATACACGAATTTTCACCAAGCGTACCACCAAGATATAAGCTATCGGGAACGCCTGCGCAAATGATTTATCTTCGGATCGTTGTGCGCAGCATTACGGATCTAACGATACGTATCGAGTATCAAAAGGGAAAAGTACTCGATTTTGCGAAGAGAAGAAATTACGGTGAGATTGCACATAGGAAAACGTCACGGAATACGCTAGAGACAATATTTCTACGCGAGATAATACGATCGCACGCAATAATACTCTTGCAAAACGACAAGCGACATTGAGTGTTAAATTAGCCGCAAAAATGAAACTCACAAGGAACGTCCCTTAGATGTCCGCTTCCGACTTTGTTGAAACCCATATATGTGATAGAGCATCGAAAACTTTGAGACACGTATTTTTTTATCTGCGGAAAAACGGATTTAAGGGGGGAAACCGCCCCTCAAAGAAAGGCGTGTCGAGGGGTGATTTTGCAGTTTCACCCAGAAGCAATCCACCGATCTGAATGAAACAAAAACAAAAATTCTTCTAACGAGAAGCGATGAAAAATCCGAAATGAAAATGTTAAGAAAAAGTTTAATTAGGGGGTAAACCACCCCTCAATTTGCCTTTTTTCACCCGACACTTAAGAGGGTTGTATGCAAATTAATAAAACAGGTATCATTTTGAAGGGGAATTAAAATTAAAGTTGACGGGTTTTTGCGTTTTGGCGGCATAGCAAATTTAAGGGGTAAACCACCCCTAACATAAATTTATTTATCATGGTCGTTTTTTCTTTGTGTCACGCCCGGAAGGGACGTGGGCATATATTTTTTTGATTCCCTCCTTTTTTGCGTACGACAAGCGCAATAGCACGGCATGAGGGTAAAAAGGGGTAGTGCTTGGAATGAGTTGAAATTAGGAAATCATGCAGTGATTTGGTATCGAGAAATAATCCGACAAATTTGTACAAACTTAACTAAAGGTTTATTACAAATAAGTGATTGGATTAATAAAGTTACTTGTACAGAAAAAATGACAATATAAATAACTGTGAAGTCGGGGGAACAATCGGACTAACATAAAATGAAATTTGTAGCTTACATTGGTCGCTATGTTCGTGGGTGTATCCGTGTGTAGGTACGCTCGCTCGCAAGGATATCGGTTTGTCGCTCGCAGATAAGGGCCTAGTTGACGGACGCCACGCTTAGCGTTCGGTAAGCGGTCACCGGCATTAGACTTTTGGGGCGCTGAGAGTATTTATGTATATGCGCGTAGTAAACAGCACTTGACTACCTTAGGAACTCGAGGCCGCGAGAGTCGACTAAACGTTCATACGACACTTCGGTCAAAACCCGAAGATATATGATATTCGAAACTCTATGATACCGGTACTACACTTCGAATTCTGTCACAACAAGATTAAGAAGTGAAGTGAATTCGATGGTAGATTTTGCGAGACTACGATCTGATTGCAACAGAATCGGTCAGGAGACTTGATCTGAACGCGATGGAAATTGTTGGAAAACTGATCTGAACGCGATGGAAAATGTCAGAAGACTGACTTCAGGAAGGAAGTCTTATTTGATATGAAAAATAGGAGGGGTTCGGTAGTGGGAGAAGGAACTTTAAGGTTTAGCATGATTGGTCACGATATTCATGATTCACTGAATCGATCTCGATCATTCCTTATATGGAATTGCACGCTTCGGAGACAGGGGACGTTTGTCCCGTGTTTCGGTGTCCAAACGTATGGAGTACAGAGTTCGATATCTGAGACCTAGGCATACGCATGGTTTGTGTTAAGTCGATTTACGGCTATGGCGACTTCTCATATCGAGAGGTTTATATTTCGGATTACGCAGCGAGACCGGAGGTCGTATTTTTTCTAGTAACAATTCATCGGAGCCGTCTAGTCTGTGTTATGTTTAAACAATCTGTCATCAATACTTATAAAGATTTACGGCGGTAAGGCTCTGCATGGCGTTGAAATGCTCTCGTACTATTTTGCGAGTATTAAATATTTCACTCCACACTTTCGAAATTTACGAGAGGGCATCGACTGGGTTGAAAAAGAAAAGTCTTGTGTTTTGGGAATTGTGTCACGTCCTGCGACAGAGTCTCTGGAGTCTCCCACCCCTTTTTTTTTTGTCCACACGACTTCCGCGGGAACACGTTTTTAGGCATGATTTATCCGAAAGGTCGTGAAACAAAACTATGTAACTATGCGTTTTATCCTGTATAGCGACTAAACATAGGGGAAAGGCATCAGGAAAACCCCGCTCGAGCCAGTCGTAAAAACCGGAGCGCAACGGAAACCAAAAATACGTGAACTCCCTACGAAACGCATAGCGGAGTACCTTACTTTCGAAAATCCACTGGAAACCGATTCCTAGGACTCCCTCTCTGATTGGGCTACAGACAATTAAACTCGTGCGTTCCGGGCCCGTATGCTCAAGGAACATGCTTCCGCGTCGACTTTCACGGTTGACCAAAAACTCATTAAAAATCCTAAGCCCTTTTCCTCCACTCCACCCAAATATGGGAACTGGCACTGGAAGGACTGCAAAATGTATAAAAAGGGAAGCCCGACCCGAACGCGCGTCTTATCTTTTCATCAGTCTATACGCGAGCATCGACGCGTATTTTTCTCAACCGCCGTCTTACAAAATCTCTGCCAACCATCTCGAAATTTTGTACCGCGCCTCACACTGCTCTTGGTGACTGACATCTTAAGTTCGATATTGTAAAGGCAGTGCAACGGATCGCATCAGCAAAGCATTATACCTGCGAGCGTACCAAGCCTAGAGCGAAGGCCTTCCGTCCGACCCCGAACGACCAGCATTCGACAAAGTAAGCGAACGACACAATTTTTTGTACATCTTCATTATGCCTCTCACGTATCTCCGATCACCCTACGGATCGGAGTCTTACAATAAACGGTGGTAATAGTACCTGTCGCTCTCATAACTCACCAACACGTAAACCCCAGTCTCCTTTCGTGCATCTCCCTTTTACCTCCATCCCGTGCTATTTCGCTAGGCGTAAGCAGCAAAAGGGGGAAACAAAAATATTATGCTCACATCCCTTCCGGATGTGACATATAAATTTTGGGGGCTCGTCCGGGATTATGAAAAGGGAATGTGTCAATCCATCCAATGTCGGGAGACGAATCAGCCAGCTCGCTAAACCTTAACATCACCGAAGACTCCACTGACCAACCGGGATATTCACTGAGAAGTTCCAACGCAGAACTACTATCTGGTCTCGAATCCATTAAAAAAAATCGATAAAAACATTAAACTTATCTCGTAAAAACGAAATCAAAACAACAGGAATAATGACGACGTTAGGAACAAACCAGTTAATCTCCCTTAAAGACGCCATATGCTGCGTCCCCGAATTCGATGGAAAAGATATCCCCCTGTCAGAGTTCATAACCGGGTGCGAAGATGCCAAAGACATGCTTCCCTCCGAAGCTGAAAAACATATAACTAAATTAATAAGAAATAAATTAAAAACCCAAGCTAGGGAAGCCATCCATGGGACGAAATTCGAAACAGTGGAAGAACTTACCAATTAAAAAAAAAATTATATACACCAAACAAATCCGAAATGCAACTGTTGGGCGAACTCGGTAGCATCTTCCAAACGGTCGACGATAGCGTTGTGGATTTCACTTCGAAAATTAGGAAAAAGGCAAAGGAAATAATCGAGGCACGGTAATTATCTAACGATGGGAAGGACGATCGCGCTTTTAAGGCAATGGTAAATGACTATTGCCTTACGTGTTTTAAGCAGGGCTTGAAAGGGGAGATCGAACAGCGGCTTCCCCAATGCAACACGATTGAGAACGCGATCGAACATGCGATCAGGCTCGAACGCGAGGTTGAAGCGCGTAAAGATCTACAGACCGCGCCCGTCAAACACGAAAAAGCCGTTCCAATGCAATCGGTCAAAGTATGTAATATTTGCAAGGGGGACAATCATCCAACAGAAACTTGTAAATCCATGATCCCTACGTGTCGAGTCTGCAAAATTCAAGGTCACAGTGCTAACGAATGTAGGAAAACTTCGAACGAGCAAGTCTCAGTTGTTTGCCAAATCTGCCAAAAACCGGGACATACCGCTGTTACGTACCCAACGGTACCCCGGATAAACCGAGAGAAATATTATTATTATTATTGTGGGCTGCTCTGTTCGTCCCATACGGGCCCGAGTTTTCTGAGAGGATAACACGGGGTGGGGGGATGCCAGAATGAAATTTGACGCTTCCGATTATATTATGTTGGTTATTTATTAATACTAGCCGACTTACAATTTCGTTGACGCCTCTGCGTCGGTCCGCCTAAACGAGTACGCATACAACCACACCACACACACACACTAATTTTGACAACATAAAACCTGTCGATCGATAACTAAATGATTTAGCGGCGCGGCTTTTTCTTATGTTATTTAGGTAGAACAGAATTAGATTTAATAATTTTGCGTCTCTATCGCGGCGGTTTCGACTTCGCACAAGTCTCACAGTCCTGTGCAACCACCTTTGCACCGGGTCCACAGGGAGATACTATCCACCTCCCAAGTGCAAGGGAATTATGGTTGCCGCGGAACGCTTTGTGCGCGAGTAGGGCTCCGTGCCCGGGAAGCAACCGAGGGACGCGGTACTCGCGAGACCGTTTTGACGACCGAAGACTGACGGACGTGACCCGTTAAGACGTGGGAGTCCGGGATCGCGACTTGCTTTCGATCGGAGTTACACCCCAACACCAGGATACTTCCGTGGCCAGATGGGAACTGACAATATTCAACGCCACCGGACCGATGTTAGCTCGGTGGCTATCACTCCGGTGGGGGCTTTTGACAACGTCCACGGAAAGTTGCACGCTCCCGAAGTCCCACGGTCAAACTCCGCGGATCAGGCTATGCTCGATCAGCGGAATTCGGTCGGGTACATCCGGTCTAATTCGCAGCGTTCGACACTCGACACCGCACAGAGGCACAAGGCGACGGAGTCGTCGGAAAATAATGAAAGTTAAACCCGTTAATAAAACCCCAATCATTAATATTAATGAACAAAACATAAAAAGTTACGGACGTGACAACCACCCCCCCCTTAGGAATAGTCAACGTCCTCGTTGACAATTATAATTTCAAACATGTTAGTTATAATTAATTAACCCCTTATGTTTTATATCGAGAGATTACAAATATTGGCGTTAGTCCGGTGTTGTGGATTCCTCAAGGCACCTGTGGTTCTTGGCGAGGAACGGATCGCGGAGCCAGGGTTGGCGGACTCCGAATGTGCTGACAGGCGATCACGCTACTCGGCCCCGTTGCCGCAACGCTTGATTCTGCAGTACGATTCGTTACCTCAGCATAAGTTGGGGACTCCGTTTCGCTCACGTTTCCTCCGATTTTCCGTTGCGGACAGACCCGCAGAAATTCGCCCACACGTGTGCATGCGAACATGAGGCAACCGCGCGAGAGGTAAAATCCAATTGCCAGTGCTAAGCAGGCCTGGCTGGTATAGCTTGCGACAGTGTGGTAATATCGGGTGTCATCCGCTCGCCGGTGTTTTCCGATGTCGTACAGCCTTTTCTCGATAGCGTGCAGAGAGTCCCCCACAGGAACGGCCCTCGGGTCTTGTCCTTCCGAGGAACCTGGGTCATCATGTCGGATGGACAGAGGAGTCAGCAAGTCCTCCGTTCCTTCCGCCAGTAGTATCGGAGCGAGGACCGACACGTTGAGAGCGAGACCAGGCTGATAGTAGTACTGTTCTTGACTCGCATTCACCCGTAGGCTGGTGAGGGTAGTCGTACGCGTCGTTCCGACACAATTAGGACGGAGTTGTAGTACTCCGGCCCCTTGTACGACTACTTCTCGCGGGGGCCTTCCCGAGCAGGCTATACGGAGGGTCGTCGGGCGAGAGAGAGAGAGAACAGCCATCCTCCTTGGGTTGGTAGATACGTCCAGTAGTCTGAGTGATCCGGATGTACTCTTACGTCGCAATGTTGGAACGCCTCAGCCGTGGGTTTCATCAACAATTGCACCTCGCAGACCTTGGATGAGGGAGCAGTCTGTATCGGCGTCCCGCCAGAGCAGATTAGACGGCGTCCGCTCTTCCTACATCCTGAGTGATACTCCCGGTCGGCGAGGAAGTAAGTACGGTGGTCACTGGCGATGGCGATATAGGGAGCCACAGGGAAGACATGGGCAGACCCTATCCCATTGTTGAACGCTTGCGGCACCGGCCAGGCATGCATCCGGTAGAGGTCGTACGTAGTGCGGTCAAGTAGCGGGATGTGTGCTACGATCAACACCTTATCCCGATAGGACAGTAGGTCCGTTTGGACTAGGGCCGCGAAATTTTCCGGGCGCAAGTGGTCCAGGGGAAGGGGGAACTCCACCCCTCCGGCGTTGAGCAGCACCTCCTTGGCCACGGCTGTTAGCTGGTCCTTCGTCACCGCCTCGGGGTCGAGTCGACCTTCGGCAGCCGCGGCAGTGGTCCGAACCTACCGGGAACACGCGTCGATGTACCGTTCCAGTTTTGCTTCCACTCGATTGGCGTAGTTCGTGAGAGTCAGATTGTACTGGCCCAGAGCAGATTGGTTGGTCAAGGCCTTTAATTCCCGGTGCACCCGTGCCACTAGTCCATACACCTCGTTGACACGGCGGGTCTCCTCGGCGTGTTCTCGCTGAAGGGTTTGCAGGTGGGTGGATACGATGTGCATTTGCTGTCCCACCGACTGTGTGATCCGACCCTGATCGTGGAATAGCTTGTCGATCTGTCCCGTGATGTAATGGGCATCGTCCTCATTGAGCGTCCCGAAAAGTGACTTACTCACGCTCCCGACGAATCCGAATGGAGCGGATCGCTTCTTTATCGTGGTGGGGGAAGGGGGCGAAGTGGGGGAAGGGGGGTACATCCGATCGGTCGGTTAGTTCCCATAGCTCGCCCACAAGATGCCTCGCGAGGGTGAAGCGAGTGAGAAGGTAGTCCTTCCGCAGCAGATGGTGACAGGCGAGGACAGTGTTATGTCTACGGCACTCCCTCTCTATGTCGCCGAGCTGTTCCTCGTCGTTCGGGAAGGACTCGGCAAACTTGGCAACTTCAGCAAAGATTGTCATGCGCCAGTCTGCCTGTTGTAATTGTACCGGGGCTGTCCTCTCGAAGTACAGGCCCGGGCTGTCGGTGATGGAGGTGATTTGATGAGCTTCTTCCACTACCGACTCGGAGTGGGCGCAACTCAGCAGCAGAAGGACGGAGTAGAGGTTCCGCATCTAGACGTAACAGATGTTCCGGCGACTTATTCTAATTGAATATTCCTACGCGTACGCTAGCTTAACCTTATCGACATGCTTGCGGAATCTCTCCCCACTTTCGGTTTCCAAAATGACGTTACTCCTATCCGTGATCGACTGTATAGTATAGGGACCGTGGTATTGGCTGACGAATTTTCCCTTACGCGGCTCCTTTAGGACGTAAACCTGATCCCCTACCTTTCCATTAAAAGGACGGCATCCTCTGTCGTAGTAGGTCTTTGACCGTTCTTTCGAGCGGTTCAGGTTATCCCCGGCGATCTCGCGAATCTCTGATTGGCGCTTAACGAGCTCGGCGACGAAGGAGTTTAAGGTGAGGAGCCTGTCATCGGTCGAGAATTGGCTCGGCTGTCGTGCGGGTTTCCCAAACACGATTTCATGCGGCGTGAAGTTTGTTGCTTCATGCACGCTCGTGTTGTAGGAAAATCCGGCAAACGGCAGTAACCGGTCCCAATCATCGTATTTGTCAACGTAGTGCTTGATGTACTCCGCTAGCACGATGTGACTTCGTTCTAACGAGCCGTTCGTCTGAGGACGATACCCCGAAGTTGTCAAGTGATTTACCTTATAAATCTTTGAGATTTCGCGAAGTAAGTTGCTCGTGAAGGAAGTGCCTCTATCAGTTAAAATAGCTCGTGGAGCCCCGAATTGGTTATAAAGGCGGCGAACAATCGCCTCCGCGATGGTTGCAGCCTTTAGATCAGGTATTGGCTCCGCGAGGCAGTACTTCGACAGCTGATCTTGCATTGTCAGGATATGCCTATTCCCATGCGGGGTGATAGGCAGTGGCCCTACGGTATCTAAAGATACCTTGTCGAAGGTGTCTACTGGCGTGTCCGTTGTGAGCATGGGCTCGCGCGTTTTTACACGGACGAGCTTCTGCTCCTGGCAGCTTTTACAGCGCCGAATAAAGTTTTGTACGTCGTTCCGCAGGGTGGGCCAGTAGAATCTCTCTCGAATCCGACGATATGTCTTTGTAACGCCCTTGTGGCCTCCAATGAGACTCGAGTGAGATTCCGTAATGATGCCCTCCCTGTCTTCGGGCGACGGCACCTTCATTTTTCCGTAGCATACGGCTATGGTCATTCTCGCGTCCGAGAACACGGAATGAAGCGCTGGCAAAAAGGTGTCTCGAGGCAGATCGTCGGTGAAATCACCATGCCGCGAAATTCGGAACGAGGGAGCCGACGCTAGCTGGATCACCCGTCTCAAATTTTCCAGACCGAATTTGACTTTGGAAGGATCGATAGGATCATAGTAACGGAGTTTCGCGATTACCGTATACACCTTATGTCGGCCGTATTCGGTGACGGCCACCTGCCCTAGTCCCAAATTCTTCGCCCTCAAGGACAACGGATACAGGATACCCAGATCGGATAATAATTTTCCAATCGGAGTTACCAGCTCGCCGTCGGCGGAGGCGAAGTGGACATAGTTATCGCGCTTGCCCGTAAGGCAGTCACGATCACCAACAATCCGGGACTTCGGCTCCTCGATATTTCCGGATGGTTCCTCCTTTAACAACGCCCTAGGGCCGCTCGTTGTCAGAGGGGATCCATTATATGCCCATTCGGTTGCGATCCCTCATTTCGCAGGGTGCGTCGAGGGGTCCACCAGGTTGAAGCGCAGCGATGATGACGGCAATGGCGGCTCCTGGGGTTTCAGGGGAACCTCGCTCCCTCCTTCTCGTACGGGGGATAGCCTCGTAGCCCTAGCATGCGACCCAGAGCCCGTCGGTGTACGAAGAGGAAGGGAGGGCAAGTGGGGCTCGGCCGGCTGGCCCGTAGCGCTCGTACTCTCCACCGCATACGAGGTGGGAGCGCGCACCGGGTTAAGAGCTAGCTCCGGCGGGGGCATCGCCCTGTCTTGCTCGGAGAATAGCCGATCGAGCAGTGCCGACGCGGCCTGCGGAGAGGGTAGGGGAAGGCCTACATGGGCCGTGGCTTCCGCTCTAGCGGAGTCATGCAAAACTGTAGATGCTGCCATAGGGAGTTCCATAACCTCGCTCTCGTCGTCCGCTTCGCTGCCCCCCTCGGTCCGCTTCAGTGCATAGGGAGAAAGCTGGCTAGTCCTTTTCAGGAGTTCCTCATCGCTGGCCGACTGAAATCTTTCAGATAACCGTGATATGCGACGACTAAGCTCCGCATCCGTTCCGTCCTCGCCAAAGGGGTCCAACTCGTTTAAGACGCCTTGGACCTCCTCATCTATCTCTTCTCCCTCCGAGATATGGCCCGGGAGCAGTATTTCTTCCTTGCCTGGAGAGAGGTCATCGGACTTGTGAAATCTAGTCTCGAGTTGCTGTAGCGATTCGTCAAATTTCGCAATCGAGTATTGTAGGGGGTCAAGGACCGTGATGTCTTTATCAGAGACCATTTCCTCTACGGGCGTGCTGTCTTCCATATCGCTAGGAGGAGGACTGACTGCAACCACGTACTCGTACGACCGGGAGGGGTCACTCGTGGGTTGCGCGGGCGGGTCCTTTATTGGCCCGACGGGTGGTGCTGATGGTCGTTTTAGAGGTCGTTTTGGAGGGACGAGCGGCGCGGGCAACATACTCCGGTGCAGTCGTTGTATCGGCCGCCCCTCTTCCCCCGAGCTCGCCCCGGATGTCTCCGAATATTTCGGGGCCGGCCGCGATGAGGTCGCGGGGGAGATTCGACGCCGCGTGCGGGTTGCAACGGCACTCACATCCAGAGGAGGAGGCAGCCTTCGATTCCACTGCGTCGAGGCTGACGTCGGATTCTTCGACGGCGGCGTCGGGTTCTGGGAATCGGAGCGTGCCCTGGGTCTCCCCTTTTGGATGGGAAGCACCACAGCCGCATCCTCCGTCCACTCGGAGTCGCTTGACTCCGAGGACAGCGGATTTATCGGATTCCGGGCTAGTGCGTCAGCGTTCAGATTCAATCGACCTGGTTTATAAACAAACTCGTAGTCATAATTTTGAAGGCTCAGTCTCCAACGGACCAACCTCTTACCTGGATCGTTCATTGCGGCGATCCACTTAAGGGGCTCATGATCCGAGATAAGTTTGAACCTCCGACCATACAGGTATGGCTGGAAATGCTCTAAAGCCTTAATCACCGCCAAGCACTCCTTCTCGGTCGTCCCATAATTCACCTCGGCGGGCGAGAGAATGCGAGAAAAATAGGCGATCGGTAGATCAAGCCCATCTCGCTCTTGGCCCAGGACGGCTCCGATTGCATAATCGGAGGCATCCGTGGTTAGGGTGAAGGGATGGGTAAAATCGGGGTATTGCAGGACTGGTTCCGTACACAGAGCCTTTCGTAAGTCCTGGAAACTGCGGCGCTGATCCTTACCCCAAACAAAACCCTTCCCCTTCTTGAGCAGATCAGAAAGAGGCTTTGCCCGGCCCGAGAAATTCGCAATGAATCGTCGGTAGTACCCGGCGAGTCCAAGGAATTGCCGGATATTTTTCGCCGTTTTCGGACTCGGGAAATCTTTTACGGCCTCAAGTTTCCGCGGATCAGGTCTTACCCCATCTCGCCCACTTATGTGGCCGAGATAGCACACCTCCCGTTTGAGGAACTCACACTTATCCGGCTCGAGAATCAGGTTTGCCTCCCGCAAACGAGTCATGAGGCGACGGACCTTTTTCCCGTGTTCTTCCAGCGATCGGGCGAATACTACGATGTCGTCAAGGTACACGAATAATTCGGCACCTTGCAGACCTCGGAGTACACTATCCATTAATCGCTGGAACGTGGCGGGGGCGTTCTTTAATCCCTCGGGCATTCGAACGGATTCATAATGCCCGTTGAGCGTAGAGAACGCGGTCTTCTCGCTGTCCCGAGCGTCCATGGGAATTTGTTGAAAGCCGCTCGCCAGGTCGAAAGTCGAGAAATACCTTGCCTCGCCCAGCTGATCCAATATATCCAGTATATTCGGCAGTGGGTAGGCGTCAGAAATTGTTTTTTCGTTAAGCTTCCTCAAATATATCACCATTCGCATCCGCGGTCGACCTTGTGAGTCGGGTTTCTTCGGTACGATCCATACCGGAGAATTGTACGGGGACTGCGAAGGGGTGATGATTCCATTATCGAGCTTTTTCTGGATCTGGGTATCGATTTCTTTACGGTGGACCGTGGGAAATCGATACTGCCGAGTGTTGATTGGTCGGTCGTCCATAGTGGGGATACGGTGGGCGACCAGGCTCGTACACCCAAGGCCATCTCCGGGAAGTTTAAATTGGGTAGGGTTTTCTTCGACGATACTCAGAACGTGTTGACGCTCGAGTTCGTTCAACCCGTCCAATCGCAGTGCCGTCATTACTGCTGCAACGCGATCGTGCGGTGGCTCGGCGGTATTATCGGTTGAGTCGTCATCACTGCACTCTATGTTGCAGAATTCGAACGGGAGTATCTCTTGGGGAGATACCTCAATATCTATGTCGCGAGTTAAGGTATTTATCGCGAGCACGTGACATACACCGTTCTTTTGACAGACTAACGCATCCCCAATGTAAAGGCCGTCCTCTGTCACAATCCGCGGCAAGTATCCTTCTTGTACCCCGGGGTTGGTGACAGGGATAGCCAAGGGTCTTCGAGTTCGTGCCCGAATGGTTAGTATTCTCCTCGATGGAGGGTTAGCACTTGACTGGGGGTGTTCAGTGTCGGAAATTAGGAACCGACGCGGTCGTATAGGATCACTTGCTAATACGAGAGCGTTGTGATGAAAGGAGAGTTCTGCTCTTTCGCGGCGGAAAAAGGGCTTACCGAGTAGACCATTGCTTTCCGTTGCGAATTCGGAAACCACGTGGAAGATATGGCTTACACCGTTAATTGTTAGTTTAATGGTGCCCAAGGACCGCGACTTCTCATTCGAAGGGCCCGTAAATTCACGCGATTTCGCGGAGTAATAATTGGTGTCCCTTCGAAGGGCGCCAATTTTAATAAAATTGAGGGCCGAACCCGTATCGCAGTAAAAATATTCAACTTTATTCCTAAGTTCAGGCGCCGACAATTTTATTACGGGGGACTCTACGTCCTCATCAGTTTCCGATGGCAAGCTCGGTCGCTCATCGTCCGCTTCGAGCCCTTCTTGAGGCTCTACTTGCGCTGGTCCCTGAACCTCACACCGGGATTTCCGGCTTGGGTGCTCATCGCGTGCGGGCAGGTTTGGCTCGCCGCCTCCCCGCGACGAGCCCCGTTGGAGTTTAAAGGCTCCGGGCTTGTCACGCGTGGTGGCTCGTCCCGACGCATGGATGGAATTCCTCCCCCTGCGTCGGAGAGTCGCCGTTTCATCCTGACCCACGGGCAACAGCCGCAGCCACTTATCCGCGCACAACAATAGCGCTGGTTGCAGCCGTCGCTCATCTCCGGGCTATGCGAGGCCCACCGATTCCATGGGCAGCAAGCGCAGCCCGAACCGCGACCACAGCACCACTACTTATCGCAGTCCCTCCTCCCTTCCCGAGGGTTGGGACTGGGGGACCTCGCAGGTGGAGACCTCCTAAGAATCCCGGCCGGCTGAGGGCGTTCCGGGTTCCATTGCTGAAGACGGGGAGATGTCGATTCCCGCCGGTTGCGAGGTGAGGGGGAGCGTGATTGCGATTTCTTTGGTTCGCCTTGCGCAATTAACGCGAGGGTATCGCGATTCAAAGACCGGCACCCCTCGAATTTTATTTGTTCGTGGGGACTATTTGATGACCCACAGTCTGATATTCGCTCCGCGAGTTCAACTGCGTCTGTTAACGTTTTGGGTGCCGCCACGACTAGCAGCTCAGCTAGACGTGTTGGCAAGGCCCGCTGGAAGGACCTGACCGCGGTCTTCGCGATAGGGTCAACCGGCTCCGTCGGAATATCGTAACCAGAGTCTGACTTCCATGCGTTGCGTGCCAAACCTGCGAGCGCTTTGGTACGGTTATACAATCCCCGTACCGTTTCACCCTGATTTAAGCGCAATCGCATAAAATCCGACATACAGTCGTCGTAATTCCGCGAACGCGAAAGCCCTTCTTTTAAGACGGATGTTAGCTGCGTGATTGACGCGATTGTTTCTCCCTGGACACAGAGACGTGCCTCCCCTCGCAATTTGTTTAATACGCCGGCGATAAATTCTGGTTCCCTTTCCGGCTCAATAAAAGCCGCTGCGTTCGCGATATTTTGAAGGAAGTCCCGCAACGATGCGGAATTCCCATCAAAATCGGGAATACCCGCCAGCCGAGTTGAGAGATTCATGCTGCTGATGACGGCAGACATGTGTTCGATCGAGGTGGACATTACTTGGGACATATCTCCCGGCAGGGTTGGGTTTGCCATGACCGGTCGCGAAGGGATTTCGACAGCCAATGGGGCGGTAATTTAAATTCAATACAAATGAGGGAAAATAAAATTGTTTACGGATTTATTTATTTTCTATTATTATTATTATTTTTTTTTATCTTTGAAAATTTAATAAATTTTGAAATATATAATATCGAAAGAAAATCAAGAATTAATCCGAACACGGAGGGAACACTGTTATTCGGAAACCTTACAATTACGAACAAGCGAGGATTCTGACACCGATCCTCTCAGAAAACCACCAGTAGCGTATCCCACCGCTGCCACCAAATTGTTACGTACCCAACGGTACCCCGGATAAACCGAGAGAAATATTATTATTATTGTGCGCTGCTCTGTTCGTCCCATACCTGCCCGAGTTTTCTGAGAGGATAACACGGGGTGGGCGGATGCCAGAATGAAATTTGACGCTTCCGATTATGATATGTTGGTTATTTATTAATACTAGCCGACTTACAATTTCGTTGACGCCTCTGCGTCGGTCCGCCTAAACGAGTACGCACACAACCACACCACCCACACACACTAATTTTGACAACATAAAACCTGTCGATCGATAACTAAATGATTTAGCGGCGCGGCTTTTTCTTATGTTATTTAGGTAGAACAGAATTAGATTTAATAATTTTGCGTCTCTATCGCGGCGGTTTCGACTTCGCACAAGTCTCACAGTCCTGTGCAACCACCTTTGCACCGGGTCCACAGGGAGATACTATCCACCTCCCAAGTGCAAGGGAATTATGGTTGCCGCGGAACGCTTTGTGCGCGAGTAGGGCTCCGTGCCCGGGAAGCAACCGAGGGACGCGGTACTCGCGAGACCGTTTTGACGGCCGATGACTGACGGACGTGACCCGTTAAGACGTGGGAGTCCGGGATCGCGACTTGCTTTCGATCGGAGTTACACCCCAACACCAGGATACTTCCGTGGCCAGATGGGAACTGACAATATTCACCGCCACCGGACCGATGTTAGCTCGGTGGCTATCACTCCGGTGGGGGCTTTTGACAACGTCCACGGAAAGTTGCACGCTCCCGAAGTCCCACGGTCGAACTCCGCGGATCAGGCTATGCTCGATCAGCGGAATTCGGTCGGGTACATCCGGTCTAATTCGCAGCGTTCGACACTCGACACCGCACAGAGGCACAAGGCGACGGAGTCGTCGGAAAATAATGAAAGTTAAACCCGTTAATAAAACCGCAATCATTAATATTAATGAACAAAACATAAAAAGTTACGGACGTGACACCGTGGATAAATGCTACCCCCACCGAAACTCCCTCGCGATAGCCTGTCAGCTATGTAAAGCAATAGGCCACACAGCCGATAGATGCCACCCGCGAGATAGGGCCGTGAACCTCACGGCCGGTTGGCAGCGGCAGCCAACTGGGCCCCAGTGTCAATTTTGTAAAAGGATCGGGCATACAGCGGATAGGTGCTTCCAATTTAAAACCGATGCACCTAATTCAAACCAACCTACCTGCCGATATTGCAGAAGGGTAGGGCATGTCATAGAAAACTGTCGTGCCCGCGAGTACAACAACTCTCGGTTCCAATCGGGAAACGACCTGGATACCCCTCGGACGGACGCACCGAGAGGATCCATCGTCCCCAAGCGTCCGGTGACCGCCGTGCCAACAATCACCTCGAGCGAAGGTATCCTACCTACACTGTAAATTCGGAAAACTTCATCAAACTACTCTCGGTATGCATAGGAACGCATTCGGAAACGGGAAAAATATCAATGTTGTTAGACAGCGGTGCGATCCCAAACCTCTTAAAAATTCGACACGCGAAAAATTTCCCAGATATCGATGAACAAGATCTTATACAACTAAAAGGGATATCTGAACCACCGATCCTCACGTTAGGAAGCGTAACGATCCGGGTGTTGAACTTTGACACGCTTTTTCATATTATACCTGACGACGTGCAGCTGCCCTACCCCGGTCTATTGGGGTCTCGATTCTTTTACGCGACCAAGTCCAGAATGAATTTCGAGGCGGAATGCCTTCAATGCGGAAGCAAGGCATGGCCGTTTGAACGGGTGAACGAACCCAACGTGTTAATAGAGATACCCGCGCGCTCGGAAACCTCTTTCCATGTGAAAATCGGAAACCGCACGTTAAAGGAAGGGTATATCCCACCTTTAAAAATCCATAAGGGCGTTTACGGCGACGACTGCCTTGTAACGAACATCCACGGAAAGGCCTATCTAAAGATCTTCAATACCACAAATGACGCCGTACGACTGATCGTGCCGGTCGTAAAACTACAGGAATTCGATATCGTGGAAAACCAAATAAAAAATGAAAAAACAAAGCCGGATTGCACGACGATCTGCGAATCCAATCCACTTCCTCGCGATGCTAACCCATTTTCTCGCAATCATTCTATTTCGAAGCCAGATTGCACGACAATCTGCGAATCCAATCCAGTTCCTCGCGATGCTAACCCAATTTCTCGCGATCATTCTATTTCAAAGCCAGATTGCACGACAATCTGCGAATCCAATCCAGTTCCTCGCGACACCAATCCAATTTCTCGCAATCATTTTATCTCAAAGCCAGATTGCACGACAGTCTGTGAATCCAATCCAGTTCCTCATGATCTTTCTATTCCAATCGTAGATTGCATGACAACTACGCTAATCCAAGGCCCAGAAGTGGCCAATCCAAAAATTTCGCAAAAAAAACGTCGAAACAAAACCTTGCCATCAGTCTCATAAAGGCGATCAAAGGAAAAGTTTCAAGGGAAACAAAAAAATTCCAGCAGGGAAGAAAACTCGAAAGCCCGGGCAACCGAAACATTAAGGGACAAAGGAACCCGAAATCAAAACGTAAACTCTGTTCCCACCTCATGCCATACAACCAAAAATAACCTAGAGCTTTCGGAGATAATAAAAACTCTCTTGCGACTAGACCATCTGGCACGAGACGAGTTCGATCATGTCGAAAGAATCATCGACACATACGCAGACAGGTTTCACATAAAGGGCGAACATTTAGAAACCACACATGTGCTTCGTCACAAGATCTCCACGATGGACGATCTACCGATCAACACTAAACAGTACAGGTTTCCCCAAGCACACAAAGGCGAAGTCCAACGCCAAGTCGACGAGCTATTAGAGTCAAGGGTGATAAACCACTCGGAATCCCCGAACAACAGTCCAGCTTGGATAGTACCCAAAAAACCAGACTCCAACGGCAACAAACGTTGGCGGATGGTAATAGACTTCCGAGCCCTCAACGAAAAGACAGTCGGTGATTCCTACCCTTTGCCAAATATCACCGACATTCTGGACCAATTAGGACACGCAACCTATTTTACGGTATTCGATTTAGCATCCGGTTTTCATTAAATAAAGATGAACCCCGAGGACAAACCAAAGACAGCTTTGTCTACGCCATTTGGGCACTACGAGTTCGCACGAATGCCTTTCGGGCTAAAAAACGCCCCGGCGCACAGTGGGGCAGAATCCCAAAAAGCTGGCCAAAATTCGGAAAGTGTCCAAAATGATCTCCAATTCTCTTCTCGGGGGTTTTCGGGGTCGCTGAATACGAATCTGTTATCAGAATGACGATTTTCAAAATGGCGGACCAGAAAAGGGCGGACATAATTCAACCAATTAGTCAAATAATTCAGTAAAAAATACCCAATCATATTTCTTAAGGGTTTTTGGGATCGCTGATTACGAATTTGTTACAGGAATGTTCATTTTTAAAATAGCAGACGCGATATATAGACGATTCCAAAAAAATTTTCAATTTTTAAATATTTTTTAATAGAAAATGTTTCATAATATTTTTAGGTTTAAATGAGTAGAAAATCTCTTGAGCCATGTTTTTATTTTTGAACAATTTCTTGAGTACAACATTTTCAATAAATCAAATATCTCTTATTTACTTCTAGTAACAAAAATCTTGTATGTCATCTTCAATGTTGGAATCATTCGATTCGGATTCTGATGTTGACCCACTTGTATCCAAATCGGAATCATTCCTTATCTCTTGTCTGGTGACTTCAGGTTGTTTTAACATTTCTATAGCTTCTTTATGTAAAGATTTCGCCGGTCTCTGGGGCAATTTCCTGATGCTTGAAAGAAATGGATCTGATGATACTAAGAGCCTATAGAAAATGTCTCTCATATTCGATTCTCGAGAGCATTTTCTTGAATGATGTAACCTGTAGTGCTTTATGTCCTTATTGCGTGACTCTTGGGCCTCTTCAGAAAGTTGTCCGATCGGTAAAAGGGCATATTTTACAATTTCTGCTCCGTGCATCAACACTTTGTGCACAGATGTTGGCATGTAATACCATGGATATAAAGCAACGAATAAACGGGCAGTATTTACACAATAGTCTTTGAATTTTTCTTCGTCTATATCATACCCGCTCGAAATTGCCTGCAAAATAACATGAAATCGGTGAATTAAATTTTCATCGACTCCTGTTATTTCAGCAGATATATTAGCATTTTCGAAAAAGCGGCGGGCGGTATTTCCATTGTTTGAGCTGCCATATCCTGGCTTTGGTCGATCAACGATAAGCCCCAGTGTTGTCTTAAATTGAGTCTGTATGTCTTCCTTGCGTACTTTCACAATCTTTTTCACTTCCTCTTCACGAGCTTGCCACTTTTGAGTTGTGAGCTTATACGACAAATGCAAACAGCACTCGAAAAAACGAATCCACGCATGCAATGTAGATATGCCAAATCTTAAATTATCTGTAGTAATGTCCATTTTTATCATTTTGTCGATGTTATTAAAATCTTTAGAGGTGGCTTTGCACAGGAAGCAGCGTTGTGCAGAAGTGGTACCGGTTACAGCGTTACAGACTTTGCCGTCTATCATCGTAAACGACATACAATAGGTTACTGAAATCGATTTTTCATTTTGTTCAGTAGTGTATGGTGCAAGACCCGCAATCTGCTGTTCAATGTCGGTAACTTCTTTCAATGTTGATTGTACATCTTCATGTACAAACTGCAATCGTATTGGTCTGCAGAATCGAGGAGATGAAGGTCTAGGATTTTTCCACACAATAGTTCCTTCATCCGTCTCGTGATTGTTGTAGATTAATTGCAAAGGTACCAGAGAAGTATAAAAAATGCTTTCATCAGATTTTCCAGCCTCATCAAATTTTTGCTTATAAACACTTTGACCACTGCTTCCATCACATCCCCATTTACAGTGAAGTACTAATTTTTGCAGATTTTCAGAATTTAGAGTATCGATGACATCAGCCTGAAGTTGTATAATTCTGTATGTGGTATGATCAAGTAAAGCCTGTAGTTTAATTTGTGCGCACGACTCAGTAATATTCATGTACACAACTGATGGATAACAACGATTTTTTGCTTTTTCTACTTCATGGTATGATGGGTATAATTTGCATTTACGTGCTCTAGCTGCATTTCTTGATAGCTGATAAGAGCGCTTTGATTCTCCTTTCTCGATCATCAAAGAAAGTGCTTCGTCTGGGGTTAAAGGTGTCTCATTTTTTGACCGAACAGCAGCTATATATTTTGAGGCTCTTGTTGGGCTGGTTAATGTGACATCTTTAAGAACTTGAGCAGCATCCACTTGACCAGGAGTCCTTAAACTCATTTGAGCAGCATACGTCAATTCTTCTGTAGATCAAGTAGAACGTATTTCTTCAGTCTTTCGCCTCTTAGATCTATCGCTGGATAAAGCAAAGGATTTCGAAGGTCGTCCAGATGTTCCTTTTTCATCATTCTTCACAATCTTCTCAGATGTTGATGTTGTGCATTCAGTATCGGATAATGTTGAAAAACATTCGGTGCCATTCAACCATTCTTCATTATTTTTTAGAAACTTTTCTTGGCCTCTATTTGCTGCTTTCCATCTGGATCGAAAATTTGCAAATAACAGTCCTAATGACTTTTCATCCTCGTCTACTTGTATCACATGTTCTGTTTTCTTGAAAATTGCATCTTTCAAAATTCCAATAACGAATTTCTGTTCGTTTTTTAAACTGTCTTTCACCATGAAAAAAACATCTCTTCTTGATAATTCCATATTTGAAGATTGGGAAGACTCTGTAAAATACCAATATAAACATGTACAAAATTGAATTACATTATTTTGAAATCATTTCATACTTAACAAATCTATATACGGTGTTCTGACTCGAAATGTACAAAAATAATTTATTACTACTAAAAATGATTTTATATTTATAAAGAAAATGAATATTTATGATATAAATGATTAACAAATATATTTACATACATTCTGCACGAAAAAAAAACCGAAATTACATGAAATCTATCTTTACGAGAATCACCTCTGTGTCAGTATACAACAGGTATAATAAAGCCTGAACAGCAGGCGGGCTCCTTTCTTTCATACATGGCTGCTCTAGGAGCCCCTCGTCAGTCCTTGCCGAATCGCCGTCTACACTACGTATACACTATGTACGTATACACTAATACACATTTACTGCCGAAAACCGTTACGCCGTACAAACATGGGGGAAACACAGTTCTAGCTACTGAGAGTTCTTGCAGGAATATTTTATAAAATGTTGAGATTTTCGTAAAGCGTACATTTAGAATAATAAATTACTGTATTAAAATTTAAATGATCTATGAATATTAATCAATAAATGAACATACTACAAATGGAATTGATAAATAAATATTAATCTATGTTAATAGACAGAAAATATACCAACGCGCTGTAACGTAATAATCAATGGATTACATTCACACGTCCGTTAATGTCGCGCCACGTATTTCTCCCTAAAAATTAGTCTAACTATTCGTTGAGCACTCCTGAGCAGCCAGTTTTTTAGTATATTATATTTAGTACTGTACACTATCAGTTTCTTGTTGAAACAAGGTCGAGACTCGCGAAGACATTTTTAAAACTACTTTAGAAAATCGATTTTCGAAAAAAAATGTATAATTTTTTATGTTTACTTGTTGCAAAATTTAGATATTTCAAACATAAAATAAGCAATAACTGTGCATAATTATATTTTCTGCATACCTTCAGAAAGTTTTTCCATTTTGCAGAATTAAAATTGAGACCGTTTCGTCCGATTCACAGCACTTCGAAACAGGCAAGAATTTTTCGACGCGTACGCTTGTTTAATGCGTACCGAACGGCGGCTGAATGGCGACTGATGTCGAGGCGACCCTAGAGCAGGTATAAACCTGCCCGGTCCGGAATTTCGTCCTAGGACTATCAGTAAACAAGATCTGAACATATATAGACGAATATATACAACTCAAAAATTTGACTTTTGGCCAGCTTTTTGGGATTCTGCCGCACTGTGCGGCGGCCTTCCAACGGTTAATGGATATTGTGCTTAGCGGACTTCAAGGGGCATCTCTTTTTGTCTATCTCGACGACATTGTTATTTACGCAAAAGATTTAGAAGAACATGACATTAAAGTTCGCGGATTAATGGATCGATTACGCAGAGCCAACCTCAAATTACAGCCAGACAAATGTGAATTTCTCAGACCAGAAGTAAACTACCTTGGTCACATAATTGGAAAAGACGGATTAAAGCCAGACCCTAACAAATTGTCAGCGGTAAAGGAATTCCCGGTTCCCAAAAACGTTAAGAACGTTCGCCAATTTCTAGGGTTAACTGGATATTATCGCAGATTCATTATGGATTTCTCGAAGATCGCAAAACCCCTGACACATCTCTTAGAAGACAAAACTGACTTCGAGTGGACTGACAAGACACGGACAGCCTTCGACACCCTAAAAAATAAGTTATGTGAAGCACCCATTCTCCAATACCCTGATTTCGAGAAACCATTTATTATAACGACCGACGCTTCCGGCTTCGCCTTAGGCGGTCCTATCACAAGGGGAAATAGGAAAAGACAGACCCATAGCATATACATCGTGCGTATTTTGCGGCGCAGCTTTGCGGTACGACACATACGAAAAAGAAACAATGGCAATCGTCCACGGCGTAAAAGCCTTCCGACCTTACATCTACGGTAGAAGGTTCACACTCGTTATCGATCATAAACCTCTAGTCTGGTTCAGAACTGCCAAAGACGCTAATACTCGCGTTCTTAAATGGCGACTTAAACTTTCCGAGTACGACTACGACGTCATTTACAAACCGGGCACACTGAACTTAAACGCCGACGCCCTATCTCAAAACCCGATAGAAAGATTGGGGGACATCAAAACGATACCTAAGCGTCAATCGAAGCAAATCGAAATCACGGAACCCGCGCTGCAAAACTTAGCACGTCAACTAGAGGACACCAGCGATAGCGACAAAGAAAATGAAAATCTAACAACCTTCACAACGCAGGCCGAAATCCATCCCGTTCCCTATAGCGAGAATATAAATGTCGTGACTCGCTCGCGAACGAAAAACGGCACGCCCCCAGAATTAGGAAAATCGGGACAAAAGGGGAATGGATCACCTGGTGATAGCGGCATAACCAGGGCCCACGCACCTACTTTTGAGCCCCGACACCCCGCACTCCGCTCTCGTAAGACCATAAATTACGAGGAAAGTAGCGACGAGGAAACAGAAGCCGAACTATTCGAGCCTACCCGTGGCCGACGACCCAGAGAGATCGCTGGCCTCGAAGTAGCCAATGGCCCTAACCTACACAAAACGCCTTCAATCCCTCGCGCCGATCCTAATTCCGACAGCTCGACAGACTCCGACACCAGCTCCCATAACCCACTAACTTCCGAAGACGAAGTCCGCCCCGCAGAAGAACCAACTGCGATCGAATTCGGAATCGTTAATCTCATCAGTACTAAGGAATTATTCCACTTCCGTAACGATAACTTGGTCTATTTTATTGACCCAGAGGGTAAACCGTGTGATTCTGGATCGCGGAAATTACAAGAACTAAACAAATTACCCTCCTGGAAGAATTTATCAGTGGGTCGAGCCTACAGTACAAAGATCGGGAAGAAATATCACATCGCTTTAGTTATCCGCGGCAACCACCCTGAGTCATTATCATCGATATCTGAAAACCTTAACAAGAGCATTGAGGAAACAAAAGATATTTGCGAATCTCTCGAAGTCAAATCATTTAGTCTCTGCTACTGCCAACATATCGAGCATCTAACGTGGGAAAACGTGACAAATATCCTGAGAGAGGTATTCAAAAATAGTCGAATAAAAATTTTGATTTGCTTGGGAGCCTTGCAATACGTGCCAAGCGATAAACGCGATTCCATCTTACGGGGATACGAAATGCACAAATCTCCGATAGGAGGACACAAGGGCGTCTCGAAAACCTATGATAGAATCAAACGCGAATATTTTTGGGAGGATTTGAAAGCAGACATTCAGAGGAGGGTGCAACTATGTCTAGAATGCCAACTGAAGAAACTGGTCAGAGTAAAAACCAAACAGCCGATGATAATAACCGACACCCCGGGCACAGTTTTTGAGAAAATATCGATGGATATAGTAGGCCCTATGCAACGCACCTCCAACCACAATGAGTACATCCTCACGATCCAAGACAATTTGTCGAAATATTGTGTCGCGATCCCGCTACCGAACGCACTCGCGACGACCGTCGCCGACGCATTTATTAAAAAATTCATATGCGTATTGGGCGCACCCAAAGCGTTATTAACAGACCAGGGAAGTAATTTTTTGAGCGGGTTAATGAGAAGAGTCGCGAAACGCTTCCGTATAAAACGAAACCGGAACAACAAACCTCCGAAGACGCCGAACTTTGGCTGGAACCAATTAACTCTGGCCAACCCACCGCTCCAACGACGGAAGAATATCGAAATAGCGAAAAGGAATTAACATATCCGCCTACAGCGCGAGCAGTAGACCAGAACCCGTATCCTAACCTACCCCCAACACCTGATTTCCTCTAAGGAGACCCTGGTCATCAACACCTCCTTCTTTTTGTACAATGCAGTCCGACTTCCGAGTCACGGTCCACTTGACAGGTTCGCGAATGAAGAATTAAGATAACGTAAAGCTGATATGTCGCTTCTCCTTTGATTTTCTCGGACCACATCAAGAGTAGGAAAGAGTGGGCACCACTCTTCATAAGATACGCATTAAGTACTAGGTTATAAGAGGCAACACATAGGTCTACCCGTTTCCTATCTTTTTCTTCCCTATATATATATTTAATAAGTAAAGATGAAAGAGACGAAATCTTCGTCTCGTGTCACACTCCTCGATTTGCGTATATATTATTCATACACGTATCGGATACTATAGGATATGCTTATAGGTTAAGGGAAGTACGAATTAAAAGGGGTACAAGACATGGTCATAAACAAGATGATTTATTTTGGAAACCTCGGACATTACGAGTAATCTTTCGCGCCAGTGATCGCCTACCAATTTTCTCGACTATACGCAAACACACACCGTCTTTCTGGGGCATAACGATGAATCGCCATCGAAAACGAAAAGGACTACCCCAACAACAGTCCTATCCCCGAATCTGGAGCACCACCAACGTCGGGATCACCTGACTCAAGGATCGTACGCCGCGAACACACCTTCCGGGGTGGACCACGCTGGATGATCCCAGTCATCCTCGGGATGAGCTCGGCCCCAGCGACCTTCAAACATCCACCGGATAGAAAAAAAATCGAAGCCAGATCCGCGCTCCAATTCTTCCACCCGCTCGCGATTTCTGCATCGTTCTCCTCGTCGTACACGAGCCGCCTCCCAGAAGCGAACCTGCGTCACACACCAACGCCCGCAATGAGACCCGGAAAAGGGGGAATATGACCAAATACTACTGGTTAACTACTCACCCTGATACTGCACACCCGTTGTATCTTCCGTGGAGCCATGACGAACGTCGTATCCCAGAGGAAAACGGAGACAAGAACGGACCGTGTATCTCAGCCAGAACAGCCCAACATTATATGCGAAACCGACTCAAAAACTCGCTTTAAATACGAAATACCCCACCAAAGGTACCGACGCTCGCCCTTACAAAATAATGGAAACCTACCCCTACAACCCTGTTGTATCCGCTAATTTACGCAATACAACGAAACGACCAAACGGTCGAGAAATTATTTACGAAGCGGCATTCCAGACCGTTTCGCATCCTCCTTGCGAAAGAGTCACAATTTTGCCAAAATGCAAGCGTCAAAAAGACGCTTTGCGACACGTCCTGACGAAGCATCGGATGATGTTCGATCTAGGGCAAATTGCGACAATCAGAGTCGACAATTAAGAGAAGTTACCATGGAGTAGTCAGTCCTTGGTTGGCTTTTGAACGGTTCGGTCCTAAGGTACGACCGACACACTGTAAATTCAATTATAAGACCAGCCCAGTAATAAACTTATATTCCTATTCAACGAACTTGAGTTCCAACTCTTAATTTCGCAACGATCCCAAAAATACCTATCCCGGGTTCTCGAGCCGGGGATACAACATTGGTGGCAGCGGTAGGATACGCCGAAAAGTTCGTTCGTTGTGTGTGCACACGCACAACTACCACTCAAGCACCATAAACGAGTGACCGAGTCAACCCGTGTACTCGAGTGAGCCAGCCCGACCGAGTCGGAAGAGGAATACAGAGGAAAGGCTACAGCGAAGCAGAGCCAATCCCAGAAAACCCGGATCCCGAGGATCAACGGAAGAAGGACTCAACAATCGGAGAAATCGTACCCAGAAGCAGTGTACGAAACAAAGGAACGAAGAACAGGACGATCAGCAGTTCATCAACCAGCATGCATCTTGCGATCATCTACCTGTAAGTGACGGAACATTTCGTAAATAAAAATCCTCCAAAGCCAGACAATTCGTCTATGTCGGACGAAGAAAAAGCAGACCGGTATCGATTGCCCGGGAGAGACGAACTATCGCGATCGTTAGATTCGTTTTTTAACACTGTCGTCATTTACGACGGTCAAAGTGATTTAGGCCGAAAGCGTCGTAGGGAAAATCTAAGCACAGAAAAATTAGATTTGACTCCCGTAACGTACGCGAAATATTTAAATCCGAAGCGACAACATAATCAGCCTTCGGAACACAATTCGTCAGACGCGTCGTCCAGTGCTGACGAAACATTTAATCCCGTTGAAGTCGAAAGAAATCGCGAATTGAATCGCCAAGATTTTACGTTATTATATCAACGGACAGTAATAATCGCCGAACACGACGACTATATGTCAACGAAAGAGGCTCGAATGAGCATTCCCGTATTCGACGCCTCCAAACCAGAAGATGTTACAGATTTTATACGAGCAATAAAATACGCGTCGACTCGAGTCCGCGCAGAAAATGTCGCGGATTTATTACAAGCTATATTGCATCTCAAATTGCAAGGCAAGGCCGCGGCAGACCTGCGTTACAAAGACGTAGAGACGTTCGACGATTTGCTGACATTATTAAAATCACTGTACGAGGCGAAGCCAACAGTCCCCGCGCTACAAATCGAATTCAATTCCTGTAGACAAAAACATGACGAGACTGTACAAGCTTACGCAAACCGCGTCGAGTCCATAATGATGGATTTAATCACGGGTTGCACGCCCATGGTCAATTCGGAATCTGGTCGAAGAGCAATCGAACAGTTAATTAGGCATTTTGCCCTGGATAATTTCGAACATGGACTTCGCAAGGACTTACAGCTAATAGTAAGGTCACGAGGGTACCACGAATTGGGCGAAGCCATCCGCGGAGCAATCGAAGAGGAAAATCGGTCGAAGGGACTAAAACAATCGCGAAGAACGTCTCCCACAGTAGCGGACGTCCGCACCGTCACACGCCCACGCGGGGCGAAAATCGTTCCCATTCCAAAGGCCCGCGTCGCATCAGGCGCAGACGCAAGCGCGTTATAGCTTGCCAGTGCCAATGAAAACGATTCATCAAGCAGAAATAATTTGCAATTATTGCAAAAAACCGGGTCACAGATATAACGACTGTAGAAGAAGGCCAGGATGTCAAGGCCCGAGTAACCCACAGAAGCATTACAATTATGTGCCAAACTATAAGTTCACAAGAAAACAAAATGAATATAGGCCAAATGAAAGAACCCAAGAAAATTCGCCCAAAAGAACCGTCAGTTCGTTAGCAGTCGGCGTTCTTTCCATAGAGAAAGAAACAAAAAGCGTTCAAGTGAACAAGCGAAAAATACCGCAAAGAAAAATAATGGACATTCTACTTGGAAAGCCATATGTACACAATGACAAGGCACCAAGAAGAATTTACCACGTCAGCACTCAGCTGCCGCGAGTACACGCCAGTGACCTACATATAGCGTCAAAACAGGCTCGCGAAAAAATGCTGACGCTCCGGTGTGACACAGGGGCCCAGTGCAGTATTGTAAAAGTGAATGAGTTGGATCCAGATACACCCATCGGGGACGAGGTCATAGAACTCCACGGCCTCGGGGGCAAGGCGTTCCGTACCCTCTGCACAGCTGAGTTGAAACTGGACACGCTGTGATAACGCACAAGTTCCACGTGGTCGGCAAGGAAGTACCGTTAGCAGTAGACGGACTCCTTGGAATGGACTGTATAGTCGAAAAAGGAATAACCATACTAAAAGGAAAAATGATAGAAATTAAAGGGCACAAAATACCGTTTGTACACGGCAAGAAATACTTAAAAATACCCGCCCGCACAGAATGTATAGTGCAGGCGAGGACGATGGGAAAAGGCCAAGGAGTTACAAGGGAACAAAAAATCCAAAAGGGTGTTACGATGGGAAAAGCCGTCGTAAAGGCAGAGGCAAACTCTTGCCCTGTAACAATAAGGAACGTGCTCGAGAAAGAGCAAATTATCAAAAGACCTATGGTCGAACTGGAAAAATTGGAACTCGACAAAATTAGCCTGGGAAAAGAAAAATGCGACAAAAAGAAGAAAGAAGAGGAAACGCATCAGGACGTCGAAAAAATCGCAGAATTACGAAAGCAAAGGATGGAAAAATTATGACGCGAGATTAAGGGGAACTCGCATTTGAACGCGGAAGAAGAAAAGATTTTGCGTCAAATTTGCGAGGAATTCCCCGACGTATTTCATCTCGAAGGAGAGCTACTGGGTTGTACAAAAGCAGTCGAGCATCGGATACCGCTCAAGGACGGGACAATGCCGATAAAGGTGCGACCTTATCGACTGCCGGAGGAGCACAAAAAAGAAATTCAACGACAGGCACAAAAAATGCTAGATGAGGATATAATCCGCCCAAGCACGAGCCCATGGAATGCTCCATTGCTCGTAGTGCCGAAAAAACCAGATGCGGACGGAATAGTCCAAAAAAGGGTGGTCGTTGACTTTCGGAAGTTAAACGAGGCTACGGAAGGTGACTCTTACCCACTGCCCAATATCGCAGAGATACTGGACCAGTTGGGAAAGGCAAAGTACTTCACGACCCTCGACCTCGCTTCGGGATTTCATCAAATCCCAATGGCGGAGAAAGACAAACCGAAAACGGCTTTTTCAACGCCGTTAGGGCATTACGAGTATAATCGAATGCCATTTGGTTTAAAAAATGCACCTCCTACGTTCCAAAGATTAATGGACGCAGTATTGGCCGGTTTGCAGGGGCTAAAATGCTACGTATATCTGGACGATATTGTAATACATGGAGCCTCACTCGCCGAGCACGACAAGCGACTACGTGAAGTGCTGACACGGCTAAGAGAAGCTAATTAAAAAATACAGCCAAAAAAATGCGAATTTATGCGAAAGGAAACGCAATATCTAGGTCATCTAATAACAGAAGTCGGTGTGAAGCCTGACCCCGAAACGCTAAAAGCGGTCAAAGATTTTCCAATACCGAGAAATGTAAGAGAAATACAATCATTCCTGGGACTAGGCGGGTACTACCGCAGATTTATTAAAGATTTTTCCAAGATCGCAAAACCAATGACGAATGTGTTAAAAAAAGGTGTCAAATTCGAATGGTCCGAATTATGCCATAGCTCATTTGACCATTTAAGGTGTAAGGCCACTGTAAATTTTTTGAAAAATCGATTTTTTTTTTATTGGCTTAAAAAATAGTTCAAACCCTCTAGAATAAGAAAAAAAAGGTCCTGTGCGAAAAAAAATTTGTTGTCCTTAGGAAATGAAGGTCGCCGCCAAGCGTGTCAAAACTTGCTCCGAAACGACTGCAATTATATCGGAGATGGCGATTCCAAAACTTTCAAAGGCATCGTGGATTCGAAGCCTTATGAAAATGTTGATGTTAAAAAAAAAGAGTGCATAGATCACGTGCAAAAAAGAATGGGCACTCGATTGAGAAACTTAAAAAAAGGAACAAAAGGTCTCGGGGGAAGAGGAAAACTCACTGCCAAATTGATTGACGAACTAAGCATTTATTACGGCTTAGCAATCCGTCGAAATTCCGATTCCATCAAAAATATGAAAAATGAGATCTGGGCAACCCTTTTTCACAAAATGTCAACGGATGAAAAGCCTCGGCACGAAAAATGTTCGGAGAATTGGTGCAGTTGGAAGAAAGCGAAAGCAGAAAATACCTTGGATGCGTATCATCACAATCAGCCAATGAGTGAGGAGGTTTATCAAGCCATCAAACCCATCTACATGGAATTGAGCCGGGACGAGTTGCTGGAGCGTTGCTTGGGGGCCTATACTCAAAACAATAACGAAAGTTTCAACGCTACCGTTTGGAGTTTGGCCCCCAAATCATCCTCAAGCGGAAAAACTGTACTAGATATTGCGACGGATATCGCTGTTTGCATATTCAATGGCGGCCTTACCAACGTCTTGCAAATATTCAAGATGTTGGAGGTGGAAATTGGTGTACAGTTATATAATTTCTGCATCGAAGCCGACGCCAAACGCAGCACGCACGCGGAGACATCTCTGAGCGACGCGGCCAAAAGTGCGCGCGCGCGCTCCAAAAATCAACCAGGAAAGACGAAGAAGACGAAAATTTGGCTATCGAAGAACAAATGTATGGTGCTGGGATTGCAGACTAACGGTAAAAATTTTTTTTAACTTCTTTTTTTAATTTTTTCCAATAAAAAACTATTCGCAAAACTTTAAACGCGTTTTTCTCGAAACATGGTTTTTCAAAATAGCACGCAGCATAACTCGAACAATTTTCATTTTTTTTACTTGAAATTTTAACCAGATGTGAACATTTACATTATCTTGAGAATGTCGATCGGAATTTTCAAGAACTTTATTTATTGATTTTTTATTAACAAAAAACTTGCCGTTTTTTTCGTCAAAAATCAATTTTTTTTTCAAACGCACGCCAAATCCACAAAAATTGATACTTTTTAAAATCCGATCGACATTCTCTAGCTATAGCCCTCTAGATTAATGGTTTTTTTTTTGTTCTAGATTCAAAAGTGCACCAGCGGTGCTGCGTGCCGCGGAGCCCTGGAAGCAAAACATGTCCCGGGAAGATAGCTGTGGAACCGCCATTTTGTTTTTTTTTACTGTAAAAAAATTTTATAATAAAGTTTAATGTATGCCCGATATCACCATTAAAAGTTTTTTTTTCAAATACCTTCAATTTCGGGAGCAAAAAATTAGTGAAAAAACCTTTTTTTTTGTGCCGTTACAGTGGCCTTACTCCTTAAGGGAAGCCCTGATCACAGCACCCATGCTCCAGTATCCTGATTTCACGAAACCGTTTATCGTGACAACGGGTGCCTCAGATAAGGCAATCGGTGCAATCCGGTCCCAAGGGAAAATTGGAGAGGATTTACCCATATGTTATGCAAGTCGAACTCTCAACAAGGCCGAAACCAATTATTCGACTACAGAAAAAGAACTGCTTGCAATCGTATGGGCAGTACATCAATTTCGACCGTATATTTACGGCACAAAATTCACCATAATAACGGATCACAAACCATTGACATGGTTATTTAGCGTAAAGACCCCAGGATCAAGGATAATGAGATGGCGAATAAAATTGGAAGAGTACAACTATAAAATCCAATATAAAACGGGAAAATCAAACACAAACGCAGATGCGTTAAGTCGTATATATGGCTTGACACGAGCTTAGGCACAAGAGGTAGGAAAAAGTACACAAAAGCATGGTAGCACAACAAAGAAAGACAGTATGGCCGCCAGCCATTATGAAAGCGAGAGAGAAGAAACCGAGTCCGACAATACGGACTCGGACAATGACAACACGAGCGAGAGCACCCGAGAGAGAGAGCACGAAAAGAAAGTCAGCGTTACGAATGTCCGCACAAAGAGGAGAGGCCGAGAATACGACCCACCGTGCTACGAGACAGCACGTGGAGAGGAGGTCTCCTGGAGAAGCGCGGCACAGGGGGAATCTCCCCACGAGTTATAAAAGTCGCGATGCGCGAGCATGAGCGCGAGCGACGAAGAAAACTGCAGCGTTGGCGTATCCACCCCAAGGAAGGCAGACAGAGCAAAAATAATACACGAATATCACGATGCCCCTCTAGGTCGGCACCAAGGCATCACACGGACGCTGCAGCGAATACGTCAACCATATGTGTTGCCGGGAATGAAACGAGGCGTCACCGCACACATACAAGAGTGCGACAAATGTCAGCGAAATAAATCGGGAAAAATTAAGAAGGCACCGATGGTAATCACAGACACGCCAAGCCGAGCGTTCGAAAAATGTGCTGTTGATATAGTAGGTCCCTTGACGGTGACCGAAAAAGGCAACAAATATATTCTGACTTTCCAGGATTTACTAACAAAATATAGCGCAGCAATTCCGTTAGAAAATCAAGAATCCAATACAATAGCAAAGGCCCTTGTAACGGAAATTATTTGTAAATTTGGCGCCCCGTCCGAAATCCTCTCGGATCAAGGTACAAATTTTCTAAGCAAAATATTTAAAGAGATGTGTGATCTCCTACAAATAAAAAAATTGCAAACCACGGCATACCATCCACAATCGAATGGAGCCCTGGAAAGATCACATAGGACCCTTGCAGAATACCTGAGAAATTTCGTACGAGAGGATCAAAGGGACTGGGACGAATGGATACCATACGCCATGTTCACATACAATACCACGCCACACACGGCTACGGGTATTACGCCGTATGAATTAGTGTTCGGAAAGGAGGCTAAATTACCAACCGCACTGCGAGAAATTCCGCGAGCCACGTTTTCATACGACGATTACGCAGCGGAATTCCGCGAGCGCCTGAGGGCGTCATGGCAACAAGCACAAGAAAACCTGAAAAAGGGTAAGGAGAAATCGAAGCATCAATATGATCACACGGCCGGTAAAATAGAATACCGCCCGGGTGATCAAGTCCTCCTTTACGACGAGACCGTGAGGAGGGGCAGATCGGCCAAGCTCACTCCGAAGTGGGTAGGGCCTTACACGGTCCGAAGCCGAGAGGCAGTTGAGACCTACCATATCGGCCGCGGACGCAAGGAAGCAGGAGTACACGTGAATCGCATAAAAAAATATATCACCCACTAGCCGTCGCGATGGCCTGCGGGTAGGCGCGGAGACAGGAGGGGCCCGCGGCTCGACCGCAAGAAAGGCCCGTCATAAAAAAAAAGGTGAGAAGAGAGGAGAGGAAATGTTTTATTCTTATAATTAATGGAGGCCACAATGGCTCTCCCGCATTACGCCCTGAAAAGAGGAAGGGAAAAATAAAATAAATAAATACACGAATACGTGGGGGAAAAAGGTGGTATATTGTTACATTCGGTGATTAACCGAACACCCAAATGGGGTCCGGTTTCAACCCCAGAGGGGAGGGGAAGAGGGCGTGCAGCCACCACATGGTGGGGCGGCTGATCCCCCAACCCTCTTCCGGGCTGTCATAAAACAGCCGACACAATCCGAATAAGTCGGCGGGTTCCCAGCCCCACTCCATGGCCTCCAAGCTGTCCGGATCCTCGGCCCAAATCTTGAGGAGGTTGGCCCGGACCCGGGCGCGACGGCGGCGACCACCGATGGCGTGCTGAATAAAAAGCCGCCGCCACCATCCCTTAGAGGATGAGCGAGCCCTCTTGGGAACCCGTGCCGTCTGAGGAAAAAGAAAAAAAAAACATTGTTTTATTTGGGAGGAAGCGAATCTCCTCCGGTGGAGAAAAAAAGGGAAAGAGAATTCGTCTACATACCACAACGAATTCTAGACCGTCCTCCTCACCTCCGAGTACCACCGTTTCTCCTTCGCATCGCGAGTAATCCATGTCTGGAATAAAAACAAAAAAAACAATAATAATAATTATAAAGCAAGATAAAAGGAAAATAAAGAAGACAGAAAGAACGAATACTCACCGAGGTATAAGGCGATCGGCTTCCGTCGAAAGTCGAAACAAGAATGAGAATGTCGCCGTTCACGCATTAAACGAGCGACTTGATCGAAGCACAAAAACGCGAACATTGCAGAAATGAAGAGAAAGAGGGCATTAAACTCAAGACCCAGCAACAAGTCCGAATACAAAAAAGTCTTCAATGAAAAAGAATTGAAATTCTAAAAATAGATCATAAACCTATATGTATATCTATATATGGAAATAAAATCCCCAAAGAAAAAAAAGGAAAAAAAAACACGCCAGATCCAAAGAATTTAACCCCGCGAATTATTTTCGCAGGATACTAGCTCTGGCCCTAGGGTCAGGCCCAGGTGAGGCTGATACACAGGAAAAACCATACCGGATAGAAAGGTTCACGGTTTCACCCGGAATTTTCTATGAGGAAATCGGGACAATGCCAATAACCCGCGACGTATGGAAACTGGCAGTAAAAATGGATCTGAGTGGAATAGCAGAACAGGAAGCGCAGACCACCGAAGCCACGAAGAAAATAATAGATCTATGCGCTCAAGACCTGCGAGCCAACTTACTCTGCCATATAGTCACGAACACAACGACTCGCATGGTAGATAAAATTAACAACGGACTACAAGCCGCATACGAGATAACAGGAAACCAAAAAATTTGTTATCGACGAGGTTTGATAGACGGATTGGGGGGAATAATAAAAGCAATAACAGGAAATATGGACGCACAAGATGCATCCGAAATCAGCAACGAAATAAATGAAATAAATAAAAGGCAAAAAACAGTAGAAGATGCCTTAAAAGGAAATGTGCAAATTTTGGACTCCACAATAGATCTTTTTAATCGATCAACAATTCGTTTGGAAGAAAATCAGAAGGTGCTACAAGCTCTCGTGCAACAGATCAAACTAAGAGTCGTCAACCAGTACAACGACCAAAACGTCCGGCAACAATTGGATGAACGAATGATGGCCGTAAGCCTCATTGTAGAGTCTTTACTAAGTGACGTACGACAAGTAGTTAGCTTTTTAATAGGTCTCACGAGAGGAATGGTGAGCCCAAGCATATTATCGCCAAGACAATTGACGAACTATTTGACTGACGCTTTACCCAATGTGCCGATAGGGCATACGTTCCCTACCGCGATAAATTACGCAGAAATGCCAAAGTTATTGGAGTTATCGGAAGTAGGCACGTATAGTACAAAAACATACATTGTACTTGTAATAAAAATACCGTTAATTGGCACTGAGGAATATAAAATCAACAAAGCTTATCCTCTGCCCACCAAAATAGAAAATCATAGTTATCAATTTATAGAAATAAAAAATGACCTCGTCGCGGTAGAAGCCACGGGAGAATCCTGCCTACATATAACAAAAAATGATTTAGGAAATTGTAAAACTATAGCGTCACATTATTATTGCCGACCGAAGCAAGCAGCGCGTCCCGCTCATACTTGCGCATCGTGCGAGGTGGCATTATACATCGCATCTAAAGATAAATACGCAAATTGCGACTGAAGAGTCGCTCAGATAAATAGCACTCTAATTATTGCGTTAGAACGCCATGGTAGGTGGCTATACGTTGCACCAGAGCCTGAAAGACTGCTCATCCATTGCGGAAAACAACCAACCGCATACGCAACGCTTACGGGCGCAGGGACTCTGGCTTTGGCCGGAAAATGTTCCGTCACCGCCCCTAGTTTTAGACTAGAAACAGTCGGCGAAATAAGACAAAACAAATACGCCGATTTCCTACCGCAATATAATTTACCATTCTTGTCTACAGATATGCACATACTTGATCATACATCGACAAAAATTGTATTACCGCACGAAATTATAAACGATCCAAAAGAATTAAACAGGATCGGCGAACGTTTAAAAACCATAAAAAATAACCTAAAAGCGGAATCAAGCGATTCTAGAACATATGGACATATAATAGGTAATTATTCCTTAAGCGCAATCGCGCTGATAATACTTGGAATAGCCTGTATAGGCTATTACCGTATGAACCATGCGTGGAAACCCGTCAACAATGAGGACCAAAGCAGCGCCGAGCCGGCGCAATCAAGCAACGCACAGTCAGCAAAAAGGAAGCTGCCCGTGCCAAAATTGAGATTAAAAATCAAGCGAAACATATCCACGACGAGTTCCGTGTAAAACGGACAGGCGAAAATGTTTACAAAATAAAACGTACTATATTTATGCGAGAATTATTTGAAGAAAAATAACGATATATAGACCTGGGATAATCACATGGGAAAATGGAAATAGAAATTTGTAAACCGGAGGACCGAACATTAAAACAAATCCCAGGAGGAATTTGATCTTTTAAGGGGGAGAGATGTTGTATCCGCTAATTTACGCAATACAACGAAACGACCAAACGGTCGAGAAATTATTTACGAAACGGCATTCCAGACCGTTTCGCATCCTCCTTGCGAAAGAGTCACACTTTTGCCAAAATGCAAGCGTCAAAAAGACGCTTTGCGACACATCCTGACGAAGCATCGGATGATGTTCGATCTCGGGCAAATTGCGACAATCAGAGTCGACAATTAAGAGAAGTTACCAGGGAGTAGTCAGTCCTTGGTTGGCTTTTGAACGGTTCGGTCCTAAGTTACGACCGACACACTGTAAATTCAATTATAAGACCAGCCCAGTAATAAACTTATCTTCCTATTCAACGAACTTGACTTCCAACTCTTAATTTCGCAACGATCCCAAAAATACCTATCCCGGGTTCTCGAGCCGGGGATACAACAACCCAAAGGAACCAATCAACAAGGAGTACTCAACCGAAAACAACTTCTTCTATCACATGGCGACAACCCCCGCTCTTCGAGGACCTCGGGAACCTGATCGAGCGAGACGCTCAATCCAAAAGGGGGGCGGGGGGTGTCACGTCCTGCGACAGAGTCTCTGGAGTCTCCCACCCCTTTTTTTTGTCCACACGACTTCCGCGGGAACACGTTTTTAGGCATGATTTCTCCGAAAGGTCGTAAAACAAAACTATGTAACTGTGCGTTTTATCCTGTATAGCGACTAAACATAGGGGAAAGGCATCAGGAAACACCCGCTCAAGCCGGTCGTAAAAACCGGAGCGCAACGGAAACCAAAAATACGTGAACTCCCTACGAAACACATAGCCGAGTACCTTACTTTCGAAAATCCACTGGAAACCGATTCCTAGGACTCCCTCTCTGATTGGGCTACAGACAATTAAACTCGTGCGTTCCGGGCCCGTATGCTCAAGGAACATGCTTCCGCGTCGACTTTCACAATTGGCCAAAAACTCATTAAAAATCCTAAGCCCTTTTCCTCCACTCCATCCAAATATGGAAACTGGCACTGGAAGGACTGCAAAATGTATAAAAAGGGAAGCCCGACCCGATCGCGCGTCTTATCTTTTCATCAGTCTATACGCGAGCATCGACGCGTATTTTTCTCAACCGCCGTCTTTCAAAATCTCTGCCAACCATCTCGAAATCTTGTACCGCGCCTCACACTGCTCTTCGCGACTAACATCTTAAGTTCGATATTGTAAAGGCAGTGCAACGGATCGCATCAGCAAAGCATTATACCTGCGAGCGTACCAAGCCTAGAGCGAAGGCCTTCCGTCCGACCCCGAACGACCAGCATTCGACAAAGTAAGCGAACGACACCATTTTTTGTACATCTTCATTGTACCTCTCACGTATCTCCGATCACCCTACGGATCGGAGTCTTACAATAAACGGTGGTAATAATACCTGTCGCTCTCATAACTCACCAACACGTAAACCCCAGTCTCCTTTCGAGCATCTCCCTTTTACCTCCATCCCGTGCTATTTCGCTAGGCGTAGGCAGCAAAAGGGGGAAACAAAAATATTATGCTCGCATCCCTTCCGGATGTGACAATTGTCGCGAGATGTGACATTTATTTAAAGTGTATCCGCTGATTTTAAATATTTCTATAAGCTACAATTTGAAGTTTTATCATATTTCAAAAGTATCACATTTGTCTTAAGGGGTAACTACCCCTCTGACGAGAAACATCATTGAAGTATCCGCTTTCGATTTCGTTGAAACTCATATTTGTGGCATTGCAAAGCATTGCAAACTATTAAACATGTTTTTTTTTGTATCGGCAGAAAAACGGTGTTAGGGGATGAAACCACCCCTCAAAGTTTCTCCCACAAGCAGTTCACCGATCTGAATGAAACAAAATCGAAAATTCCTCCAATATTAAACGATGAAAAATCCACTACGAGAGTGTTGATTAGAAATATAATTAAGGGGTAAACCGGCCCGCCATTTGCCGTTTTTCAACCCACGCTTAAGAGGGTTGTATGAAAATGAATAAAACAGGTATTATTTTGAAGGGGAATCAAAATTCAAGTTGACGCGTTTTTGCGTTTCAGGGGGTAAACCCCCCCGCATTTAAGGGGGTAAACCACCCCGAACATAAATTTGTTCATAACCGTCGTGTTTTCTGTGTTTAACATGTATCCGCGGGTTCAAAATGTTGTCCCGCGTTTTTCAATTATTACGTTTTTAAATTTTTACATTTTAAGGGTCAACTACCTCCTCTAATTGCTTTTCGTTTGAAGTTTCGCAAAAGGTTTCACGAATTCCGTTAAAACTGCTTTTATTTCATCAGTAATCTCAATTGTATTTTTGTGTGTGCAGGCATATTCGTTTTGAGCTTTAGGAGCGGTACTTTGGGAGTGGGGATGTGGGGCTACCCCTTACTCATAAGACTCACCTTTTCATATTGTCATGATTATATTTTCGTACCGAAATGTTTCTTCCTCTAATTCAAAAGTTTTGATGAAAGCATCTCTCATGCAAAGATGCAATGCAGTAACAAAAATATATTAACGATACTATTAATAAAATTGAAATGGTATATATAAATATATTTGGTTTGGTCGTTTTTTATATTCCGCGTAAAAAAATCATATGCCGATAAACGTTTACGCTTCGATTCTTAAATGCGTCATTATCCAGAATGCTCCCGTTCGGAAATCTTTTATCTGTGAGTATGACGTTATACAATCAACGAACAGACCGATGTTTATTTGCCTACGCATCAAACTTTCTCGACTAACTGCAATAATGAATTCTTCCAGCGCGAATATTCTTATCGCGTCATGACGCAATAACGATATTTGTGCAAAATTTTTATTCCACGCAGAATTTTTACACTGCGCATATATTAAACTGCAAGCTATTGTCATCTTGAACTGCAAGACGTTAATCATACATTACCCGATAATGTGTTTACATTTTCGGGCAATGTGTGATTATATAGCTTGCAGTTTTATCGCTTGCTTTATAAGACGGTTAGCATTCGGATTCTTCCATTTCACGTTAAATAAAGCCACGAACAGTATACTGTGAGTTGGAAAATACAAATTTCATCAGCCATGGAAGTCAACCCAATAAACGTTATCAACCTACGTTCCACTTGCTACATTTGAAGCTATGGATATTTCACAAACGCCGGTTAACAACGCAGAAATTGAACTTACGGACAGTTTTGAACAAATTTTGATCAGTTCCATGCAAGACTATAATGGAGTTGAAATTATAGATGAAGAAACGCTCGCTTTTCAAGAACCATTTAAATAGTACGCAGCCAATGCTGTAGAAGATACCGTATGGCAAAAGGATACTGGTGATAGTGATTCTGACGCCTGTTCCAGTGATGATGAGCTGAACTACGCTTACAAAAATAAAACAGGTCAATACTGGAGGTCTGGTAAGACAAAAAACTATAGCCTCAAAACCGCCCAACAGAAATACAGATCTGTCAAGTCTGAAAGACAATTGCGGCGCTGGGCACATCAGCCGAATTAAGGCGGTACTTATAAAGAAAAGCTAGCCGCAAATTTCTGAATATACATTGAAGAATATGAAAACTGCTCTAGATGCTGGTGTCATTATACATGATATTGATCTTCAGAAGTGGGCGTTACAGGCCCAAAAGGAGATAGGTTTCAATGATGTACGATTTAAGGCCTCTCATAATTGGCTATGGAATTTTTAAAAACAACATCGCGTTGTATCCAGAAAAATCAATAAATTTGTAACCCGAAAAACTACGGGAGAAGAAGAACTTGTACGGAAAAATGCAGAAAAATTTGTCGCCGATGTTGCATCACTGATAAAAAAGTATGGAACGGAAAATGTGTATAATTCGGATCAAAGCGGTTTTCATGTGGAAATTCATTCGGCGCGAACTCTTGCAACGGAAGGAGAAAAGAAAGTTGAATGCGTTGTGCATTCAGTTTCTCCAATAAGTCACAACTATTCGATTCAGCATTACTATAAGCGCTGAGGGGAAATTACTTTCCCCACTTTTCATCGTTTTAAAGGAGACGAAGGGTGAATTCGGACCACGAGTAGAGAAAGCACTATTTCAAGCAGAAAACGTCTTTGTATTAGCATCCAAATCTGGGGAACTTACTTCTGGTACGTATGCTTACATATTATAATGAATGATTTTTTTTTCAATATGAAATGAAAATTTGATATTATAAAATGAATTTAATATGAAATGAAAAATTTAACGTCAAATAATTGATGTCAATATTAGTATTTTTTTAAATATTGAAAGTGTTTTGTGCTAACAGAGCATTTCAAAACCTGGTTGGAAAAGGTTTTCTTTCTTAACGTCGGGAGATATGGCGTATTATTGATAGACTCCTGGAATGGACACTGCCCTAAGGTTGTTCATGAAGCGACACCTCGTGATGAGAAGATAATCCCAATGATTATTCCAAAAGGTACAACTGGAAAGATTCAGCCGCTTGATGCATTTGGATTCAGAGTGTGGAAAAATGTCGTCCGATATTTTTCAGACAGTTTAATATTATTAAAATCTGATATGAATTTGCACTTGAGGAATAATATAATTAAACTGCAATCACTTGCACACAATCAACTCTCATCACCGCGGTATTCTAATCTTTTTAAATATTCATGGTATAAAAGTAATTATATATCTAAAAACCAGAAGATTTTGATAATTCTGTTACCTTTGGTTTTGGTGAATCGAACACACATTGTGCAATACCCGGTTGCAATAATTTGGCCAGTATCAGAGGTGCATGGTGGAAAAAGTCGTTGGGTTTAAAGCAGAGTTGGCAGTAACTAGTTACTTTAGTATCGAATTCGATTAAAGTTCCTCGATACAAATGTATCGAGCAACAGGAATTCGATCGATACTTCGCTACAAAAGTAGCGATCTCAACCAAAAGCTCGATACTTTTTTATCAAGTAACGAAAAGTTCTTCGATACTCGATACTTTTATAACGGGTAACGAAAAGTTCCTCGATACACGATACAAGGAATATCGAGTAACGAAAAGTTCCTCGATACACGTTAGAAAGAGTATCGAGTAACGAAAAGTTCCTCGATACACGATACAAAGAGTATCGAGTAACGAAAAGTTCCTCGATACACGATACAAAGAGTATCGAGTAACGAAAAGTTCCTCGATACACGATACAAAGAGTATCGAGTAACGAAAACTTCCTCGATACACGATACAAAAAGTATCGAGTAACGAAAAGCATTCTGTTACTCGATATTCGATACTCTTTGTATCGAGTAACAAAATGCTTTTCGTTACTCGATATTCTTTGTATCGAGTAACGAAATGCGTTTCGTTAATTGTTATTCTTTATATCGAGTAACGAAAAGCCTTTACGTTAGTACAAAAGTTACTTGCGTAAGGTATGGAAGGAACAGCATGAGAAAATACTATTTGAGACTGGAGTTAGAATGAAAGAAATCGAAGGAAATTGAAAAGGTATAACAAAGCCTGAATGACAATGAACAAGAATTGCAAATGTGTTTACAATTAAATTTTTATTTATTTTAATATTACACCAGCGATAAGAAATATTACATTTTTTAACATTAGATATATTGAATAAATTTGTGGTTTTTCTCGTTTCGCATTTGTTCCATTTTACGTGTACTTCACAATCAGGAACTCAAATATCAAACAAACAAAAAACAACATATAAAACTCCATATAATGTTGGAATTAGCATATATTGTGTAATATTTTTAAAAGCCAACTTTTCATTGAGCCATATATATTTTTTTCAAAACAATTAATAGTATCAAAAAGTCAAAATGTTAAAACGACAATTTTAATTTTGAACGTAGTGATGACATGACCGAATGTACAAGATGGCGATAACTCAGCCAGGTAAATTTGTAGAGGTGGCGATAACTCAGCCAGGTGAATTTGTAGAGGTGGCGATAACTCAGCCAAATAAAATATATTCAAATATGTACAATAATTACTAGTACAATGAAAATATTGTATTAATGCGTTCATTTTCGTAAATGATTCGAAAAGCTATTTTCTACTTCAAGTAGGAATAAAGAAATTTGTTTCACTACACCATTTTTATATTTCACGCTTTCTCAAGGATTTATTAAATTTTAGGCTTTTATAGAATTTGCTTTTAGAAGTATTCTTTGCTCAAAGTGCTCGTCTGTTAGACGATTCCATTTCGGTAAATCTATCATTGTTGCGTAACTGAACAACCGTTCGACTGGGGCCGACGAGGACAAAGGTGTATTATATTTAATAAATATTTGTTTAATTATAGGATACTCATTGTATCGTAATACTTCGACGCTCACAGATTCATCTCTCGGTGGACCTTCTGTGTCAGTTTTCTTCTCAAAATCGAAAAAATCATCGTCTAGTTGGTCATGCACGTCTATTTCTAGCATCGTGTCTTTACCCTTGTGGTGCTCTTCTAAGGCCGCTTTTTGCAGCATCTTCTCAATTTTTTGACGAATGAGTTCCGAATAAAAAGTGAGCCACCGCGTTTTGAAACGCGAATGACTTATAGCTGCAACGGCTGATGCTGCCACTTCATCTTCTAAATGAAAAAATTGTTTAAATCGGTTATCAAGAGATTGAATTATACCATTCACAAGTGGTCCAGACCGTATACTCGGATCATGATAACGCTGATTTATTGCGTCCATTTTCCGTCTTCAGCATCCTTCAGTATATTTGTAATTCCAATTTGAGGACTCACCTGAATAATTTTGTCTTTAAACATGACGATCCGATTCAGTGCATCGAATAGGGAATTCCACCGTCTAACAACAGGTCGCGGTAAAGAGCTTCCTACATATTCTCGTACGACTTCGTTAGATTTAGGAGAGCGCATGGTCTTCCATATTGACGTATACTTTTCCAAAACTCCAAAGTGCATAGAGGAAAGATAATGCGACGACTGAATAATTTTCGGAACATCGACAGCCGCAATTAAATTCAATGTGTGACGTGCACATCTTAGATGCTTAGGTAACACTGAACTGAGGAAGTCGACCGTTTGATAAATTGCATGATCTGTATCTGCAGGTATTTCACTATCGCAATTCATATTTGAGTCTGCTGTGGACAGCAAACTCTCAATCGGCGTTCTGTCTTCGTCAGACTCGGCTTCGGATTCTGAAAGTTCATGAAATGTAACTACTTTTCTCATAATATTAAAGGTACAGGGAAATATCACGAGATCTTCCACGGAAATGAAAAAGATGACTTACCACACAGTAAGCCTTGCGACAAATTGACACCGAATTCGCGGAAAGCTTTAACGAAATTGGACCCGTTGTCTGTGGAAATATGTGTGGATTTCGAGTAATATATCCGTTATCCTGTCTGCTGTATGAGAACCAGGGAATCGACGACATGCGATGGCTACAGACTTTCGCAAGAGCGTCTCCGAGTCAATCTATGGTATCAAAATTCAACAAAAAATCTTTAATAACATCTACATCAGATGCACATGTTCAATGGGGGAATTACACAGCTGAGGTGGCTTCTTATCTCTTATATAAAGACAAGTCTTGATGTTAGATGATTAAAAGCAAAAAAGAAAGCTAAGAACTGGGAATTTCATTCCACAATACGGTACGGTAGTGGACTCCTAAGTTCTTACCCAATGCGCTGTAACACCAATGAATCGACGAGACCTTGAAATAAATTACCTTAAATCTAAAAAAATAAAAGACCTTAAATCTAAAGAAAAAAGGCACGTTTAGTTTGAAAGTAATTAGTTCGAGACTTCTAGTGCTTATATCATTATCGATCGAAAAAAATTCTGACACATGGTAAGGACTACATATCATTCTTACTTTACGTAGGCAGAATTAATGCTATTAGTTATTATCTCACTTCATCGATACTAAGATTACAATTTACAAAGAAATATGTAAACACGATTATTCCTTATATGTTTTGTCTTTTTAAGATGTTTTATTGTAAGCTTAACGAAAAACGCTGTGCATTAAACATACCATCGAATAATTTCCTGAAAGAAGGCATCTCCACTGTACGCAATGGTGTCATGCTCTCAAGAACGTAGTTTGTTACGTTCGTTTCGAATTGTGCCTGAGAAAATTTGCATATAACCTTATCTGTCTTCCGCTCTCGAATGACTGGTTCATTTTTAGCCTTCCTATAATCTAAGAACATCTGATACTCATTTGGATGCATTCTCTGTAAATATATATAGGCATTGCATAAAAACTCGAATTGATTACCTTACATAATAAACCAATTTATTTTCATTAAAAGAACCCATTATTTAACATACCCTTATGTGTGTTGAAAAATTTGATGGCGATTTAAATGTCCCTCTTATTATTTTATTTTGGGTACACAACTGACAAATACCGAGAATCGTATCGCGGAACGACGATTTTTCGAGATCTATCTGGAAATATTTTCCATGAGAAAAAGCATGCTTTAGACACTCTTCAATCAACAGCTTTATTTCAGCTTGGTCCTCGATAGCTGCAGAAGTGGAATCTTCATCGACTTCAATCGCAAGGTGTCGCACCCGCTCATGAACGGTGCTATCAACTAAGTTAAGAACGAACTTTTTTTTAAACATCATTCAATATATATATAAACTACTCCAAGTCTGCGCATACAAATCAATTTCAAAAAAAATTTGAATTATGTATATCTAAAGACATAGATGAATCTCGACGGCAAGTGTTTCCAAACAATCGTGGTTTACATAAACATAAGTATGACAGTTCATCATTTCTTATGAAATCGGCGTGGGTTCCACGGTATATGAAGGAAATCTTACTTGAATCCATGTTGTTCGACATTTTGCAGCGTCCTGTCTGCGAATAATTCGGGGACGTAAATATATACAATAAAGAAGTAACAACGTGCGTATGACCCCTGAACAAATTTATAATTTTATAATGATAATAATATTATCATAAAGTTTATACAGTAATAAATTATTTATATAATATATTAATAATAATAAGATTATCATTTTCATTGCATTTTATTACATTTTAATTTGAAATATCATCTTATTATTGATTATTTTTCTTATAATAATATAATATATAAAATTATAATATTTATAATTATATAACTATTAATCAATTTTTTTAATACCGTATATAACATTTTTATATTAAATATTTACCAAATTTATTATTAATTAAAATCTTATGTATAAGACATTCCTTATTTTTCGGATTTTTTTTTGTAAAATTTTACCCCATGAAACGAATATCCACACCAATTTGTAGATTTTTATCTCTTCTCTTTTAGAAGTAACGATTTTCCGAAAAAATATCGAGTTCGGAATTTTGGAAACGTTCAAACGCTGATAACTTCAGAACTAATTGAGATATCGGCAAATGTTAATATATCATTTTTTTCATTTTGAAGCATACTTCCATACAAAATTTGAAAAAAAATGATTAATTCTCTGCGAATTATAGCAGTAGAAAAGTATACAAAAGTACAATAGTACTTCTCTGCGAAATGCAATTAGGAACATAAATTTCAAATTTGAAGTAAATCGAGTAAAAATTGTTGAAGTTATTTGTCACGCCAATTGGAAAAAAGCTATTTCGAGAAAAACGTATAGTCGGCCATTTTCTACATCGAAAAAAAATATATATAAATTTTCTAACAGCTTCATACTAATAGCATATTCATACTAAATAGATGTGTAATTAATTTTAGGAGTGAATTAATTTTTCATACGAAAAAAAATTGTATAATTCTCACATGATTTTATACCGGGGCCTAACCCCTTAAAATGAATTCGTCCTAAAGAAATAAAAATAATATGAAATAATATTAGTAAAGAAGAAAATTAATCTTCTGAATAAATTTACAATTTATCACTTGAATCAAAGACATTACTTTAAAATTTTGAATTTTATATAAATTTACATTTATTTAAATTTGCAATTTAATATTTTTTTTAACTACAAATTGTTCAAAAATGATTGTTTTCAACTACTTACAAAGATACCGGTATTTCATATTATATTATCCAAATAAACTCACGCTCCGAAGTCCGCACCCTCGCTTTTCTTCAGTACTCTCACTTTTCACGTCACCTGCACTGATTATTCTATGATTGGATTTTCCGTGCTTCACGGAATAAGAATGTTTATCGATACACTCGATTTTTCACTCACTTAACACTCACTGGCAACAAGAAAAGGAATTCGAAAATATAGGGTCCACTTTCGCGTTCTGAATGACGAATGAATCGAACGCGTTCCGTAGTGCGTTCTAAAATGGAACGTGTACGATCATGATTTTCAATTTAAGCCCCATTCACATAAAATTACCTATAAGATACGAATAAAATTTATCGTACGGTGATACAGGTAGCGATAGGTAAGATCAAAATCAAAACATGATATGTAAACACTAACGTACCTACGCCAATAGGTATACTATATTTTCTCATCTCTCTAGGATACTTTATTCTTTGATTCCTCGCATCACTATAGTGTGACAATAGTATATTGATCAGAGAAATTATTGTTCAATATGTCACCTAATCACAATCCACGCAGTAAATATCAAACAGTGAACGAAGATACACGTGAACAGTAAGTACGCTTATTACAAGATTATACTAAGTTATAATATTTTAATTATAATAATTATTAATTCTATTAATTTTTTCGACTAAAATTAATCTAGAATTTATCCAGAAGTCTAATTTAAATACACTCAGCAAAACAATTAAAGGAGCAAAAAAAAAATCTCAATTTTTTCAGGGATTTTTGGAAAGCCGTAATTTTGCGATCAATGGTTGTATCGAAGGAATTTAAAAAATATTTTGAAGCTTGAAATTTCTAGTTGAAGGGGGATCCTGCTTTAGTAGGCCTAAAAAAGTGTTTTTTTGGGTATTTTTCAGGACAGAAAAAATAAGCAAGTCTAGCGAACTTTTCAGATTTCTTTATTGCATGTTTGAACCATGCATATGAAAACAAATTTTTTGAGAGAAAAATATTCAAACGCAGCCGATTTTTATGCACATTTGTGCAATTGCAGTTTCCAATCGGCGGGAAAGATGAAGCTCGTAATTTTCGTCGAAAACAAAAAAAAACCAAAGAAAGTTTTAATTGTCATATACTTCCCTTCTATGTGAACTAACAAAGAGCAGAAAAAATCATGAAACTATAACTTTTTTCCGGTTGGAAAGAAAAAACGTTTTTTTTAACTTCAACGTGCTATAAACATGATTTAAAAATACTTTTTCGACAACTTTGTTAGTTCACATAGAAGGAAAATATATGACAATTAAATTTTTTTTGGTTTTTTTTTCAGACGACAATTACGAGCTTCATCTTTCCCGCCGATTGGAAACAGCAATTGTACAAATGTGCATAAAAATCGGCTGCGTTTGAATATTTTTCTCTAAAAAAATTTGTTTTATAATGTTCAAATTGGCAATAAAATAATCTGAAAAGTTCGCTAGACTTGCTTATTTTTTTCTGTCCTAAAAAAATTAAAGCAGGATCCCTCTTTAAGAATCTCGCAGAAATTTTTTTTTAGTTACGCTCGGTGCTGTCATAAAAAATAGCGGGACTAAAAAAATTTCGATTTTTTTTTTGTATTTCAACATCGTCCAAGAGTTAAAAAAAAAAATTCCTCGCTGAATCAATGGGACTTTTAGCCCGATTCTTTAGCTTCAATTTGGTAACTTTTCGCTCTCTGTACGACCACTTGTCGCTGAGATATCGCTGACTGAATGAAAAGCCAGCTTTTTTCTTTGATAATCGATATCTCATGAACTAATGATTGTACAGGGAACGGAAGGTGGGTTTCGGAAACTTGAATATCTCCTCTATAAGTTACTTTTGGTATTTAAGGGAAAAACATTGTTTTCAAGCTTAATATTGATTTGAAAAAGTACAAATAAATTACTTTTTTTGCCGTATTGGAAAATCCACAACTTTGCAAATATTGCGAAAATCATCCATGTTTCCAAGTTTTTTTGAGCTCAATACATGCCCAAAGAATCTGTCATTTTTTTAATGGATCGGTTAAACCGTTTTTGTTACCCAAATCGTCAAAGTTTTATCTAAAATTAAAGGATCACTTTTGTTGCTCCTTAAACGTCAATTGATGATGGTTAAGAAGAAAACATTTTTTTTCCTTATTTTTCTCACAAGTTTGCATCAACTAGTCATCAAATCTTTAGAAAGAAAAAAATTCAGTTTTGAAGAAAAAAAAATTCCAAAATTTTTATGACAAAAAATTCTTTATTTTTCTTTCAATTTGTCAGTCACTATTCATTTAATGTGAAATTTTTTCTTTTTTGAACATGTGTAGAATTTGTATTACACGCATCGCTATACGATTCTTTAATCAATAACAGATTTTTGTTTTAAATGTAAATTTTTTTTTTCAAAACTATTTTCTCCCGATTTGATGAGTAGTTAATGAAAAATTGTGAAAAGAATAACGATTTTTTTTCTTTCTTCTTAACCATCATTAATTGCCGTTTAAATATTTTTATTCTTAATAAATAATAAAAATGATAATTAAATTAATTATCACCATATAATTATTACACAAACTGAATGAAATTATATAAATTCTATATTTCTATGGTATTAGCAGATTTCACTTAATTACCAATAAAATACTCACAAATTTAAATTTGCTAAATAAAATGATTCATTTCATTTTATATATTATAATTAAAGAAATATTAAATTATATTTAATTTTTATGTTTTATTTTTAATAAATTACAAAAAATAAACAAATTCTAATTTATTTAATGAATTTACTTAAGCTAGTATACATGCTTAACGTTTATATTTCAGAAATGGGTCATAAATCCTCGAAACCGGTGGCGGGAAAAGTTCAGGCGAAGAACTTGGAGAAAGAAGAAAAGGAGAAAGAGATAGAGAAATTGAAAAAAGAAATCATCGACCTGAAAATGCAGGTGCTGCATTTGCAGTTGCAAATGTCGCAACAACAGCTGCGGAACAGTAGTTCCATAGATCTACTTGAAGTGGAGAATCCGGCCCCCGGACCACGTATGTTATTCTTTTATATTTCGGATTTTCAAAAATAGTACGGGCATAATGATTGAACAGATTAATATTATTTAGTTATCATTATTAATTAATAATTTACTAGGCCCAAAAATTGAAGGATACGAAAAAATCTGTAAATTTTTAGGTGACTTTCAGAAGGCTATAACTTGGCGAAAAAGGGTCGTAGAGTAATAAGAAAAAAGGTAAATTCAAGTTTGACGCCTCTTTTTCTAAGATCTGTAGGTAACATATTTGTATCATTGACCCTTTTTGAGCAAGCTTAAAGAGATTAACGGAAAACAAAATTTCAAAACGTTTGCCTGGCTTCCAACGAGCTTGAATAATTTTTTTCTGCAATGTCATTTTAAAACTCGTTTAGCTTGATTCTTGCTCTTTAATTTGAACGGTTGATCAGCTTTGTACGATGATTTTTTACTGAGTTATCGTCGTTCAAGGCAAAAAAAACCTCTTTGGCTTCGAGAATTTATTACTCGGGAACGTACGGATCGTAGAGAAAATCAGAGGGTTTTGCAAACTTAGAAGTATCCTTTATAAGGTATAATTATTTTTTTTTATGAACAATTTTTTTATGCAAGTATCTTGATTAAAAAATAGGTGGAAAATTGCGATTTCACGATTTTTTTATAAACTTGAGATAACTCAACAAATAACGGATAGAACAGGGATCTTTTCTTTTTTTTTTTACGAACCTCAAAGTATCTCAAAGAAGCCTCCAAGAATTTAAACCGCTGCGATTTGCCGTTCACCGTGATCCAAATCATTGAAATTGTTACTTTTGCTCAAAGTTAATTAAAGGATACATTTGACATTTTTCACTCATTTCTTTACATTTAAAATTTTTTTTTTTCAAAAATGATTTTTTTTTTCTTAAAAGATCGTTGGATTTTGAAAAAAAAATGTTTAAACAATTCAACAATTTTTTTCTTAATCGACGACTGTGTAGCTTTGTGAATGTTGTAAAAATAAATTTTTTTGATTTCTTTTTCAAAGAAATTTTTTTTATAGCATCTTTTTTTCTTTCATTTGTTTTCGATATATAAAAGTTTTTAATGAAAAAAAGATTGATTTTTGCGAAAAACATTTTCAATTTAAAGAAGTGATGAAAAGATGCAAAGTGTATCCTTTAATTGACATTTTAGCAAAAGTCAGGTTTGAGTTAAAGTGGATGAATCAAGCTAAATGAGCTTTAAGATGGAATTGCTGAAGAAATTCAGTCAAGCCCGTGGACCTCTCGAAAGCCAGGCAAAATTTTTATATATTTTTTCCGCTGATCTCTTCGAGCATGCTCAGAAACGGGCAATGATAAAAAAATTTTACCTAGGAATGTTAAAACTAGAGGCATCAAGCGTAAATTTGCTTTTTTCTTATAGCTCTACGACCATTTTTCCCCAAGTCTGAAGACTGAGCCTCCTGAAAATCACTTAAAAATTTAGACATTTTTTCGTATCCTTTCATTTTTGTGCCCAGTGTAATGATACTATGAAAATTAATATTATGATTGTAATATAATTAGTTATTGGAAATAATTAATAATTAATATTATAATTTATGATAATTAATTATAATAATAATTATTCTTATTAATGAATAATTAATAGTTATTTGATAGAACTGAAAGTAGAACTTGAATAATAATTCAATAGAACTTGTATAGTTAGTACTGAAAGATTCGGAAAATCTATGGAAAAGTGAATTTGTAAACTTTACACAAATGTAAATGTTTTACATTTTCTAAATATTGCCCACAGATCGTTGGAGATTATCAGCTGGACACAGCCGACGTACGTGGTATGCCCGATGTGGCCGGGGGTCATGGTTCCCAGCTTCTCGCCGGGCGCCATATTAACAAATAAAATATTAAACAAAATATAATGAAAAGATAAATATGAACTTATCATTATTTTCCCATCGATCCTTATCCCCGAATCTCAATAGATACTTCCATATCGAAAAATTTTTTGTGACCGGCTACAGAAGTATCGAACATCGAGCATGTTTTCGTTACTCGATACTCGAATACTTTTGTATCGGGTATGAAACACATTTTCGATACTCGTTACACAAATATCGAGTAAGGAAAAGCTTTTGAATAGCCGATAGTCCTTGATCGATATACCTGATACTCGATACGCCTTGTAGCGAGTATCGGATAAATTTTCGATACTCGATACTTCTTGTATCGAGTATCGGATAAATTTTCGATACTCGATACTCCTTGTATCGAGTATCGTATAAATTTTCTATACTCGATACTCCTTGTATCGAGTATCGGATAAATTTTCGATACTCGATACTCCTTGTATCGAATATCAGATAAATGTTCGATGCTCGATACTCCTTGTATCGAGTATCGGATAAATTTTCTATACTCGATACTCCTTGTATCGAGTATCAGATAAATGTTCGATGCTCGATACTCCTTGTATCGAGTATCGGATAAATTTTCTATACTCGATACTCCTTGTATGGAGTATCGGATAAATTTTCGATACTCGATACATTTGTATCGAGCAACAAGTAACGCCCGATACAGATTTTGGGCAGCTCTGGTTTTAAGCATTTTTTTGACGACTATCATTATTGCAGGGATTATGAGCCATGATTGTTGATAGTTCTTCTTGTATCGAGTATCGGATAAATTTTCGACACTCGATACTCCTTGTATCGAGTATCGTATAAATTTTCTATACTCGATACTCCTTGTATCGAGTATCGGATAAATTTTCGATACTCGATACTCCTTGTATCGAGTATCAGATAAATGTTCGATGCTCGATACTCCTTGTATCGAGTATCGGATAAATTTTCGATACTCGATACTCCTTGTATCGGGTATCAGATAAATGTTCGATGCTCGATACTCCTTGTATCGAGTATCGGATAAATTTTCTATACTCGATACTCCTTGTATCGAGTATCAGATAAATGTTCGATGCTCGATACTCCTTGTATCGAGTATCGGATAAATTTTCTATACTCGATACTCCTTGTATCGAGTATCGGATAAATTTTCGATACTCGATACGTTTGTATCGAGCAACAAGTAACGCCCGATACAGATTTTGGGCAACTCTGGTTTAAAGCATTTTTTTGACGACTATCATTATTGCAGGGATTATGAGCCATGATTGTTGATAGTTATCATATGAAAAAAAAGTATATGTCACAAGAAAATGATTTGACGGCATATGACTGAGATACGTTTCACAAGTACTATTAATTAAATCAGCTGATATGATTCCCAAATGAAATATGTCAAAATATACTAAAAACATGTTCGTTAACCCACTGTAAAGCCCTCAGTGTCATTAATATGTTTCATTAAATAAACGGTAAAATAATAAAAATATACATTCCTCCACAAAACTACGCCGCTGGCTAAATTATCGCTTGATCTAGGCGCATCATCGTTCCGAAATATACGAAGTGAGCCTTATAACTTATTCTGGAAATTATTATAATTAATGATATACTAGAAGTGTATGTTTATTCCTATGGAGATGCATAATAGACATGCATATTAAAATCGGAAGCGTTTCGACACGAAAATATGAGTCTTATGAGTAAGGGGTAGCCCCACGTCCCCACTCCCAAAGTACCGCTCCTGAAGCTCAAAACGAATATGCCTGCACACACAAACATTAAATTGATAATACCGATGAATTGAAAGCAGTTTTAACGAAATTCGTGAACCCTTTTGCGAAACTTCAAACGAAAAGCAATTAGAGGGGGTAGTTTACCCTTCAAATGTAAAAATTTAAACACGTAATAATTGAAAAACGCGGGACAATATTTTGAATCCGCGGATACATGTTAAACACAGAAAACACGACGGTTATGAACAAATTTATGTTAGGGGTGGTTTACCCCCTTAAATTTGCTGTCCCGCTGAAACGCAAAAACGCGTCAACTTGAATTTTGATTCCCCTTCAAAATGATACCTGTTTTATTTATTTTCATGCAACCCTCTTAAGCTCGGGGAGAAAAACGGCAAATGGAGGGGTGGTTCACCCCTTAATTATATTTCTAATCAACACTGTTGTAGTGGATTTTTCATCACTTAATATTAGAGGAATTTTCGATTTTGTTTCATTCAGATCGGTGGACTGCTTGTGGGAGAAACTTTGAGGGGTGGTTTTATCCCCTAACACCGTTTTTCTGCCGATACAAAAAAAAACATGTTTAATAGTTTGCAATGCTTTACCACATATATGAGTTCCCACGAAATCGAAAGTTACCCCTTAAGACGAATGTAATAATTTTGAAATATTATAAAACATTAAATTGTTGCTTATAGAAATATTTAAAATCAGCGAATGCAGTTTAAACGAAGAAAAAACGACCATGATAAATAAATTTATGTTAGGGGTGGTTAACGCCCTTAAATTTGCTATGTCGCCAAAACGCAAAAACCCGTCAACTTTAATTTTAATTCCCCTTAAAAATGATACATTTTTTTATTAATTTGCATACAACCCTTTTAAGGGTGAGGTGAAAAAAGGCAAATTGAGGGGTGGTTTACACCCTAATTTAATTGTTTCTTAACATTTTCATATTCGATTTTTCATCGCTTTTCATCAAAAGAATTTTCGTTTTTGTTTCATTCAGATCGGTGTATTGCTTCTGGGTGAAACTGCAAAATCATCCCTCGACATGCCTTTTTTCGGGGCGGTTTCCCCCCATAAATCCGTTTTTCCGCAGATAAAAAAAAGATACGTGTCTCAAGGTTTTCGATGCTCTATCACATATATGAGTTTCAACAAAATCGGAAGCGGACACCTGAGGGATGTTCCTTGTCAGTGCAGCGAATCGTGCATTTTTAGAATCCCTGGGATTTATTGTACGACATACTTGAGGCAAAACGATGACTGACGTCTTGAATATCAGTGGGGAGGTAATCCGTGATGATCGTATCATCAAAATTGAGACTCATACGTACAATCCGTATGCCAAATCAACGTTTAGACACAGCGATCAAATACGAATTCCTATACAACATCAAGACTTGTACGCCTTACCATCTGAAAGTTTTCTCTACGTTAAGGGAAAGTTCACGGTGCTTAAAAAATCTGTCGATCAAGCAATAGTAGTATTGGGAAACCATTGCGTTGCATTCATGTTTGATGAAGTTCATTATGAGCTCGAAGGTGTGGGGATTGATCGCAATATTAACGTTGGAATAACAACCACGATTAATTACTACATATATCTAAGCCCGGAGAGGAGTCATAATTTGAAAAATGCTGCGTGGGATGTGATACATAATGATGGCGGGAAATACTTCAATTTCTGTGTACCTCTCAACATATTGCTAGGATTCTGCGAAGATTACAAGCGTGTAGTTATCAATGCTCGTCATGAGCTAATTCTGATATGTTCACGCAATGATAACAATTGCGTATTCAGTCATCATGCATTAGTAGAGGTAGAAGTTGAATTGCTCAAGATAAAATGGCGTATGCCCCACGTATTTAATATTCAATGAGATAACGAAATCGTCACTACTTCGAACATTGGAAAGTGGGCGATACTTGAATATGGGCTTTCGGTCTTGGGATCTACACGAGTATCGACTGCTTCAAAGCACAACGAAACATTCATGGACCGTAAAAGCTGCCTTCCAGCTAGAGAAACCAAGATATGTAATATTTGCGCTGCAGACGGGTAAAAAAATTATATGGCAAAGGACATTACATTATTCTACGACTGCAAACTCGCCAATGTTAAATTTTATCTCAACTCGGAATCCTATCCTTACGATGATTTGAATTTGGACTTTGACAAAAACAGATTTGCCATTTTGTTCGATATGTCCTCCCCATTTTGTAAATCTTATTACGGTTGTAATCGTGATAATTTCTTGCTCACCATCGCAAAGTTTCAATATAATGGTCCTCTTACGGTTATCGATTGCTCGCGCCCGAACGAGTCTGTGAAAAATGCTACTGTGTATGTGCGAATAGAGTTTGAATGTAAGGAAGATTTGCCACCAAATACTACTATTATTTGATCTTGCACGATCGCGTTGTTGAATATTGTCCATTGACCAACATGGTTCGTAAAATTGTATAGATGAGCAAGTACCACTCCTCTCCCGCTCAATGAATAAATAATTAAAACATGAGTTTCTTTAATATTGACGTCAGTCATCAATTGATCTTGCTATCGACTTGATCCAGCCAATATATCTTCGTTATGACTATACCTACGTTTGTCGATCTACAAGGATAGTTGTTGGGAGAAATTTTGTCGTGAAGGAAGTAGCGATTCTGAGAGCGGGATGTGTACTCTCATATTACATTTTCGCGTGTCCCGTACGACGGAGATTTCTCACAAAATCTGAGAGATATGAAGCGTCATGGCTGATTAGGAATCATCATGGTCTGAAGTGGGCCTATGGAAACGTTCTATACAGCATGGCTCAAAGTTTAATAGCGGCTGCCGTTGTGGGTCCAACGGAAGACATGTATCCTATCGTATATGTTAACGGTCATGAAAAACGAAAATGGCTAGCTGATATATTAAATATGAAAAATGATCTCGTTATTGAAACTCTGGATGCGGAATTTGGCGATTGCATACCTTAAGTAAATTAGATATGAGCTCTACTCTACGTTGCGAAATGTATGAAAAAAATTGTGCCTTACAGAAGTATTTAAAATGTTTAATCGGTGGTTGAATCATAAAGATTCATGCAAATAAATGAAATGCAACAATATGTGATTTTTTATTTTCCTCACCCCTTCCTTTGTTACATCATTTACTATCGGATTACAGAACTGTATAAAATATTTCTCTCAAATGTAAAATAAATTCATTTTGAAAATGATGGGAAATCAATTCACACCATCGTTGGATGATGTTCGAAGACATTCATTGGCAGATGTTCGATAAATGTTCAAGAGACATTCGAAGATGTTCGCGAGGCGTTCGAGAGACGTTCGTCGGACGTTCGAGAGATTTTCGAGAGACGGTCGTGAGACCTTAAAGAGACGTTAATGAGACGTTCGTGAGACATTCGTGAAATATACGTGAGTCGTACGTGAGACGTACGTGAGACGTTCGCGAGACGTTCATGAGACGTTCGAAGACGTTTCTCGACGTGTCCCGACCGCGCATTCGGCAGCTATACCAATACATGGACGCTGAGCACGTTCATGTGCGGCCAAGCCGAAACGAAGGCTTCGAGGGAAAAAGAAATCTGAGCACGACTCGCGCGTGACGTCACCCGACGGCACGCGCGAGGCTTTTAGATGATTTCAATGCTTATTTAGCTCTTGATTCTCTGCGTTATTAATGTATACAACAAAATGTATCGCGCACTATGATCGCTTATTTGTTTAGTTTATACGTTAATTTAAATATAATAATAAGTGTAAATTACAACTTATGTATCTTCAAAAAAATTGTTTACGCTTTACTCACATCCGTCCTTATGCCAAATAAATTATAATTCATCAAAGTAAGCGGAAATATATTTATATTCGTATTATTATATTCATTCTCATACTTTCATCAAGCGATAAAGCATTATCCCCAAAAACAAGTCAATCATCCATCCAGCCGCGAATCGTAAGTGCCAGAAAGTGTATTTTTAACACAAGCGATAAGATGGTCCCGTTGGTACCGTTGCTGGTTTCGGTCCGCAAGGGCGCAGGATCGTTCCTCACGCTCAGAGCTGTTTTTTTAAATTATGATTACTATTAATTCTTATTTGATTAATTATTTTTATTAGTTATCATTATTATTTTAATTAGTTATCTTTTAGTGTCGAAAAATTTATCGCGCCCTCTGACCGCTTATTTTATTAGTTTGTATCACGGTCTTACATGCAGGTCTGAAAACGAAGCCAGATTTCAACGGAGTCGTGAGGCAGCGTTACGAGCTTCACCTTTCATTCCGTTCGCCGCCACCGGCGTTGCTACTATCGGCGAGTACCTCCCACCCACGGTCTTCTGTGATCTCCCCCTTCGCCCCTTGCCTTGTCTTAGACCGTGCCCTGTGCCATTTATTACTCCATTTTTTATTACAACGTTCTCGATGACCTCTGTTCGCGTCAACGAGCATTTGTAGGTTCAAAAATATTCATAAAGCTGGCGAAGGTGGACCGTTGTTTCAGGGTATTACTGAAAACTCATCGACATGCCGAAGGTGTGTGCAGTACGCACGTGTCACGCCGGGTACCGGACGTCGAATAATAATTTTTCGACTTTTCGAGTACCGAGAGATATCGAACAATTTCGAAAGTGGCTTGCGATAATTCCCGGATTGAAACAATCACAGTTTGCGTGCGACAAACATTTCGAAAAACGTTTTGTATTGTTGTTCAAAAAAAGCTTTCTAAACTGACGAACCAATAAAGGTATTTGTATATTCAACATTCCATGCGTTGCGTATTTTTTTCCTTTCGTCATCGAAAGAAACTCTGACGAAAATTCGAATAAAAATCCATTTCACTCGAAAAAGGGAAGTATTGAATTTTTTTTTTAAATTGGTCTTCCACCCATACACGATCTTCCCCTTTTTACAAGCCCCACTTCTATTCTTTTCCACAATCCCCCGTTCTTATTCCACAATTCTTTCTCATCTACCTCTATTCCACCTTCGCCCCCCGCCCCCCAAAAAAAGGTAATGTGCATTTCGGATCATCGCGAAGAGTCAGAGAGACGGACGGAAGCTGTTCTGTCCTTGTCGCACACGTACTCGCCGAAAGCAATGCCACGTAGTGGAGAAAATTGGAAAAAATCGAGAATTCGTTAACAGTGCCTACCCCCACCACGGTCGTTTCCAGACCTGTATGTAAGACCGTGGTTTGTACGTGAAATTAAATATTATAATAATTCTAAAACACAACTTATTTATGTTCTAAAAAAATTGTTTGCGCTTTACTCATACCCGTCCCTATGCCAAATAAATTGTAATTCATAAAAGTAAGCGAAAATATATTTATATTCGTATTATTATATTCATTCTCATATACTTTCATCAAGCGATAAAGTATTATCCCCAAAAATAATCATCCATCCGGCCGTGAATCGTAAGTACCAGAAAGTGCACATACACTGACAAAAAATTAAAGGAGCAAGAAAAGAAAAGAAAAGACCATTTTTTTCGTGTTTTTCGAAAGGCTGTAACTTCGTCAAAAATGGTCGTACAAAAAAAAAGGATTTTGAAGCTCGAAGTTTCTAGTTTTTAGTTCCGACAATGATTTTAGAATCTCTGATTGCGCGGTCCGAAGAAGTATCACGACAAAAAAATTTTTGCAAATTTTTACGTCTTTCAAAGTTCTGTACGGGTTTCGGAGATATTTTTCAGACTTAACCAATATCACGTTCATTGAGCCTATTTAATTCACTCCAATTTGCTTTTTTTTTATCTCCGTACGACCATTTTTGGCTGAGATATCGGCCTGTGAATGAAAAAACGTCCTTTTGTCTTCCGTCATCGATATCTCAGGAACTAATGGTCGTACGGGAATTCGACCGGCAGTTTTGGAAATATGAATACATACTCTACAAGCTCTGAATATTATTGTAGGTAAAAAAAAAATTATTTTTGCCACCAGTTTTATAAAAGTACAAAAAAACGATGTTTTCTTGGTTTTTATAAAATTCACCGGTACTTTACAAATATTGCGATAAATACTAATGTTTATGGACGGTCATTTAGCTCAATATGTCCCCAAGAGCCATGCAAAATTCGAAATTGATCCGTTCATCGGCTTTTCTTGCCCGATTGACCAAAGTATGAAAAAAAAATTAAAGGAGCATGTTTCCTCCTTCTCAGACATCATTTCATGATTATTAAGGGGAAAAAAAACTTTTCACTAGTTTTCGTACAATTGGGTATTGAGTGCGCATTAAATGTTGGAAAAAACTCTGAAAATCATATTGACTAAAAATTTTCGAAAAAAAATTTTTTTAATAAAAAAAATGGTAAAATTTTTTTGTTTAAAAAAAATCTTTTTCGATTTTTTTTTTAATGTTGACATTTTTTTCAAGGCAACATTGTACCGCCAGCATTAGAATTACCCAAAGCGTACCTCCACGCGGTACGCTTTGGGTAATTCTAATGCTGGCGGTACAATGTTGATTTGAAAAAAATGTCAACGTTTAAAAAAAACTTCCAAATTGATTTTTTTATTGAAAAAAAAATTTCAAAATTTTTTTTTTTTAAATTTTTTTTCGAAAATTTTTAGTCGATATGATTTACAGGGTTTTTTTCCAACACTTAATGCCTACTCAATACCCAATTGTACGAAAAGTAACGAAAAGTTTTTTTTTCCTCTTAATAATCTTGAAATGATGTCTGAGAAGGAGGAAAATTGCTCCTTTAATTTTTTTCAAATTTTGGTCAATCAGGCAAGAAAGACCGATGAACGGATCAATTTGGAATTTTGCATGGCTCTTGGGGGAATATTGAGCTGAATGACCGTCCATAAACATTAGTGTTTATCGCAATATTTGCAAAGTAGCGGTGGATTTCATAAAGACCAAGAAAACATCGTTTTTTTTTGTACTTTTCGAAAACTAATGGCAAAAATAAAAAATAAAAGTTCCACTACAATAATAATCAAAGCTTGTAGAGTATGTATTCATGTTTCCAAAACTACCGATCGAATTCCCGTACGACCATTAGTTCCTGAGAAATCGATGACTGAAGGCAAAATGACGTTTTTTCATTCAAAGGCCGATATCTCAGCGAAAAATGGTCGTACGGAGATGAAAAAAAAGAAAATTGAAGTGAATTGAATGGGCTCAATGACCTTGATATTGGTCAAGCCCGAAAAAAATCTCCTAAACCCGTGCAGAACTTTGAAAAACGTAAAAATCTGCAAATTTTTTTTTGCCGTCATATTTCTTCCGTCCTCGCAATCAGTGATTCCCAAAAAAAAAAACCTTGTCGGAACTAAAACTAGAAACTTCAAGCTTCAAAATCCTTTTTTTTTGTACGACCATTTTTGACGAAGTTACAGCCTTTCGAAAAGAACGAAAAAAATGGTCAACTTTTCTTGCTCCTTTAATTTTTTGTGTCAATGTATGTTCGCTTTCTGGTACTTATGATTCGCGGCCGGATGGATAATTGTTTTTGGGGATAATACTTTATCGCTTGATGAAAGTATATGAGAATGAATATAATAATATGAATATAAATATATTTCCGCTTACTTTTATGAATTACAATTTATTTGGCATAAGGACGTGTGTGAGTAAAGCACAAACAATTTTTTAGAAGATAAATAAGTTGTATTTTAGAATTATTATTATATTTAAATTAACGTATAAACTAAACAAATAAGCGATCAGAGTGCGCGATACATCTTTTTGTATACATTGATAACGCAGAGAATCAAGAGCTAAATGAGCATATAAATCATCTAAAAGCCTCGCGCGTGCCGTCGGGTGACGTCACGCGCGAGTCGTGCTCAGATTGCTTGTTTCCTCGAAGCCTTCGTTTCGGCTTGGCCGAACATGAACGTGCTCAGCGTCCATGTATTGGTGTAGCTGCCGAATGCGCGGTCGGGACACTTCGACCGCACTCGGCTCTTTCCGAAGATGTCCGACCGTCGCTCGCTCACGGACACGCGCTACTATCATTGTGTGATGCGTAAGAGACTAGAGAGGGGGTAACTTTTACGCGCGATCTGGCTGCACTGATTCTCGGCCTCTCCTCTTTGTGCGGATATTGGTACATGCTATAGAGCGCTCACACAAATATATGAAATAAAATTAAATCAAATTATAATAAAACAAAAATTAAATTAAAAAGAGTAAAAATAAACCATCGATCAATAATCAATCGATATACAATCGATACCCCCCTCCCCGCGTGACGTCACCGCCCTTTCGATTCCGCCTCCCGCGCGTGACGTCATACCCCGCCCCGCGTGAACCCCGCCGCCCGCACCCCCTCAGAGGACCTGCGTTAGAACTCTCATAGTTAAGGTAGTAGTCTGCTTTACAGGCTTCTAAAAATCGATTTTTCGTTTTTGTCTTAAATCTATTCCAAAACTATGCAAGAATATGTGTTCAAAATTTTAGAGGCCAATTCGACATATTTTCGAAGCTAGATCAGTTTTAGTGGCCGAGCGTCGAGCAGGTGCGAATGCTCGGGCAGACCTGAGCGCGCGCGCTTCGCCCCTTCATGTATTGTATTGTTCGACTATACTCGTATATACCTGAAAAGATCGAATCGTCCTTTGAAATATTATTTGGTGTTTCTAGAAGGTCTGTGTTGAGTAGTCGTTGGGATAACGGTATACAATATAACGGTAAACTATAGCTCTCGGCATCGGCTTCTACACTGCTATTTGTAGCGTCAGCTTTCAGTTTCATTTTTGATTTTGCCGAGCGCACATCGAAATGTCAAGCTACCCGAAAGGTGATCGATGTAAAAGACAGCGTGCTGCGGGACCGCGAAAGCGAAAATTTCACGGCAATCGTTTTACCAGTGTATCATCGGACGACGGAGACTTACACACGAGCCGCAGTGAGCAAAAGTTGAAGACAGCAAACAGCGATGATGTCATTATTCATTCATCGCACTGCTACCGCATTATCATGCAACCATCGCAATGCTACCGCATTATCATGCAACCAAAAATTAACGTTTGCAGAAAGCGGTCATCGAGGGCTAGGATTTAAAATTGTTGTCAAGTGTATGTGTGGTCGACGCGAAATCCAGTCAGGACCATTGATAAATACCGGCTACGAAATCAACAGACGAATTGTTTTTGTTATGAGGCTTCTTGGATCGGACGAGAAGGGATAAACGTATTCTGCGGCCTTATGGATATGTCTGCAGGTTTTGCAAAATCTACTTGTCAACAAATCGTTAAGCATTTGTACGAAGCGTCGAAGATACTGTTCGAGAGTACCTGCGAACAAGCCGTCAAGGAAGAGAAAGAAAAAGACGTTGAACATCGTGGAAAAAGCGTGGAAAGAGCGTGGAAAAAGCGCGGTTGGACTTCTTTGTACGGTGTAACAACGCTCATCGGATACTTCAGTGGCAAAGTAATCGATCTCATTGTAAAAAGTGGTTATTGCCATTCGTGTGCCATAAATAAAAATAGTTTGGACGAAGATGCATTTGAGGAGTGGTATGAGAATCATAAAAACTCATGCTCCTCAAATCATACAGGTTCGGCAGGGAAGATGGAGGTAGATTCCATAACAGAGATGTTTTCGAGATCCGTCGAGAAATTCGGAGTTATGTACAGTAATTATATCGGCGATGGCGACTCCAAAACTTTTACGGGAATCTTAAATAGCAATCCTTACGGGGACGAGTGCACAGTGACGAAAAATGAGTGTGTTGGACACGTGCAAAAGCGTATGGGTACTCGTTTACGGAATAAAAGAAAAACCGAGAAACTTGGAGGAAAGACTCAAAATTCGAACGAATCGTTCAATTCGATTGTGTGGCGCCTAAATCCGAAACACGTAAATTCCGGCTATCAAATCGTCGAAATAGCAGCAAATATGGCTACAGGCATTTTCAACGAGGGTTATTCAGCTGTGCTTTCTACCATGCAGCTCCTCAATATTGTCATCGGGCAGCAATGCAAAAATTTTGCTGACACCGTCGATGCTGAGCGCATAACGCGGGAGAACCGTCGCGCATTATTTTCCAGCAAGGAGGCTCGTACAGCTCGAAGATCGGAAAGCCTCCGCCAAAACGAGTTTTTTGAAGAAGAGAAAGGATTATTGTATGGCCCGGGGATAGCTGATTAACATCTAATTAGTGTAAGTATCCAAAAACATATTTTTTTGGACCGAAAACTTTAAAGTCCGTTTTCTTGAGTTTTCATTTTCACAAGTTTTAGAAAACGGTGCCGGCGATAGCAAAAACAATATATGGCCGATCGAAAAAAATCAGTCATCTAGCTTCAGTATTAAATTATCTTTTATTTGAACTAAACAAGTCGGACAAAAATACTATTTAAATTACTTGTTTTGCAGCTTAAAGTGAATTTTTTTTTTCAAAAAAGTGAATTTTTTTTTCAAACTTCGAAAAAATTTGGACTTTCATCATTTCTTCGGTATTTTTTTAGTTCATATAGAAAAGGAACTTATAAAAACTAAAAAAAAAAATTGTTTCGACTGTTTCAGATGCAGCGCACGACCTCCATCACCGGCACCGATTTACAAGTGCAGACTCCAGGCGCCCCAGAAAAATCGTTACAACTTTGGAAAATTTCAATATTTTTTAATAATAAAAATTATTTTATAATGCTTGAATATAATACACTATCGTCTCAAAATTTCGTTTACCGCAATCATTTCCTTCCCTTTCAAAAAAATTGCTGAAAAAACGCTTTTTTTCGGCTTCTAAAGCAGACTACTGCCTTAAACTACTGGCAATTAATCTCATGTGCTCTTGGTCTGTAAGCCCACCTACGTCGTCCTTTCCGATTGGCTAAAAGAACCTTAAGAATCGAAAACCCTCTTTTTCCCAACTCTACCCAAATATAGAATCTAGAGCAGGAAGTCCCAGAGGACGAATGCAGTGTCAGTAATAATCCAACATCAGTCCATACCCAATACGTAACCTTAATCCAGCAGTCTATCGCTGACTCTAACATGGAGTCCCGCAGCAATATTCGAACGAGGAAGACTTCTTCTTATCAACTCCTATCTCGTATCGCGACTCATGTCTTCTGTTCCCCGTCTATTAACCTAAGTTCCTTATCTAATTTTCTTTAATATAAGTCAAAATTTCTATTTACGCCGAACTAACAGAGTCCAATTGTAAACCGATTTCGTGTTGTCACACTCGCGAACTGACCCACCGAGACATCTGAGAAAACATTGTAACCACAGTGTCGTGTGTGCGTCCCATCGACGACCATTGTACCATCAGCGTACCGGGCCTAGAGCGAAGGCCCTTCGTTCCAATTCGAACGACCACCGTTCGACAAACATAAGCTCACTGAACCATTTTTTGCATCGCTCTCTCAATTAGCCAAACTGTATTTTCTTCATGCCTCCGATCGCCTAACTGGACGGTACTCGGTAATAAATGAAAGCCTGTAAAGTGTTGACGTGCCTGTCGAAGTCACTCGCATAACTTTCAACCATGGGGGCACTCGAAGCCTAATTTCTTTCTTTCACACATCTCCCTTTTTACCCTCATCCCGTGATATTGCGCTAGGCGTAGGCAACAAAGAGGGAAACGAAATATCATGCTCTCATCCCTTCTGGATGTGATAATTCAATGGCACTCAATATCATATGGGAATAACATATGATAGGAATAACGTTTATGATTTTTGTCTAAGATATCCCGACATTTTCATATAATATGCCCCTTAACAATAACTTATAGGAGTATCCTTTATTTATATGTATGGTCGCATGGTTCTCTGAAAATATATCTGGTTTGCATTTATTATATGTTTTACAATCGTTACTTGTCCTCCGAAATGTACTTTCTTCGAAGTAAGATACTTCTGTTGAAATTACCAACCCCAAAAGTGACTTTCCTAAGATACGTGCTGTTCAGAGAGTGTACCACCGAAACCGTCGACAAAAATTAAGATATTTCACATCTCTAATTAGGAGAAGTGGATTGGCGAAGGTCAATTACGGCTTAGAAGTAGGAAGGGCTGGTCGTAACGCAGAACACGAACGTTTTGTAATATTATTCTTTGCTTACTTGTGATGAACAAACCAAATATTTTGGTTCATTCCGTATCAGAATCGTATGAATGGTTCTGGATTCTCACGTCGTCATGAACATATTTTTAAGGGCACAAAACTATTAGGAAAGAATGAAAATATCGACAATGAATTACTAATATATGGGTGAATATATGATTTTCAGAATAATGAAGATGACTCTGATACACGACCTCGCCGAATGTATTGTGGGTGATATTACCCCTTATTGTGGCATTTCGATAGCTGAAAAACACGTTCGAGAGGATAAAGCAATGGAACAAATATGTAAACTGCTGGGTAACCACGGTCCACCAATACTCAATCTTTTCCGGGTAAGCCACTATATGCCTTCTTATGACACTGCATTTTTATAGAGCTATTTGAAAGACGTTTTCGCTTTCTGATAACCACCACATTTTTCGAATCGATGCCCATTGCTATCTGAAACTCTATTCATGTCGTCGGCTTGTATCAGAAACCTCACATTCAACATTATTACTCTTTTATGGACGGTGTGGTGCATGCATAAAGAATGTTCCACGTGTGTTCGATCGCCTTAAAATCTAGATGGTTACATTAATGATTTACAAAATTAAGTGCAGTAGTATTTAAAGCGTGAAATAATTTATTGTATTTATAGCTCACACATTTATAGCATACAAGAATGCACTAACATAAGCCCCTAAGAGGAGTGGTCGTCTAAAACTTGTGATACAAATATTGTCCCAGATTATGGTGTATCCGGTATACGTTCTGATAAGAAGTACTATACTGAGACGTACAGGTCCGGCTCAGGCGCCATAACCCCACCACAAATTCAAACAAACCAACGATTATGCGGTAGAAGTAGGGGAGGGAAGAATAACAGCAAGGAGAACTTCAGAAAGACGTTGAAAGAAAAAACAGAAAATAAACAAAAACAGTGTGAAAAGTTAACAAAGAAAGCAACAAAAACAAAGAGAAGTAAAATTCATGTAGACTAAGAAAAAGTTAGCAATAAAGGAAGGGAACGGGAAAACAAGAGCGGAAACACAAGGGAAAGAAGAAAAACAGAAAATAAACAAAAACAATAGAAAGAGTTAACAATAAGAGGAACGATAGGTAATAAGAAAGGGAAAGGGAAAAAGACGACGAAGGAAACAAAAACAGAGGAAGAACAGAATATAAAATTTATTTAAAGGATAAAAAAGTTAACAATAAAGAGGATCATGGGTAATTGATAAGGGAAGGGGAACAATAAACAATAAAAGATGGGTATAAAAGAGAAGTAAATTTGGAGGAAAGGCACTTCTTTAATCCCTTGCGGATCAACAAGTACCGCTCAGCAGAGTATCACCTTCTCGGAGAGGAAAGCTGAAAGAGGGGAACCTTGAAAAAACAAGAGAAATAAGAAGTCGCCATCGTAGAGTTAGACTTTTTACGTGGATTAAAAAGTACTGCTCAGCAGAGTACCACCTTCTCGGAGGGGAATAGTCGAAAGAGGGGAACCTTAAGAAACTTAAAAGGGAAAGAATTAAAACAAAGTTTTTTTTTAGTCATTAAATATAAAAACAGAAAACGTGGTAAAAATAAAAGGAAGACCACTAAAAAACATTAAGAATAAAAGGGGAAGGAATAAATAATAAGAGGATAGATAGAGAATAGGTAGTAGGAGGATATAAACTGCGAGGAGGTATCAGAAACACTAGGCGAAAACACACTCACACACACACACATACACCTGTAAAACACAAAATATCCACAAGGGCTCCCGAAAGTATCAGGATAACCTGAAGGTCGGAGAGGCATTGCGAAATCAAACACCACACAGACACAACACATATGACTCGCGGTCAATCATTCTAAGCGGGTACGTGGCGACCTCCGATGGCGGAATTAAAAGGTTAGAGTAATCGATTACCGACACGCTATAATCGATTACGCTCACGGATCATAATCGGACACACGCGCGCCGCGGGACACCGAGCCGTAAGAGAGAGTAGGAAGAGCGGGCGAAGCGCAGTACGCGGGGAACCCGAAAGCGTGCGAAGCACCGCACGCCACGAGTAACGGCAGGCGAAGCAAGGGAGGCGCACCGCACCGTGATCGAGCGCGCTCCCAATCGATCCTCCTAGGGAGAGTGTACCGCGACGAACAGCGCTACGCGCGATATCTAGGGAAAGGCGCACCGGGGATTCCGAGCGCCGTAGACGAGAGCGCTCCGTAATTAACTGCACCGTGAGCGACAGTACACGAAGTAGAGGGGGAAGAAAGGCATGGAACGACGATAGAGCGAGCGCGGGCAAACATACTTACCATCAGAGGCAGTATTTTACCGACGGAGAAGTAGCAAAAACAAGCACCCGAGAGACACCCAGAAACACGAAAGAGACACACAAACACTTGTAGCCCTTAATCTTTTGCATTATATCGAGTCAGAAAAGTGAATAAATACTATTTTATTACAAAATACCACAAAACAACAGAGTCTCAATTAATTTCCTCACTGATCGGGTTCCGAACAAACAAATTTAAATGTAACAAATTCCGACCCGTTACAATACAAACGGTACGTTACATTTATTCGGAAAATAAAAAATGTTCACATTTATTAAAGTCGTTTGTTAGGACGCAATACCAATACTTAAATTTTAAAAAGCATTTCAATATTGGCGTTCGTAGTTTTGAGACTGTATGAATCAAGCATCGAATAGAATTTACAAAGTGCATTATGTAAAAACTTTAATAGTTACACGTGGAAGGTTTTTCTTTTGCGATCCGAAGAGTCCTGCCATGTCTGTCCTGACTATGACAGATTTTGTTATATTATTTCATGCATTTCAGGAGTACGAATCCCAAGTAACACCCGAAGCAAAGTATGTGAAGGACCTCGATAGGTTGGATCTGTTGATGCAAGCGTTCGAATACGAAAAAAGGGATAACACGCCTGGAAAACTGCAAGAGTTCTTCAGTTCAACAAATGGAAAGATTGAGCATCCCTTTATTAAAAGAATGGCACAAGAAATAAACGCGCAAAGAGACGATTTTTGCCGGTCGTTGATAGACGCGGAATGATGGCAAGTCTATTATAGTATTATAATTGGTGTCTCAAAATGGCCTGACATTCTTAATTGCGCACCTTAATCTTTGACAACTGGCATCAGGAAGTATTGTGGTTGAGTCATGGAGAAGTACACGATTGGGCAACGCATAGAAATTATCATTTCCTGCATTGTTACTGCATAGTTATTGCAGACGAAGATTTATGGTCATGTTATCTCGCGCCGTGGCGATCTGAATTGGTCACCAAGGTCGGGCGATTTGACGCCATTGGACTTTTTTCTTTGGGGTTTTCTGCAAGACAAAGTGTATGCCAATGATCCACAAACCAGTCCGGAGCTCAAGGAAGCAATTGGACATCCTATTAATGAAATTAGTCCACAATTGTGCTAAAATGTTATTGAAAATTTCGTCAAAAGAGTGAACGTTTGCAAACAGGGACGACGCGGCTTTCAATCAGATATTGTGTTCCACACATAACCTTTACGTTTGTACCTTATATTTAAATATAAATATTCTTACATTTCAAATAAATAATACTTTTTATTAAAAAAATCGGGTTTCAGGTCATTTTAAGACACCATATAGATGGAACTAAATAGCTTTGGCTAAATTATCATAACATTTTTTTAGTTTTAAGGCTTTCATGGCTCGTAATATTATTCCACAAATTTGGTGGATTCTGGATGGATACTTAACTTCTACCTATTTCCAGTTTCAAGCGGAATTTTACTAATGTCGGGCTCAGCCACGAATTCTCCTATTTGCTTTATCATCGCCAATATTCATCATGCAGAACTTCGAGGATGGAATACCGCAAGCAGCCTCCCTTCGCTTGGTTCCGATATGTCGGTGACACTTTCATCGTCTGGAGCCATGACAAAGAAACCGTCAACCTTTTTTTAGTCTTCCCTAACTCCCAGCACTCCAATATTAAGACGGAATGATACCTCATCGCGATCGGTATGGTAGAACAATTATAGATACCCAACAATCTCTGAAACGGCTCTTCAGAGCCCGTCAAAACTTTGCCAAACGACGTCAAATAGATAGACGAACAGCTATCTGCCCCTCAAATTTTCTGAATTTGAGAAAAAAACGTAGATTGGCTTATCATCAGCTGATCTACGTTTTTTTCTCTCAAATTCAGAAAATTTGAGGGGTAGACAGTTGTTCGTCTATCTATATGATGTCGTTTGGAAAAGTTTCGACGGGATCTGAAGAGCCGTTTCAGAGATTTTTGAGTATCTATAATTGTTCTACCATACCGACCGCGATGAGGTGTAATTCCGTCTTAAAGGGACTAGCCAGCGAAAATAAAACGAAAATGGGATAAAATTCAAATGGCATTTGTGAAGAACTGAAACAACCTATAGGCACTTTCTTTTTTGCACCCATTTCACTGGAGTTTTGGCTATTAAATTCAGTGGTTGAGGTTTCAAGGATATAAATATTTAAGGGAGATATGGGCGCATAAAGATCATGCGTCTCGTGCATTGCTCCCTCATTGCCATGATTCTGTGTGGCCGGTCGAAGTTTTTGGCAATTCCCAAACGCCATTTTCTTCCGGGGATGTTCCTCCACAGACTGAATCTGACATGAAAAAGACATCAATTTAAAAAAAGGCGGCAAAATTTGAAAAACATTGATAAATGGATGACATTTTCTCTAATAACATAAATAATAAATTGATTTTTTTACATACACGTGTGAGAATTTGTCTTTACCTCGCACTCAATTTTTTGAACCGAGTGCTACTAGCTTCTCCTCATTCCCACTGCGAACTTGTTTTTGTGCCTCGGCAACATACGCACAACAAATTCATTCATTCCCGATTGTACTACGTTCTGTCACTTGTAGCTTTAATAAAAGCGAATCCATTAATATCTCTCACGAATCCGTAGTGAAAATTAGTTGTACTGTAACAACCCTAACAAGACGTCAGTTCATTGTGTACGGAACGTTGATATTTTCATTAAAAAAAAAATCCGGTCGACATCTTCAGTCGTTCTTGAGTTATCGCGGGGAAAATGGTACGAAATGCTGTTTCAAGAAAAACGCGTGTAAGTTTTCGCGCAGTACTACCGCAGAAAAGTTGCAACTGACGTACGTAAAAAATTGCCGGCGCTGTGGGAGGATTTCTCGAGTGCAGCTTTTTCTGTGGCAGCAATCGCGGAACGTCGGTTTTTTCCACCCTGGCTTCTTTGGTCGATGCTTGTGATCTCTTGTCTGTATTCGACATACCTTCATGGTCACCCAACTTGCACATTCCAATGGCGCGCACTCCGTACTCCAAGCATAGTTCTTTTATAACATCCAGCAAACTAATCGAACCGTCATTAAATAACAAAGTTGCCGTGTTCATTACAATGACAACGATCTCAGTCCCTATGTAGTCCTTCAGTGAGCCGCCACATTTAGCTTTTTGCCACGTTCACCAGCTGTCTCGTCCGAATGGACAGTGATCGTGCTGCATTTTCTGCTCGGTAAATCATTTGTAGTGAAAAGTTGCGCAGATATTGTTCTTCATTTTTCTCGTAGTGCCCGTCCATGCTTCAAAATTGCCTTGCCATAATACAAGGTTAATTCTTTGATGAGCACGTCTGTCAATTTTCCTTTTCCACCGATTCCGGGGGTTGCTTCCTCGATGTTCCGCAATCTAGTCCCTGTACGCTTGTGTATATGCCCGACCGATTTTAGTGTCTGGAACTGCCCCTGTGGCATTACCGAAGAAAGCTGAAATGCCTTGTAAAGGCAAGTAGCCCCCTTTTCTCTAACTTCTATCATCAGAAACTAGGATATTGCCGTCATCTTCAGACAAATCAATTTTCCCTTCTACCGCATCATTGCCATGTGTGCTGATGTTGAAGTATCTGTTTTCAGAACTTTGTTTATCTTATTATATGTCCTGCGACAAACGAAATTTGGTAAATCGAATAATCTGCAGCGCAGTTGTATCATGGAGTATCTGGTACCTAACATTCTTAGTGCGAACACGCAACGAGTATTCATATCGTGGGATCGACGGGTCGCTTTCGGGTTCTAATCGATGTAGCGTAGCTCGCATTCTTGACAAACAACTTTTATCTGAAATCCAATCCAGCATGGCATACTGTGCTGAATTGAATTTCTTTTTTGCACACTTTACACACCCCAAGTCCGCTCACTGCAGAAAAAAAGACGGAATAGTCTATAATTTCAAACGCGATATCTGGATTAGCTGCGCGATCTCGTCGAGACGAGCTCAACTATCGCGCCGAAGTTGTCATCGCTGTGCTACGACTACCACCAACCTTCTCGCCTTGTTCATTAACTGATTGATTGCCGTGGGATTTTCTCTTCCTTGGACGACCAAGCCGATTGCGAGCACTCCAATCCGTACATGTACTGCTAGATGCCATTTTTGTTTACAGAAATACGACTAAACCAAAACTCTCGTACGACTACCTGAATTGTAAGGGCGTTCGCTGCAGACCAAACTCCGTTAACCGTTTCGCAGCAGCTGCTGCGGGCTATCTGAGACGCTACCGCGCGAGGGATGCGATACGCCGGCCGTCAACCGTTTCCAGAGTAATGGAGTTTTACGACTCTAATCAGTTCAATTTTGCAAATTAAATTTTTTTTTGCGCCAACGTATTTGGGAGAGATTGTAGTAACAGAATACAACAAAAAACGAAAAAAGAATCGAGATTTTTCGATGCCTAGTCCCCTAAATTCCTCATGGAGATCGAACAAAACAATTAGATTCCTTTCCTGAATGTGCTTATTCCACGAAAAAAAGATGGCACCTTGGACCGTAACGTTTACCGGAAATCGGTACATACGGACAGCAGTCTCCACACTGCGTCCCATTACCACCCTCCCCAAAATCGGTCGTTCATAAGCTCCTTGGCTTACAGAGCACTAGTGATATCCAAATCAGACTCTTTGGAGGATGAACTAGAACACCTACGAAAAGTTCTAGGAGACAATGGCTACAAATCAGGTATCATTGAACAAACGATCGAACGTCTAAAAGAAAAAATAGCTGACGAGAGCATCTGAAGGGTCATGAGAGTGAAGGGCAAATAACTTTCCTTCCAAACCTTCAGTGCATAACCGATCGCATAAGCAGGGCCTTTGGAAAACACATGGTGCGACCTATCTTGAAGCCTCAGAAGAGTTAGCACAAGTGCTTCCGAGTGCGAAAGACCACCGTTGTCTACAACAGGAGTATATGACATATCCTCAACATGCGGTGAAGTTTACATTGGAGAAACTTCAAGGGAGATCTGTACACAGAAAAAAAACACCAAAAGCGTATTAAATATGGCCACATAGCAGCATCAGGTCAGGCCGAATCATTGGATGGAAACTGGTCGCTGCATTCAGTTCGACAAAGCGGAAAGTCTGGCCCCATCGAACAACTACCTTTCCAGGAAACACCGAGAAGGCCTGGAAATTCGATAGCATCCAGACAATTTGAACAGAGACAGGAGGTATTACGTCAATCCTATTCAGCATGCCGTCCTCTCGGGTTTTAATTGGCAAGCTGACCAATTAAATACATTTGATTTGTTTGTGCATTGATCTGGAACGATGACTGCAAGTATATATGGAAAACCTGGATAACACTGACTCTCAACGTACCTTCTATCCGGCAGCCAAGCTCTTTTGGGCAACCATTATAAGTGTGTTTACGAAATTCGATGGATATTCATAAAATAATTAAGCATTTACTTTATAACGTCCATGTCGATATAGTGTTACCATTCTCCATTGTGAGAATTATTCGTGAGTACGTAAAATAATAATCCTGTCATCTCGGATTCTTCCATACAGAATTTTACACAGGTTTGGGTATTTGCGTCCCAAAACTGCGCTCTAAGTATAATCTATTCCGTACGAGTGTTACATCCTAGCGAACGTGCAGAAGGTATCTTCTCTCGGTTATTTCCAGTATCCTCATTTGCCATCGTAAGTTTATTACATATATAAACCTAAGAATAACACGCGTGACAGCATAAAAAAGAACATGCGTACGTTCCTCATGCATATTCGAACCACAGCGATATATGCACGATAGCAGCACAGTCAGCCATCGAATTTTCCTATCATATTGGCTTGCAATACGAACACGATCTCAGACGATACGCAGAGCCTTGACGAAATAAACCTTAAGGAGCCTTGACCCTAGATTATTTATACATAACATAGACTAGACAGCTCCGATAAATTTATAACGCTGATTTATGAAAACGACGAGTTCTTTCGGCGCTCACGTTAACGATAGAGACGTGGTTACCAACATCTCGGCTGAAGTGGCGATCACCCGAGCTGTTTATTCGAAGGCGATAACTGTTTAGCGAGCGGTACAAAGGGCTGTTGGGCTCCACGGCTCACAAGGGGATCGACGTATCGACCATCGAGGCGACGATCACTTCTCGAGAGACTTTCAAACCCGAAACATCTTCTGATTCCTATTCATACGTGCTCTAAATACTGTTGCACATGACGTTACACGACTTTGTATTATTCACGTATCAAATATATATAACTCTGTCGTCCTACTATACGGCGTTTCTCACAGTTCAGAAGTGGGATAAAGAAGTTGTTTTACCTCTCGTGATGTGCGTGCAGCAGTGTAACAAGTAGACTCGATATATTTTGGTGAACAATAGTGAACACGGTGCAAAGTTGTACGAGTTATCGTGAACGAGATGAACATTATATACGAGGGGTCGCTCGCATAGCAGGTCTCGTAGATCTCGAAGAAGATATAATGCTCGCGAGGCGACTTCTTGATACACACCGGTACCGCGATCGCGCGCTAGATATCGCGAAGAAAGGGAGAGGTCGTCAAGAAGACGGCATTAATTCTCTCGTGAGCGATCTCGCGAGAGAATGATCAGCGGCGTTCACCGATAGACCCAGTGTTGCCACCTTAGCCCTTTTCGGGCAGAATCTAGCCCATTTTTGGAGGTTCAACCCTTTTTTCAGCGCTTTAGCCCCAAAAGGGCAATCTATCCCAATTTTCGAGATTTGACCATTTTCTGGGGGTGGGGCTTGATTTTGTGATTTTTGGCTTTTTCACCATGCCGAGGAATTTTTTATTCTTTTGTACCTGTATCTGCTTCGAGTATTCTGATTGGCCAATGAAGTTATCGCCAGCCAATCAGATTGTTCGGAGCAGATGTAAGTACAAAAAAAATTACGTAATATATTTTAAAACTGTCTAGGATTATTAATAATACATGGCAAATAAAATAATGATAAATAAACCGCAGTGTATATACCGTAAAACTTCATTAAATCAAGCGGCCCTGATAAACTTGTATCATTTTCCAATATTATCTACTACAATGAGGTCGTAGCATGATGGTATTCTACTGACTTCCCTTTTCAATGGTCACCATGGACAGTTAAGAAATTTTTTTGCTTGGGGACTCTAGTTACCATGGGCAGTTGAGTGGTTATCAAATATTTTTTCAACTTTTTTATTTTTGGAAACGACGTCTAGAAAAAACTCATCGCAGTTTGTTATATCGTGAATCCAACAAAAATAATCTAATGAAAACCCCTCCCCCCCCCATTCGAGAGAAAATTTTAGTTTGCAGTTTTATAAACACAATATTTAAAAAAAACAGGAAAAAATCGACTATAAGCGGCCAAAATTCTGAGTATCGAGAAATCGCTCAAGACGCAGGTGGCCAGCAGTGAATTGTTATTGATTCGGTTTGTCACATTGTTATTTGTGTGTCGTTTCGTGTCAAAACATGATCGAATGAAAAGTTCCAAAAATTAATCGTAATATATCGCGAATCTGTACAGGAAAACTAGAAACAATGTAAACAGACATAACGTTTCTGGAAAAAAGGGTCTATGAACGTGACATTCTTGGAAAAGCGCTCGAAGATCGTTTTTTCCAAGAACCGAGAACGTCACAAAACATTCGACTATCAACTCGGTGGGGGATCGGGCAAGACGTTCAGCTTTTTGTTTTTTCGTCATTGTTCTAATCTGTCCGTCGACTAGTTGACAAGTCGTTTCGCGATCAGGCGCGTTTCGTGTTGAGTGGTGCTTAAAAAAAAAACTTAATTGAACTTCTTAATTGAACCGGGCATAAGAATTGAAAATCTGTGAATAATTGAAAAAACGGTGTTGTTGTTTCTACCGTGGATTTTTCGTTTCGCGATTGTGTTTCTTGTTGGGTCAAGCTAAAAAAATGGTAACATTTATGATTAAATGAATAAAATATGGATCTTCCGCTGTCGAAGAAGACCGTGTATAGGCAGTCCTATAAAAAAGAATGGGAGATTGATAATAAGTGACTTAAACCAGTGATAGGAGACGCATCGAAAGCCATGTGCACGTATTGCAAAACGGAAAAAAATGCGAAGTTTTACGATGTTCAACGGCACAAGGAAACAAAAAAGCACATTGCTAAATCGTTGCCTTTCGCTTCACTTAATCAAACAAATATAGTGGTGACTAAAAAAGATGACATTAGCGCCTGCAGATCGGAAAGTTTTCTTTCTATGTACATTTCAGAGCATTGCGCCATTAATAAGGTTGATCATTTGACTGATGTGTGTAAAATAATTTTCGGTGACTGTAAAGGAGCTGCTGATATGAAAATTCATCGCACGAAATGCACGCATATTATAAGCGAGGTCCTGAGCCCACATTTCGTGGATTTACTCGTAAAAGACGTTGGGACGGGGCCTTACAGTTTAATTATTGACGAATCCACCGATGTCGCAGTAACTAAACAATTGGGCGTCGTGATAAAATATTTGAGTGAAGAGCGAAACGAGATTGTCTCCACGTTTCTCGGAATTCAAGAACTGAATTCTTCAAATGCAAGGAGTATCGTCGATGCTATTGTTGGTTTGATGAGTGAGCTGAAATTGGACATCAAACAACTAATGGGGATAGGAACTGACAATGCTTCTGTGATGGTAGGGGTAAATAACGGTGTCTATAGAATTCTTAAAGAAGAGTATAACCTTCCACATTTAGTGCTGCCATTCGTTGCAATTAGCCGTTTCCCACGCATCCCGTGAAACTCTCCCAAAAAACATTGAATACTTAGTGCGAGAAACATATAATTTGTTTTCCATGTCACCAACGAGACAAGCTGCGTACAAAGATATTTATCAAACGATTAACTTCGGAAAAAAACCCCTGAAAATTTTAAAATCATGAAATGTCACAAAAAGCGGACAATTGTTATACGGCTACGATGCTTTATGAAATGTTCAAGGACGAGGTTAATCGAGTGTATTTATTTTATATAAAATCGATCCTTGGAGAAGTTAAGCAAACCTTGAAGATTTTCGAAGGACAAAACACAGATCCTGTGCTTTTATTAGATTCGTTAACGAAGCTTTTGGAAAGCTTATACCGGAGAATCATCACTCCCAACTCGAGAGTAGATTACCTAGCTGGCAAGGTAAGGGATCACGTCGATTCGAACGGTTATCTCGGATTTTTATTTGAGTACGCGTTGGCCAAAACTGTTCCGTCAAACGACGGAAAGCAAGTAATTAAAAAACGCTGCATTGAATTTACGCTCAAATTAATATCCGAGCTACAACAGCGCTTACCCGAGAATTTCAAAACCTTGCAAAAACTGTCGTTACTCGCTGTCAAGGAGACATTTAAAAAAAAACTAAATCCGCCATGCAAATTGTTGAACTTGCCGAAGCGTTTTGTCTGCAACCAAGTGAAATCGACAAAATCGTGATCCAATACACAAATATTGACGCTCACGATTGGGACAATAAAGAAAATACAATTCGATTTTGGTGTGAAGTACTGAAATACCAGGATGCTGCAGGATTTAATCCGTACTTGGAGCTGAGCAATTTAGCGAAGATGATCTTGTCTTTGCCACATTCAAACGCGGATGTAGATCGTCTCTTGACGAGATGACAGCTATATTGCACATCCGGTGCGGATTGAAGCGTCTGAAAAAGACGTGTTCGACTTACACTTTACCGCACGAAGTGATAAAGCAAAGTGGAAGCAATACGAAGTATTCATTTAAATTGGCCAAAAAGCTTCAAGATCCTCAGCCGTCGACATCTTCGACAGGAATCGACCCAACCGACCGCACCAACGACTATGCTACATCGGATGAAGACAGTGATTTTTCGCTGTGATTTTTTTTGTATTTCGAGGTTTATGTTTTGTGATATTCAATAATTAATTTCAATCAATTCTCCGAATGATTCGATGTAAAAATGATGCAATCAAATTGCAAATTAAAAATGATGGTTGAATAAAATAAAAAGCTTGAAAATCCGATGTCCATTTCTTTAATCGTCGTCCTCGTTTAAATTTTCATTCAAAAAAATTCTTCAGCAGAATTTTTAAAGAAAAAAAAGAGTGGTCATACCGAGATTCGAACCCGAGACCTTCTAGCCAAAAACTTTAAAATGATGCCACGGCGCAATCGAACTATAATAATACACCAGAATAATTATATAAATTGATAGCGGTTTACTTTTCCGATCTGATCGATTAATTTATCATTTTATTTTTGGATTGAATCGTTCGTACTCTGCTCATATGATTATATATAGTAATATCCGCGTAGCAATAATTTTCGAAACACGGATCAGCGCGCGAGTACCGCTTGCTGGCAACAATAGCGCCAGAATCGCTGCAGGCACGAACTAAAATGGGAAAAATGACGGGGGAGAGGGAACATCTCTCCACCTCAGTACTTTCTATGCCAGCTCAGTGATGGGAACGCTGTCAAACAATCCTTTTCAGTTGAATTTTGCATACAGCACTGACTTTTTTCGATTTTTGGCCCTTTCTAGCCCTTTTTGGCCTCCCGAGCTACCCGTCCTTGAAAATTCAAGGTGGCAACACTGGATAGACCTATGCACTCCTAGCAATGATCGTTCTACGGACTGACAGGGAGCTTTTCAGAAGTCGATTGAGACTGATGATCGTTGCAGAAAAACAAGAACCGCGGATGACAACGGAAGGCAAACGGTTAATACCATTGTTTGACCCAAGCCAAAAGAATCAGATGGTTGAAGTGTGGATTCAGAAGGTGGAGGAATGGAAGAAAATCCACGGGTGGGACGACATCGCTGTCAGTAGTATCGCGCTGGAGAACCTGCGAGGCGGGGCCAAAACGTGACATCCAAGGCGTTACGTATCTTTTTGAGCAAAACGGATTCTGCAACGAAAAAGTGTGTGGATGTCTGCGCTGACAGAAAGGACAACGACCGTACACGGCAAGATTTGAATGGTCGTAATACGTGGAAGCCTAAGAGGGTCCCGCGATACGACCAAAAGGAAAAACGAGGGCCGAGGTAACGAGGTAGGGCATCTGTCACGGTATTGTCCGAGGGTGAAAGATGAAACAGTAAAAAATGTGCGAAACATCGGTATCGGACAAAGAAGTGGGAATATACGACTATATGGCGCAGTCCTCAACAACACTCTTTTACGAGCGTATGTCGATGGTGGAAGTCAATGTGTCACTCTGGAGGAGGGCGAGTCGGATAAGATGCGACTAGACCTGCAACTGACGGATGTGATTCCCCGAGGGTACGGTGGCGGAGATGTTCGTCCGTATGGTCTTACCAAGGCGAATATGAAGATCGACCTAGCGGAGGGGCTAGTTGACGTACTCGTCGTCCCGGGTGTTCAATGCATCTCTGGTCAAGCTGCCGGAAGTGGAGCAGTTGCCACCACAGAAAATGACACTCAGGGAAGAATATTGCATCCCTAGGTGCGTTATTAGTACCAAGTCGGGAGCATTGCCAGTTATTAACTTGTCGGATCACTCATTAACGATTCATAAAGAAATAGTTATTGCCAGAGCGGAGTTAGCGGGACCGAAATCATTTGCTGAAAGGAAATTTCGGGTAGCATTAAAGGTGTAAAGAGGAATGGTCTCCCAAAAGATCAAATCAAAGTCGATCCTACCGTATCGGAGCACACGAAGAAAAACTTATTTGATTTGCTTGACTTATACCGCGACTGTTTCGCATGGAATATTTCGGAATACGGAGCGAAGCAAGCCGCGAAATTTCAAATAGAATTAATGAGCGATTCAGTGGTAACTTATCGACCTTATCGACTTTCCTACTCAGAGCATGGAAAAGTTAGTAAGATTGTAGACGAATTAAAGGAGAACAAAATCGTGCAAGACTCAAATTCTCCGTTCTCAAACCCCATTCTATTAGAACGTAAAAAGAGCAGGGAAAATCGAATGTGCGTCGATTACCACGCATTAAACGAAATTATAAAAAAGGATAGATACCCACTGCCGTTGGTCGACGAACAGTTGAACAGTCTTCAGGAAAGCGCCTGTTCCACGAGTTTGGATTTAGCTTCGGGGTATTACCAGATACCGGTTGCAGAGAAATCAATAGAAAAAACATCCTTTGCAACGCCGGACGGGCAGTATAGATTTCTTCGAATGCCTTTTGGACTGGCGAATGCGCCCGCCGTCTTTCAACGCTTAATAAACAGAGTAGTTTAATATACCTGCTCAAGGGTCAGATTTCTGTCCTAGCGTATATGGACGACATTTTCGTTCCCCCTAAAGACGTCACGTCGGTCTTACATGCATTAGAGTTAGTGTTGCGGGCGTTACGAAATGCACAACTAAAATTGAATATAATCAAATGCACATTCCTCGAGACGAAAGTTGACTACCTCGGCTACGAGGTAACCCAGCAAGGAATACGGCCAGATAGCCATAAAATTAACGCCGTAAAAAAAATTCCAAGTGCCCTCCAGCGTGCACGTTATACAGTTCATCGGTCTTGCGAGCTATTTCCGAAAATTTATTCGACCCTTTGGCACTATTGCCCGACCGCTTACTAATTTAACAAAAAAGTGTGTAGCTTGGTGTTGGGGCAATGAGCAACAGCGTGCCTCAGACATATTGAAAGCGAAGCTGATTTGTAGGCCTACATTGGCCATATACAGGGTGAGGCACAAACTGTTGCCACCTTGAATATCTCTGTAATTATCGACGTCACAAAAAAATGTTTGAAACAACAGTTGTACCGTACGAAAGGGGTCATCAAATGCAACCATTTTTTTTTATTTCAGTGAAGGCGCTTTTTAAATGGGACGGTACATTTTTTTCAACTATCTTGTAGAGCATTGAAAACTGCATAAGAAAAATTGAGGGGTCAAAGTCGTTGAAGGTCATTTAAGATCAAAAAGTGACATGAACTTTATTTTTATGTGAAATTACCTTTATTCACAGTAGATGTTCAAAGTCATTGCCATTGGAATCAATGCAGTATTGCAATCTCCTCATCATGAATTTCTTATCACTTCAGCACTTATCGCCGAAGTCTTACCGTAGAAGAACACGTAGAATACTTCTCGGGCTTACGCCAGATTCCCTCGCAATTTGATGAGAACTCGCACAAGGGTCTCGATGAACGGCGGCAAGAACACCAATTTCCGTTTCTTCGTTAGTAATTCGCTTTTGTCGATTACTTTCCCGACGGGTTGAGGATCCAGTTGTCCTCAGTTTGGTGTACAAAATTTGAAATGTACAGCGTGTAGGATGAGAACGTTCAGGAAATCTTTCAGCGTATAAGTCTCTAGCTCTCACTGCATTTTTCTGACATTCTCCGTAAATTAGAAGCATATCAGTTTGCTCTTCAAAAGAATACATCATTTACATTCGCTTTATTCAATAATACGGAGTCTCACTTACTATCGTTATCTTGGGTTTGTTTGGGCGAAACATTGTACAATATTCCGTGTACATTGTAGGTTTGGTGCCGTTGTTTACATACAAGATAATGGCAACACTTCGGCGATAAGTGCCGAAGTGATAAGAAATTCGTAATGAGGAGATTGCAATACTGCATTGATTCCAATGGCAATCACTTTGATCATCTACTGTAAATAAAGGTAATTTCATATAAAAATAAAGTTCATGTCACTTTTTGATCTTAACGGAAAACACCACTGTGACGGCTTCAAAAAATCGATTTTTTGAAAACCATCTAGAAAAATCTAAAATACATTTAAGATTAATATGCCGTTGGACCCAGGTCGAAAAAATAATTATTTTCGGAGATATTGAATATTTTGTGGAGCGATGCAGCGCTCCGTGACACTCGGGGTCCCGCGCAGCTGCGCGCCTCAGGGTCGGCAGGTATATCGAATAGCGATCCATACGACGGTTTCGAGATAAAAAAAAGAGTGCATCGATCATGTCCAAAAACGTATGGGGACGCGCCTCCGCGAAATCGTGAAAAAACAAAAAGGATTGTCTGGCAGAGGAAAGCTCACCGGAAAATTGATTGACGAGTTGAGCACATATTACGGCTTGGCTATTCGGAGGAACAGCCATGATGTTGAAAAAATGAGGAAGGCAATTTGGGCAACTATCAAACATAAAATATCCAAAGATAGTGAGCCACAACATGACGATTGTCCAGAGGGAGCCGAGTCGTGGTGTTCGTGGCAGCGAGCGGTTGCAAGCGGTAATATTTCTGAATATCGCCACAAGCCGCCTCTTCCTGAGGAAGTATTGGAGGCAATTACACCAGTCTTCGAAAATTTGAGGAGAGACGATTTGCTGCAGCGTTGTTTGGGCGGCTTCGCGCAAAACAACAACGAAAGCTACAACAAATCAGTTTGGGCAATAGCCCCCAAGTGTCAGTTCGGGAGCAAAAAAATCGTCGATATTGCAGCTGATATCGCGGTATTATTATTCAATGATGGCCTGAGAAGCCTCATGAAAGTTTTGGAGACGTTGGGGATAACTATCGGCCTAAATTGTTTCAATTTTTGCGTTGAAACCGACGTAGCGCGGATCGAGCTGGCGGAGCGCTCGCTCACAGACGCTGCAAAAGAGGCAATAAGAGCCTCTACAAGTTCGAGAAAAAATGCTAGGGACAATGATTTGCTTCTTGAAGGCCAGCTATATGGTGCCGGCATCGCTTATTAAGGCAGGATTCTACTTTGAAACCATGAAAAAACCCTATTTTCGTGAATTTTTTCTGAGAATACTATTAAAGATATCGATATGCGGTTTAAACTGTTCAATAAATACACTCTTTAAGTACATAAAAAAAATTTTTTTATGTATTTTATTCATTTTTTGTACAGGTAAAATATGTTTAAAGCCAACGCCTCGAAAAGCAGGTACCGTTGCCGTGGTCGTGAAATCTTCCCGACGGATGGTCTGAAACAAAAAAATCAAATAGTTTCATGTTCAGTATGTCTTCAGGAACCGACCTAACTAGAATATTTTATATACGTGCAAAATTAACAAAATGGCGGCTAAAATACGAAAAAAAATGCGTTTTTTTTTGGATCTTTTTTTGCAATAAAAAAATGGTTCTAATCAAAATTTTAAGTTGATTGTAGTTAGGTCGGTTGGTACACACATATAGAATGTGTTCCAAATTTCATAAGGATCGGTTCAGTACTTTTTGAGTTATCACGACCACGGTACTTGAAAATGTCGTTTCGAGAAAAACGCGTTTAAAGTTTTGGTGAGTGATAAGTCGTAGAAAAAATTATCTTACCCTCAATCAGCGATGCCTGGGCCATATAATATGCCTTCGACGTGTTCCAGGTGGGTGTTTTCATCCAATTTAGCCTTTCAAAGTTTCAAAGTAGAATCCTGCCTTAAAGGTAAACATTTTTTTTCCAATTTATCGCATAAATTAACAAACCTAAAACTTTGAACGCGTTTTTCTCAAAACCACTTTTTTGAGTGCGGCACGCAGCAGAACTCGAGCAATTTTTATCCGATCGACTTCAAATTTGGACTGCATCAATAAAACTAGATTATCTAAAGAAGTACATAGGAGTTTTTCGATATCTCAATAATAAAAAACGTTATAGCCTATTTTCGACGAGAAATTTTGCTCGAAAATCGTCCTTTAATTTCAAAAGCATGCCTATTTTTTAAAAATCAATATTTTTTCAAATCCCTATGTACTTCTCTTCAAAATATCATATTATTAACGAAAACACTCGGTATTTTTTTTCAGATCGACTTTGAAGAGAGTTTTGCTGCGTGCCGCGAACCACTGCAGGGGCAACAGTACCTGACGCGGGAGCTTCCCCAGCGTCACCATGGGGCGTGACAAATTAAAAAATTGTTTTTTTATGTATCTTCAATAAACAACGAACAAAACGAAATTTTTTTTTTCGCATATATCTTTTTTTTCCTACAAAGAAAAAATTCTTGAAAAATGGCAAAAAAACAGGGGGTCACAGTGGTGTTGTCCGTTAAATGACCTCGAACGACTTTGACCCCCAAATGTTTTTTATGCAGTTTTCGATGCTCTACAAGATAGTTGGAAAAAAAATGGTCAGGTTGAGCAATACAATAAAACAAGTTTTAGTACACTAGCAGCTAGTTTGAATGAGGAGATAAGATGGAAACAGGAATTCCCACGAGTGGTTTGGATTAAATAATACAGTTAACAAGACAACTGGGAAATGCCCCTCAGAATTATTTTTGGGCTATAGACCTCGCAATGCGGCCGAGCCACAATTTCCATATAGCATAGGAGAAAGTCGATTTGAGGGTAACCGAGAAAAAGCTCGAGAAGTCACCGGTGAAGTTATCCGGCGGCATCAAAGTGAGAAGAGACAAGGTTCAATAAGAGGACAGCACCACCAAGAAAGTTTAGTTGCGGAGATATCGTTGTAGTCAGACGCGTTATTAGCACGAACGATGGTGCGATTAAAAAGTTGTTGCCAAAGTACGCTGGGCCGTATCGAATCACTAGGGTATTAGACCGCGATGGTACGTTATCGGGGACGTCAATCGTGCTCAGTGCACCCAGAAGCCGTACTCTGGAGTGGTTCCGGGCGAAAAACTAAAACCCTGGAATACGGAAGTCAGCGATACCGAGTCGGACGGTAGTAAGGATGAGCTTCAGGCGCTGGGTCTTTCTAAGATGCGTGGCGTAGAAGGTAGGCTCTTATGTTCGACCGGTTACGGATCTGGAATAATGGGGTGACCGGCGAGCGGGACGCATTGGATGCACGAAGTCGTACGATCATTGGATGCCGCTGAGCGGTCACGGATCCGGAAAGACGGGGTGACCGGGAGCGGTATGCAATTGATTCGTATTAAGTCGTACGGTCATCACGGCGACCAAGCGGTCACGGATCCGGAATGACGGGGTGACCGGTAAGTGACATGCATAGATGTGTATTGAGTCGTACGATCGTCAGGGCGATCGAGCGGTCACAGATCCGGAATGACCGGGTGACCGGATGATGATCAGCATTAAGATGCTTGATCGTTGGAAATGATCAAGTGGTCACGGATCCGAAATGACGGGCTGACCGGGGAACGATCAGACGGTCACGGTTCCGGAATGACGGGACGACCGGAGATCGGCGGGTGGTCACGGATCAGGAATGACGGGGTGACCACCGGATAAAATGATTCGATCAATATGATCGATGCATGAATCGCTTAATGAGCATTAAGCGATTGATGGGGACCCGGTCAAAAGTATTTTAGTATTGGGTGTACAATTTAATACGGTTCGTTTTTTTTTGCTTAAAATACGCACTTATTTGAATGATAAAATGAATTCATACATTAATCAAAATATTGTCCATCGCTAGCCACTACTTTTGCCCATCATTCTGGTAATTTATGCATTCTGTCGCGGAAGAAGCGTTCATCTTTTGAAGCCAAGAATGAATCGAGCCAATTTGTGATACCCTGTGTGACGTGAGCGGATTCCAGTCAAAGCGTTCTGCATCGATCGAAACAAATGGTAGTCGGAAGGGGCAAGGTCTGAGCTATAAGGCGGGTGAGCCGACGATTTCTTTCGGCGCTCACGTTGGCAATAGAGACGTGGCTAACAACGTCTCGGCTCAAGTGGTGATCACCGGAACTATTTATTCGAAGGCGATAATGCTTAGCGAGCGGTACAAAGGGCTGTTGGGCTCCACAGTTCGCAAGGGGATCGACGTTTTGACCATTGAGGCGGTGATCACTTCTCGAGAGACTTCCAAACCCGAAACATCTTCTGATTTCTATTCATACGTGTGTTACGTCCAGAAGGGACGATTTAGTTTATTTTCGGGTTCCATGTCGTTATATAAATTGTTCTTACTGTTCAAGGATAGCCGCACGTCCCATACGGGCCTGGCAACTCTCCAGTGGAAATTGGAGGGATCAATAGGGGAAAGTAACTCTGACTCGTTATTAATGGGGTACAAATAGATTAAAATATATTTATTCTCCCTTACTCACTTTTAATCACTTACACGGCGTTTTATCTGGTCGACCGCAGCCGCACCGTTGCGCGGTGACAGGCCCGCCGCGCTTCTCGCACTCGCTTTTCCGCTGGGACAAATCCCCGCCGAGTCTCTCCCGCACACCGCGCGCCGCACTTACCTGTCCTCTAATCGGATCGGGGCCTTATAGTGTGCCCCACCCCGGTCACTGATGGTTATTTATTATAATTAAATTGCGTAAATGATGTGTTGAATAACACTGGTGACTCTGTGCGGGTCCGCCGGGTGGTTAGCCTGGACTTATTACACCGCCGCGAGCTCGGTGCTATTAGGGCTTTCTAATAGAGGCTGACGATTCTATGCGGGTTCGCCGGGTGGTTAGCCGGGACTTAGTACACCGCCGCGAACTCTGCTCTATTAGGAGTTTCCTCCGACTCCAGGAGCGAACCGTGGACAAGTCGGAACTCGTCGATGTTTGGTTGGCACCGGACCGACATCGGCTCGGTGGCTATCACCTCGGTGGGGATTTTTGTCCACGTTGATGGAAACTTGCCCGCTCCCGGAGTCTCACGGTCGAACTCTGTGGATCAGGCGATGTCCGATCAGCAGAATTCGACCGGGCACATCCGGTCTTGCTTAGGCGATTTTTACCTGACACCGCACAGAGACACGAGGCGACGGAGCCGCCGGAAAGCAAAGAAAATAAAATAATTATGGGACGTAACACGTGCTCTAAATACTGTTGCACACGACGGCACACCATTTTGTATTATTCACGTGTAAAACATATAGAACTCTGTAGCCCTACTATACGGCGCTTCTTACATTAAAAATAACCCATTCGGTTTCGCAGTGTAGTCCGATGTACAAACTTCTCGATATGAGTAGCCACCATAGCCATAAGTAGTAGGGCCGGTTCTAACCCAAGGTTTGAGGGGCGGGAGCGAGGGCGTGGGGAGGGGGGAGCGAGCGGCGATGGAGGGGAGGGGGCGAGCGGCGAGGGAGGGGAGGGGGCGAGCGGCGAGGGAGGGGAGGGGGTGAGCGGCGCGGGAGGGCGGGGAGGGGGGAGCGGAGAGGGAGCGAGGGGAGGGGGCGGGGTGGGAGCGAGGGGAGGGGGATGTCTGTGTGTGTGGGTGTGTGTGTGTGTGTGTGTGTGTGTGTGTGTGTGTGTGTGTGTGTGTGTGTGTGTGTGTGTGTGTGTGTGTGTGTGTGTGTGTGTGTGTGTGTGCGTGCGTGCGTGCGTGCGTGCGTGCGTGCGTGCGTGCGTGCGTATGTGTTTGTGTGTGTGCGCGTGTGTGTGTGCGTGCGTGTGTATGTGTGTGTGTGTGTGTGTGTGTTTCAACCGACTCGTCCAAATGTCTCAAATTTTACGACTCTTTTTTTTTCTTACGCCGAGCGCCAGGGACCGTCATACCCTATCGCATCGCATGTGCAACTCGGGTCTCATCATTCCATAGGTCCACACTTGAAAACCCATAAAATTTTACGACAGCAAGCGACGAAGACAGTGATCCGGGGAAAAAATGCATTTCCATTTTATCGGGCTTTAGTTTTTCATCTCTGAATGGAAATATATACAGAGAGTGCAACGTCGAACCTTGATGCCGACACTTGAGATCATGCAGGTCTGGACAAGTTAGCCCCATGGTTAAGGATTTTTTCTTCGTTAACACCACTCTCCAAGCTATTAGAATTTTTTTTTTTTTTTTTTTTATTGCTCCGCTATTCAGAGCATATACGATAACGGGGTGTTTGTGTTGAAAAACTATAAACTTTCGGAGATCTATGGATCGGAGACCTTTTTAGGCTTCGACCGTGGACCACTTGAGCGCCGAGAGCCAATGAATTTTTTTCTTTCACTACACCCATCTTGACTGAGATGGTCTTTTATTTTTCCCGGCATTCCAATGCCATATTAGAACATTCGCGTGGGTTGGTGATATTTTCCGAGATGATAGGGAAAGACGGAAAATGTCTAAAGGGGAAAACCATGCTTAATGATCTGCTGCGCTCAAAAGTGTTCACACTTTCCATCGAGCAGTCAGTTAGTGAACATCATCTCTTTTGGGAAGCCTCGTTTCATCAAATATGGAGAGCAACGCGGAGAAGTCAGAACAAATCTTGCACGACCAAGCCGCGCTCCTAAGTTCATTCGAAGATTTTGCTGTGTGGGAACAACGGTGCGTTGAGTTTATCGAAGAATTGGAAACGCAAAGCCGCATTAAGCGCCCGCGACTATCAATTGGACTTCAACAGTCATTGATAGCTCAAATAGCGCGACTGGAAGGGTTGAGGAATTCTGTGCGTAATCATTTTATACACACGGGTGCAGGACACGGTCATCATGGGCTAATCTGGCGAGAGATTGACACATCGTTCAATAGTCGAATATTGACCGGTTCCGTAATCAATCGCAATCACATCGAACCACGGCAATTTCTCAACGATGCTCACGACCGTGTGCTTCAACATGTGCAAAATACTATCTGCAAACATAACAGTATTAAAGTTAATACAGTGTTTAATGGCGAATTCGCGAGTGGAGACAAACATGCCAATAAAAGTGTCAACACGCGAAACTGTGAACTATTTAACACAAGCGATTTGAATGAGTGGTACCAGCAATGCGTTATGGAGCTATTAACCAAACTCGATGAATTTCAAGAACGAGATAGTAGCTGGGCTTTGCGGAAAATACTTAACCTCACGATAAATGTGAATAAGTATAATCCGATGCGTGCTGGGTGCTCCATATCATTGCCGCGGGAAATAATGATGAAGAGGGCTGTGGTTAACGTCAAATCGCGTGATAATGCATGTTTCGCATGGGCAGTTGGCGCTGCTCTACACCCAGCTGAACGACACAGTGACCATCCGTCGTCTTACCCCCATTATTCGACAGTGCTGAATCTGAAGGATATCGAATTCCCGGTGACGATACATCAAATAAAAAAATTTGAACTGCAAAATAATCTGTCAATCAATGTGTATACCACCACCACGAAAAAGGACATTGTTCCAATACGCGTGACTCAAGAGAAGAAGGAGAAGCACATCAATTTGCTGTACATGCAAGATACTGAGGACGACAATGTGGGGCATTTCGTATGGATCAAGAACCTGTCGAGACTCGTGAGGGCGCAACTGAGCAAGAGGGAGCATAAAAAATATATATGCGATCGGTGTGTAAATTTAGCATTATTAGTACAAAATTATATATCTACTAAAGGAGAAAATTGATTCAAAAAAAAAAAAAAAAAAAAAAAAATCTTGTTTGTTTTGCAGGTGTTTGCATTACTTTGGTTCCGAGGAAAAATTGCAATCGCACGAGGTCGATTGTGGAGCAATAAACGACTGCGCGATCCGACTACCGAATGACACCAACAAGTGGCTCCAATTCACCAACTTTAGCCGGAAAGAGCGACATCCCTTCATTGTGTATGCCGATTTGGAGTGTGTTTTAGCAAAGACTGATGAGAAGAACCAAGCAAAAGATATGTATCAACATCATGAAGTGTTTAGTATAGGATACTACGTGTGTTGTGCGTATGATCAAGCACTATCTTCATATCACTCTCGTCGCAGTGTCGATTGCGTTTCGTGGTTTGTCGAAGAACTGAAAAAACTAGCATTGCGCATAAAAGAAATTTTCTGCGACAACGTCCCAATGATTTATCTGACACCGAGCGAGTGGGCCAGTTTTCGCAAAGCGACCCAATGTCATGTATGCAGGAAACCATTCGCGCAAGAAGATGTACGCCTTCGAGATCATTGCCATCTGACTGGACGCTATAGAGGCCCTGCCCATTCTAATTGCAATTTAAACTACAAACAGTCATTCTTCATTCCCATAGTTTTTCACAATCTATCGGGTTACGATGCACATTTTATAATCAACGAAGTAGCCACAGCGTTCGAAGGAAAAACCGATGTGCTTCCAATCACAAAGGAGAAATACATCTCCTTCACGAAGCATGTTGAAATTACAGATGATTCAAAACATAAGATCCAATTGCGCTTTATCGATTCATACAAATTCCTCAACACCAGTCTCGACAAATTAGCCTCATTTTTGACCGAGGACAAACTCAAAATTTTACGCATGCAATTCCCAACGCTATCGACGGACAATTTCAATTTGCTGACGCGAAAAGGGGTCTTCCCTTATGAGTATATTGATAACGCGACCAAGCTAGACGACACTTGCCTACAACCACGTGACGCCTTTTATAGTTCCCTGACAGATGCTACAGTATCTGAGAGTGAGTATGCACATGCTGAGACAATTTGGGAGCGGTTCTCCATTCGAACGCTGGGTGACTATAGCGATTTATACTTGAAGACAGATGTCTTGTTATTAGCTGATATTTTCGAAAACTTTCGAAATACGTGCATTGAGAGCTATGGCCTAGATCCCGCGTATTACTACACATTGCCGGGGTATACCTGGGATGCAATGCTAAAACACTCGAATGTCAAGTTTGAATTACTAACCGACATCGACATGGTTTTATTCGTTGAGCGGGGTATACGCGGTGGTCTCAGTCAATGCTCAAACCGATATGCACACGCTAATAATAAGTACATGGAGTCGTTTGATCCATCGAAAGCATCATCATACTTGATGTATTTTGACGTCAACAATTTGTATGGATGGGCAATGTGTCAACCTTTGCCATACGGAGATTTTCGATGGGTCAACGACGTGTCCAAGTTTGATCCATCTTCCATCGCGCTAGATTCACCAACAGGCTACATCCTTGAAGTCGACTTGGAATATCCACAATCTCTACATGATGCGCACAAAGACCTGCCGTTTTGTCCAATACATGAAAAACCGCCGGGTAAGCAGGGGGAAAAGCTGTTAGCAACCGTCTGTGATAAAAAACGCTACATCATTCACTATCGAAATTTACAGCAGTGCTTACGCCATGGACTTTGCCTTACGAAAATCCATAGGGTATTACAATTCACACAATCCCCATGGCTACGTTCATATATCGAGTTAAATACGCAATTTCGAACGCTAGCCAAAAATGATTGTGAAAAGAATTTATTCAAAGTGATGAACAATGCGGTGTTTGGCAAAACGATGGAGAATGTGCGCAATCATGTAGATGTAAAGCTTTTGACCAAATGGGAGGGCAGATATGGTGCAGAGGCAATGATTGCGAAGCCAAACTTCCACAGCCGAAGTGTTTTTTCGGAAAACCTTATTGCTGTAGAATTGCACAATCTCGAGGTGAAATTCAACAAGCCGATATATGTGGGTATGTGCATCCTCGACATATCCAAAACGTGCTTGTATGGATTTCATCACGAGTATATGGTACCTCTGTATCGGGATAAGTGTAAAATCATGTATACCGATACGGATAGTCTCATATATGACATTGAGAGCGATGATATGTACATGGACATGAAGCGCGACATTGTAAAATTCGATACGAGCGATTATCCGGTGGACAATAGGTATGATATGCCGCTTGTCAACAAGAAGGTACCCGGTCTCATGAAAGACGAATGCAATGGTGCAATTATGACCGAGTTCATTGGACTTCGATCGAAAATGTATGCGACACGTGTTGAGGGTAAGAAGGACACTAAAAAAGTCAAAGGTGTCAAGAGCAATGTTGTGGCTAGGACAATCACGTTTGACGATTATGCCCTATGCTTGAAGGAAGACATTGAAATGAGCCGTAGTCAAACGTGTATTCGATCGAAGTTGCACAAGGTCTACACTATTCGTGAGACGAAAATCGCTCTAAGCCCTCATGATGATAAGCGGTATATCATACCTGGGACCTCTGAGACCCTACCATGGGGGCATTACAGCATACCATTGTAACAAAGTATCGTGCATATAAACTCGATGTAAAATTGTGTACATTTTTGTCAATACTTGATGTATAAAACTTGTGAAAATTGCGTATGTTTTTGTAAACATCACCTCGATGTAAAACTTGTTTGTTGTAAATATTTGATTTTGTAAAAATGGACTATTGTAAGTGAAGGAAACGGCTTTTGTAATCCATGTGTACCCATTATTTCCCGCATACACTGTTCGAGAGTAGGGGGAAGAAGGGATTGGAGGGAGAGAAAACGCCTGCTGTGGCGCACCACCTTGACGGGTAGAAAGAGAGTCATAAAAGTCTAAAGGTTATTGGCCTCTTTTATTGACGACTACAAATCAGATTTACTTATCCAACTATTGTGGGCATTGTCGAAACCCAGCCATTTAGTTCGAGTTTGTTTGGGATTTACCCACCGGCGATGTTTTGTTTGTCAGTTTTGTTTGGGTTTTGTTTGCCAGTTTTGTTTGTCAGTTTTGTTTGGGTTAGTTCGAGTTTTTTTGGGTAAATCCCAAACAAACTCGAACTAACCCAAACAAAACTGACCTAAACAAACGTATTATGAATGCCGTCGAAGATCTCTTGAACGTCTTCGAAACTCTCATGAATGTCTTCAAACGTCTAATAAACCCTTTCTAAAGGCTCTTGAACGCCTCCCGAACATCTTCAAGCGTCTCATGAACGTCCTATAACGTCCCTTGAACCTCTTTGTACCCCTCATGAATGGGTTCAAACGTATTATGAATGTTTTCGAACGTCTCGGGAATGTCTTTAAATGTCTTATGAATGTCTTCGGAAGACTCTTGAACATCTCACGAAGGACTCTCGAAAATCTTCAAACACCTCGAAGTGTTCGATTTTTGTGTATCCCATACAAAAAAAAAAAAAAAAAATGGGTTTATGTCAAAAATCTACAAGATTTGGTGATTCGTAATTCACGGACCATTACGGCACTGGATGCGCGACTGAGTGGACTAGAAAATGAACGAGAAAAAGAGCGCTCTCGTGCTGGAGCTACATAAACCTGCTCGACGAAACTATCCGCGTCGACATGTGGACATCCGTGGCTTGGATGAGACCTGGCAAGCTGATCTCGTCGATATGTCATCGCACGCACATCAAAACACCAAACATAAATTCCTCCTCACCGTCATCGATACTTTCCCAAAATTCGCCTGGACCGTACCAATGCTGAGAAAGTGTGGTAAAGATGCAGCAGCCGCAATGAAGTTGATACTCGTTAAGGGACGCATACCACAGCACTTGCACGTCGACGAGGGAAAAGAATTTTACAATTGTCACTTTAAATCCCTAATGAAAAAGTACAATATTCACATGTATTCAACATATAGCAACTTGAAAGCATCCATGTGCGAGCGTTTCAATCGTACATTGAAAAATAAGATGTGGATGCAATTTAGTCTTCGTGGTAATTATAAGTGGATCGATATTCTTGATAATCTAGTAGCTGAATATAATGATTCCGTACACCGTACCATTAAGATGAAACCGAGAAATGTCAACGCGGAGAATGAGAAGGAAATATTGCGGCAAGTTTTCAATAAGACTCAGCCGCCAATAAAAACACCACCGAAATTCACCATTGGCGATAAAGTGAGAATCAGCAAATTTAAGAGTGTTTTCGAAAAGGGTTACACGCCAAATTGGACAACGGAAATATTTACGGTATCTCGTGTGAAGAAAACGCATCCAGTGACGTATCGTTTGAAGGACCATAAAGATGAACCCATCGCCGGTGGTTTCTACGAACAAGAGCTTCTTCGTGTCAAGTACCCCGATATCTATCTGATAGAAAAAAATTTTAAAGAAGCGCGGTCATCGAATGTTTGTAAAATGGCTGGGTTTCGACAATGCCCACAATAGTTGCATAAGAAAATCTGATTTGTAGTCGTCAATAAAAGAGGCCAATAACCTTTAGACTTTTATGACTCTCTTTCTACCCGTCAACGTGGTGCGCCACAGCAGGCGTTTTCTCTCCCTCCAATCCCTTCTTCCCCCTACTCTCGAACAGTTTATGCGGGAAATAATGGGTACACATGGATTACAAAAGCCGTTTCCTTTACTTACAATAGTCCATTTTTACAAAATCAAATATTTACAACAAACAAGTTTTACATCGAGTTGATGTTTACAAAAACATACGCAATTTTCACAAGTTTTATACATCAAGTATTTACAAAAATCTACACAGTTTTACATCGAGTTTATATGCACGATACTTTGTTACAATGGTATGCTGTAATGCCTCCATGGTAGGGTCTCAGAGGTCCCAGGTATGATATACCGCTTATCATCATGAGGGCTTAGAGCGATTCTCGTCTCACGAATGGTGTAGACCTTGTGCAACTTCGATCGAATACACGTTTGACTACGGCTCATTTCAATGTCTTCCTTCAAGCATAGGGCATAATCGTCAAACGTGATTGTCCTATCCACAACATTGCTCTTGACACCTTTGACTTTTTTAGTGTCCTTCTTACCCTCAACACGTGTCGCATACATTTTCGATCGAAGTGCAATGAACTCGGTCATAATTGCACCATTGCATTCGTCTTTCATGAGACCGGGTACCTTCTTGTTGACAAGCGGCATATCATACCTATTGTCCACCGGATAATCGCTCGTATCGAATTTTACAATGTCGCGCTTCATGTCCATGTACATATCATCGCTCTCAATGTCATATATGAGACTATCCGTATCGGTATACATGATTTTACACTTATCCCGATACAGAGGTACCATATACTCGTGATGAAATCCATACAAGCACGTTTTGGATATGTCGAGGATGCACATACCCACATATATCGGCTTGTTGAATTTCACCTCGAGATTGTGCAATTCTACAGCAATAAGGTTTTCCGAAAAAACACTTCGGCTGTGGAAGTTTGGCTTCGCAATCATTGCCTCTGCACCATATCTGCCCTCCCATTTGGTCAAAAGCTTTACATCTACATGATTGCGCACATTCTCCATCGTTTTGCCAAACACCGCATTGTTCATCAATTTGAATAAATTCTTTTCAAAATCATTTTTGGCTAGCGTTCGAAATTGCGTATTTAACTCGATATATGAACGTAGCCATGGGGATTGTGTGAATTGTAATACCCTATGGATTTTCGTAAGGCAAAGTCCATGGCGTAAGCACTGCTGTAAATTTCGATAGTGAATGATGTAGCGTTTTTTATCACAGACGGTTGCTAACAGCTTTTCCCCCTGCTTACCCGGCGGTTTTTCATGTATTGGACAAAACGGCAGGTCTTTGTGCGCATCATGTAGAGATTGTGGATATTCCAAGTCGACTTCAAGGATGTAGCCTGTTGGTGAATCTAGCGCGATGGAAGATGGATCAAACTTGGACACGTCGTTGACCCATCGAAAATCTCCGTATGGCAAAGGTTGACACATTGCCCATCCATACAAATTGTTGACGTCAAAATACATCAAGTATGATGATGCTTTCGATGGATCAAACGACTCCATGTACTTATTATTAGCGTGTGCATATCGGTTTGAGCATTGACTGAGACCACCGCGTATACCCCGCTCAACGAATAAAACCATGTCGATGTCGGTTAGTAATTCAAACTTGACATTCGAGTGTTTTAGCATTGCATCCCAGGTATACCCCGGCAATGTGTAGTAATACGCGGGATCTAGGCCATAGCTCTCAATGCACGTATTTCGAAAGTTTTCGAAAATATCAGCTAATAACAAGACATCTGTCTTCAAGTATAAATCGCTATAGTCACCCAGCGTTCGAATGGAGAACCGCTCCCAAATTTTCTCAGCATGTGCATACTCACTCTCAGATACTGTAGCATCTGTCAGGGAACTATAAAAGGCGTCACGTGGTGGTAGGCAAGTGTCGTCTAGCTTGGTCGCGTTATCAATATACTCATAAGGGAAGACCCCTTTTCGCGTCAGCAAATTGAAATTGTCCGTCGATAGCGTTGGGAATTGCATGCGTAAAATTTTGAGTTTGTCCTCGGTCAAAAATGAGGCTAATTTGTCGAGACTGGTGTTGAGGAATTTGTATGAATCGATAAAGCGCAATTGGATCTTATGTTTTGAATCATATGTAATTTCAACATGCTTCGTGAAGGAGATGTATTTCTCCTTTGTGATTGGAAGCACATCGGTTTTTCCTTCGAACGCTGTGGCTACTTCGTTGATTATAAAATGTGCATCGTAACCCGATAGATTGTGAAAAACTATGGGAATGAAGAATGACTGTTTGTAGTTTAAATTGCAATTAGAATGGGCAGGGCCTCTATAGCGTCCAGTCAGATGGCAATGATCTCGAACGCGTACATCTTCTTGCGCGAATCGTTTCCTGCATATATGACATTGGGTCGCTTTGCGAAAACTGGCCCACTCGCTCGGTGTCAGATAAATCATTGGGACGTTGTCGCAGAACATTTCTTTTATGCGCAATGCTAGTTTTTTCAGCTCTTCGACAAACCACGCAACGCAATCGACACTGCGACGTGAGTGATATGAAGATAGTGCTTGATCATACGCACAACACACGTAGTATCCTATACTAAACACTTCATGATGTTGATACATATCTTTTGCTTGGTTCTTCTCATCAGTCTTTGCTAAATCACACTCCAAATCGGCATACACAATGAAGGGATGTCGCTCTTTCCGGCTAAAGTTGGTGAATTGGAGCCACTTGTTGGTGTCATTCGGTAGTCGGATCGCGCAGTCGTTTATTGCTCCACAATCGACCTCGTGCGATTGCAATTTTTCCTCGGAACCAAAGTAATGCAAACACCTGCAAAACAAACAAGATTTTTTTTTTTTTTTTTTTTTGAATCAATTTTCTCCTTTAGTAGATATATAATTTTGTACTAATAATGCTAAATTTACACACCGATCGCATATATATTTTTTATGCTCCCTCTTGCTCAGTTGCGCCCTCACGAGTCTCGACAGGTTCTTGATCCATACGAAATGCCCCACATTGTCGTCCTCAGTATCTTGCATGTACAGCAAATTGATGTGCTTCTCCTTCTTCTCTTGAGTCACGCGTATTGGAACAATGTCCTTTTTCGTGGTGGTGGTATACACATTGATTGACAGATTATTTTGCAGTTTAAATTTTTTTATTTGATGTATCGTCACCGGGAATTCGAAATCCTTCAGATTCAGCACTGTCGAATAATGGGGGTAAGACGACGGATGGTCACTGTGTCGTTCAGCTGGGTGTAGAGCAGCGCCAACTGCCCATGCGAAACATGCATTATCACGCGATTTGACGTTAACCACAGCCCTCTTCATCATTATTTCCCGCGGCAATGATATGGAGCACCCAGCACGCATCGGATTATACTTATTCACATTTATCGTGAGGTTAAGTATTTTCCGCAAAGCCCAGCTACTATCTCGTTCTTGAAATTCATCGAGTTTGGTTAATAGCTCCATAACGCATTGCTGGTACCACTCATTCAAATCGCTTGTGTTAAATAGTTCACAGTTTCGCGTGTTGACACTTTTATTGGCATGTTTGTCTCCACTCGCGAATTCGCCATTAAACACTGTATTAACCTTAATACTGTTATGTTTGCAGATAGTATTTTGCACATGTTGAAGCACACGGTCGTGAGCATCGTTGAGAAATTGCCGTGGTTCGATGTGATTGCGATTGATTACGGAACCGGTCAATATTCGACTATTGAACGATGTGTCAATCTCTCGCCAGATTAGCCCATGATGACCGTGTCCTGCACCCGTGTGTATAAAATGATTACGCACAGAATTCCTCAACCCTTCCAGTCGCGCTATTTGGGCTATCAATGACTGTTGAAGTCCAATTGATAGTCGCGGGCGCTTAATGCGGCTTTGCGTTTCCAATTCTTCGATAAACTCAACGCACCGTTGTTCCCACACAGCAAAATCTTCGAATGAACTTAGGAGCGCGGCTTGGTCGTGCAAGATTTGTTCTGACTTCTCCGCGTTGCTCTCCATATTTGATGAAACGAGGCTTCCCAAAAGAGATGATGTTCACTAACTGACTGCTCGATGGAAAGTGTGAACACTTTTGAGCGCAGCAGATCATTAAGCATGGTTTTCCCCTTTAGACATTTTCCGTCTTTCCCTATCATCTCGGAAAATATCACCAACCCACGCGAATGTTCTAATATGGCATTGGAATGCCGGGAAAAATAAAAGACCATCTCAGTCAAGATGGGTGTAGTGAAAGAAAAAAATTCATTGGCTCTCGGCGCTCAAGTGGTCCACGGTCGAAGCCTAAAAAGGTCTCCGATCCATAGATCTCCGAAAGCCTATAGTTTTTCAACACAAACACCCCGTTATCGTATATGGTCTGAATAGCGGAGCAATGAAAAAAAAAAAAAAAAAAAATTCTAATAGCTTGGAGAGTGGTGTTAACGAAGAAAAAATCCTTAACCATGGGGCTAACTTGTCCAGACCTGCATGATCTCAAGTGTCGGCATCAAGGTTCGACGTTGCACTCTCTGTATATATTTCCATTCAGAGATGAAACACTAAAGCCCGGTAAAATGGAAATGCATTTTTTCCCCGGATCACTGTCTTCGTCGCTTGCTGTCGTAAAATTTTATGGGTTTTCAAGTGTGGACCTATGGAATGATGAGACCCGAGTTGCACATGCGAAGCGATAGGGTATGATGGTCCCTGGCGCTCGACGTAAGAAAAAAAAAGAGTCGTAAAATTTGAGACATTTGGACGAGTCGGTTGAAACACACGCACACACACACACACACACACACACACACGCACGCACGCACGCACACACACACACACACACACACACACACACACACACACACACACACACACACACACACACACACACACACACACACACACACACACACACACACACACACACACAGACATCCCCCTTCCCTCGCTCCCACCTCGCCCCCTCCCCTCGCTCCCTCTCCGCCCCCCCTCCCCCCCCCCCTCCCTCGCCGCTCGCCCCCTCCCCTCCATCGCCGCTCGCTCCCCCCTCCCCACGCCCTCGCTCCCTCCCCTCAAACCTTGGGTTAGAACCGCTCCAGCCCTACTACTGCCATAAATTGACATAACATAAACCGAGCGCATGCTTAGGTCTCAATGCGCTTTTTCGTCGGAACACGGGACAAAGGTCTCCTTTTCACACGCATAATAATCACAACCGATGCCCTCGAATATAGCCGCGCACGTGACTGACGAATCTGTAAACTATTCGTGCACCATATCACGACCAATGGACTAATCCCGGGAGAATTGCATCACCAAAGCCGCACTCTCTCTAAGGTTTCTTCTCCCATTATTAAACCCCTCCTAATTTTCATATGAAGAAAGAATCCCTTCCTGAAATCAATCTCCCGTCAACTACCATCGAATCAAGTTCTTTTATCGAGTCTTAATCCAGCAGCCTAACGAATATCTCCAATTAACTTTTATACGAATTGGTCTTCGATCGATCCTTATAAGGACAGTCTTCATTTTTCGGGTCTTGAAAGTTTGATTGAGTTTGTTTGTTTCGGTCTCGAAAGTTTTATTTCACTCTTGTATAATTTCTATCATCGGTCCGTAAATATCCGTTTTAATTCATCGACCTCACGCTAAGTTCATATTACTATCCACGCGGAGTGTCCTGCGTAGTAAACGTTAAGTAAACACTCGCATCGGCGTAAAATCCTGCAAGCGTATTACCAGCGACCCCACCACGCATAGAGCGAAAGCGACCGCACCACGCATAGAGTATTGCAAGCGAGCAAGCGTCGAACACAGTACCCATGTATGCTGACCATACGTTATTTTTCTTATATCATTCATCGTAGCCCTGATCCTTTCAACCCGCCTGGTATCTTATACTAAATAACATCGTGCCAATCGTACACATGTCTGTCGAGTTATCCCTCAGTACCGAAACCTCGCGTCAGTTCCTTAATCTTACCACGCCCTTTTCTTTCCCACGCCCCTTGCGGTTTCGTCATCACGGTTTAAATAAGGTCGAGTGATGAGCGTTTCTTGGACGATTCATGGTTAGAATCTCCTCTGTGTCCAATATTTTAACGGTGAATAAGTAGTGCAATTGTGCAAAGTTCCCTCCTTACATTGATAGAGAATTCACGATCATTTTATCGTAAGTATATGAGACTCCTGCTGACAATAGTCGGAGATCTTATGCTTAGTCACTGCAATTTTTACCGGTGTCTGGTAAGTTTTCCATACAAGAAACATCAGCTTCTGCTAATGAATTCATGACTTTTATATCGACAATTCACCGAGAATTCAACACATTTTTATAGACAATACAACATGAATTCATTACATTTTTATCGACAATTCACCATGAATTCGCAAAGGTTATATTCCCAGTTCAATCTAAATTCACTGCTTTTGTTTTGAGCTAATTATTGATATCTACAGTTGTTGTCAAAAGTGATTAAACATACTGAAAATGATGTTTCGATTACTTATTATGACGCAGATAATTTCAAATTTCAAGATTTATATATAATTTCAAAAGTAGTATCTATAATTATAGTACGTATATGTTCTGAAAGGTACACATAAGCAAAGCATGTAAAAAGTAAGTGTAAGTACATGTACATTACACAACTCGTAATGTACATGTTATGTACATTTATTACAAGAATGAAACAAGATTAACATACATATATTTAGGCATTTTTGTTATTTAAATATTGCATATTACTATACATTGGAATGTTGTGAAAACTTTTTTGGTTAGCGTAGTTATGATGGATGTCGTTTTTTTTTGTATATCCTAGAGACTTCAACCATTCTCCAACCCATCTGACTATGTTAGTCGTGATACGATCTTTTTGATTATGAACCGTGATGGGTTTACACCTTTGCAGTTCTGTCATAATCCCTGAAAGAATATCGTCATATTAAACAATCAGGTTGAATAGTTCTGAACTCTGTTATGTAAATACTGTCAACAGCTAAAGTAATATAAATATTTTTTTTCGATTGCCCAAAAGAGACGAAATTTGTCAAAATTCATCGTTAAATCATCCAAAATCTGCACCTAAAACAAAAATTATTACATTACACGTGAATGATATTGTTCGACCATTTTTTCCTTCGGTTTGATGGGAGAAAAAAACATTTTGTTCTAGCATTTGTATACCCTATTTTCGTCATCGAAGGATGTCTCTTTAAATTCGGCAGTATTCGTTTCCTTGGCATCTATCGCGATTCCGATAGCGTCATTTAACGACTCGTTCAGAATGTGGTTGGTGACCATATTTTTCTTTACCTGCTCGATTTCTTTATTGTTGTCGTTAAATGTACGCTGTAGAATGTGCATATTCTTCAGAATTTTAGTTTTAAGGCTTTCACGGCTCTTTATGTAATTTGAAGAGTATGTGGCTTCCGGATGGAGGCCGTGTTGAGAATCAGCGTTGTGCCGACGTTTCGCAAACGTTACAGTCTGCATCATCAGGGCTGAGAGCTCCGATACTGAAGCTCCCGTGTCTCAGGCATTCCTTATATACTACCACGTGATCCAACATCAAGCGTAGAAAAGAAAACAACGACACTTCTAAAGAAGGCTGGCCTGTCGGAAAACCTTATCAAAATCCTTACACCCAAGGAATCCCTACCACCCAGGCTTTACGGTCTGCCAAAAATACACAAAAACAACATCTCACTAAGGCCCATCGTTAGCAACATAGGCAGCCCTACATATCATTTGGCACGTTTTCTCTGCAAACCCTTGCAGGAACTCGTAGGCCTCAACAACTCCTATATCCAAAACTCTCGGGAATTTGTGAATAAGATCCAGTCCATCAAGATACAACCAGAAGACATTCTAGTAAGTTTCGATGTTGTATCGTTGTTCACAAACGTCCCAACCCATGAAACCCTAGAAATAGTCAGAAAATCCCAAAAAGTTGCTCCTAACCTACTAGCCCTCATAGAACATTGCCTAAACTCTACATATTTCCAATTCCAATCCCAGTTTTATGAACAAACTTCAGGCGCAGCCATGGGTTCCCCGATTTCCCCTATCATCGCCAACATCTTTATGGAGAATTTCGAGAACAGAATTCTGCAAGAAGCACCTCTCAAACCCTCAACCTGGTTCCGATATGTCGATGACACCTTCGTCATTTGGAGTCACGGCAAAGAAAACCTCAATCATTTCTTAACCTTCCTCAACTCCCAGCACCCCAATATACAATTCACCATGGAGATAGAACAGGACAATCAAATTCCTTTTCTGGATGTACTGGTTCAACGGAAAAACGATGGCACTTTGGGCCACAAAGTTTACCGGAAACCAACGCACACGGATAGATATCTCCACGCTACGTCCCATCACCACCCCTCCCAAAAACAATCGGTCATAAGCTCTCTGGTCTACAGAGCTCTAGCGATCTCCGAACCGAACTCTCTCGAGGATGAACTAGAACACCTACGCAAAGTTTTAGGAGATAATGGCTACAAGCCAGGCAACATCGAAAGAACGATCAAACAACTAAGAAGAAAAATAGCCGATCCGAAAACGGTAACAGAACCTGAAGGGGAGAATGAAGGACAAATAATAGCAACAACTTCCCTTCCATACCTTCAGGGCATAACCGATCGCATAGGCAGGGTCCTTGGGAAACATAACGTGCGAGTCATCTTCAAACCTCAGAAGAAGCTAGCACAAGTGGTTCCGAGTGCAAAAGACCAAAGACCACCATTAAGTGCACCAGGAGTGTACAAGATACCCTGCTCATGCGGTAAAGTGTACATAGGAGAAACCGGGAGGAAGATCAGTACACGGATCAAAGAACATCAATGGTGTATCAAATATGGCCACATTGGACAATCAGCCCTGGCCGAGCATTGGATGGAAACTGGTCATGCCATTCAGTTCGATAAAGCCCAAAGTCTGGCCCCATCAAACAGCTATTTTTCTAGGAAACACCGAGAGGGCTTGGAAATCCGAAAACATCCGGACAATCTAAACAGAGATGGTGGATATCACGTCAATCCCATTTGGCACACCGTCCTCCCGGTTTTTTAATTGACCGGCCGATCAATTAAAACATCTGATTGGCTGGTGCAGTGATCTGGAACGATGACTGCAAGTATACATATAAGGAATGCCTGAGACACGGGAGCTTCAGTATCGGAGCTCTCAGCCCTGATGATGCAGACTGTAACGTTTGCGAAACGTCGGCACAACGCTGATTCTCAACACGGCCTCCATCCGGAAGCCACATACTATTCTTCAGAATGTTATCATCATTAGTTGAACATGACGATGCCGTGAGTGTCAAATTTCGTGTCGATAGAGGCGACGAGTCATGCCGATCCGGTGGATCTTCATGACGGTGGACGGTGGGCGGTGGATTTTCAGCGTCTGATTCTTGTTCAACTGTCTGGCAATCATCCTCGAGATTGTTCAAACCGCTGTAGAAATGGTCCCCGTCGATGTCGTCTTTCTGTCGTGAATTTTTTTACTTTTTCTGTAATTGATGTTTAAGGCGGAGGGAGGTTAATTCCGCTATATACAAAACATATTTACGATAATTTTTTTCATAGCGAATTAACCTTGCCCCCTCTCTTATTATCATTATTTTTTTCGCTGTATTGAAATAATGTAATCGGACCTTCGTTTTTTGGCTCGCCCTCGCGTCCTTCACATTTCTTTTCATCGGCGTTAAACTTTGCCGCTTCACGAATGGAATCCTTTTCTCGGAAATGTGTTGATTGCTGTTCCTGAGCTTATAGATTTCATCTGAAAACGATACATATT
>OX632360.1:30841680-30854180 GCA_951751655.1 Ophion costatus
GGAGCGACTATCCAATGATCGTGCCACGATGAATCGATTGACGCAACAGCCACTTCTTTCGGTATAAAGTTGTAGTGCTTATCCGTCAAGCCTTGTATGTCTATCGCGATACTCATGATGGTTCTGCTGTGAGTGCTCTTCTCGAACTGGAGAGCTCAACCGCTGAAATCTACAATAACTTGCCGGGAAGCATCAACCTCCACCACGTTATCATATTCCGCATACACGACACAATTTACCGTTGAAGTTATTGCCTCGCCGAAGCGTACTTCGAGCCTCACGCTACCGTGTTTCACCAAATTCCAATGACTGTTACTGTTCGCCGAAAGATCGGGCGTTAGATCAAACGCAAAAAGACAATAGCCCCAGGGATACGCTGTGCGAGTAATTGAATTACCCTGATTGAGAAAGTGAATGCCAGTCCCTGAGAATAATGTATGATACGCATCCACATATAGATGCGTGTCGTCAAAGTTAGGCTGGAGTGCTTTCGACGGTATCTGGACACCGTCAGCATATAACGCGAGATAATTAATTTTATAATTCTGAAAGTTAAACGGGTTCAACGCGCGGTTACCGTTGAATGCTTTATTATCGACAAACCCTATAATTATGCGCTTAGGCAGTTGGCCCAGTATAACATTGTCCAAAGTATCGCCGTGCACTCCTGCATGCATCGATATAGACTTAACTTCGACACGTGTCAAAGGATATTTTGCTGTAGATTTTGATAATGCTCGCGCGTGAGCTAAAAGTATACCAGGGGCAATTTTAGCGCGGCGTACGAGAAGCGATGCCTCGGTAATATGCATGCTGAAATCTTTCGAGGAAGTCATAAGACAGAATGCGTCGCTGGTACGTACAAGGCGTAATCGCATCTCCACGCCGTTTATAAGAAAGCGCTCTTGATTGAAAATATCGCAATGGAGGTGGCCGAGGAGATCGATCTCATTGCGCCCATTGAGGACCAATCGACGATTAGTAAGGCCTGCATTAGCTTCTGCTACATCGTCCATTTTACCGGCCGTATCACTGTACCACAGGCAACTTGAAAGATGAGAGCTTTTCGCACCCTGCCCATAATTTAATAAGTTTTCAATGTAGGCCCTGTATGCATAAGCATTATTGGGTGGAGATACGAGCTTCTGATTGAGAAATACATCGACTTGATTGAACGGCGAATGAAGTAAATTATTGACGGGCCCCACTCTAATGGTAGGGTCGGGTTTCACTGCACTCGAGCGTATTTGGACACGTATGCTTAGCATGGTATGAGCAAGATCGATGTATTCGTCACCTTGGCCAGGTACCACAAATTCTATTGGTGAATCATCCGTCAGAGATGAGATCGGTTTATAGTGCACCCATTGCGTTCCCTCGATGGTTGTTTGAGTTGGCGGTAGTGAGAATAGTTCCAACTCAGACTTCAAACACTCACACGAATGGGCATGCAAGAACGCCATTTTCAGGAGAAGATATCTGACACTGTCCTAGCTCGCGACTTCTTCTTCTTCTTCTTCTTCTTCGGCGTTCTCTTTCTAGCTGTTCTCTTCTTTTTTTTAACACAATTTGTACGTTTTTTCTTCAACGCGGCTGTTTTCTTTTTTAGGCCGATCCTACGCGCGCTGTAGTTACTGAGCGAATGTGCAAGCTTGTGAATTTTCGAGGCCTTATATCCTGAGCCCTGCATAAGACTATTGAGTTTTTCCTCAGCTTTTCGCTTCAAACTCAAACCCGATTCGCGCAAACGCGATTTGAAGGCTTCCCTAGGCTGAATTCCTGCATCCATTATATCGCTCGCCACATTAAGGCCTGACCGTATAGCCTCTTTGCCGACAACACGCGCCCCTTGTTTTAAGAGAGGTAAAATGCGCCGGAAAAGGCCGCCAAGGAAACTGCCGATACCGTGACCCCTCTGGTTCGGCGACCCTATGTATACTTGGCTAATTCCCCCGTACCCTGTTCTACCTGAGCCTACTTGTGCGTCAAAGTACGCATCGTAGTAATTCATGTTGCTCTCTCTCTCTCTCTCTCTCACTTTCTCTACCGCAGCTAAGCTAGGCGTTTGAACTGGAGTGTCACGGTTAGCGTTCCACCCTCGAATGGCATCCAATGCCCGAATTCATCTCTTATATCGATATCTATCGATTGAAAGCTGGTACGTAGAAGAGGTATGTACCGCGGTGGCGAAAAACTTTTGATTTTCACAGAGCCGTAATTATAATTATTATCAATGTCAAAGGGAACGACACGTAATAACGGCGCGTGTACATCGCCGGTCATGTAGGACTCGCAAATATCCGTATAAACAAATAGCATATTGGGTATACCGTTCATGAGACTAGCCGGCTGCGGCGCAATATACTGATTCGCTACCACAAGACCCGTACTATGAGTGAAGCCTAAAATTTTGTTAATTATGGAGGAACAGTGGAAAGCGTGTTCTAGATTTTTGCACTCGGTGCAGACACGCTCTACCGAGACATAGCCGTTAAGAGTATGCTGAAATTTCAAATGTCCTGCGATACTTTGAATTTGGTTAATTGCTTCGAGTAGCGTGGAGACGCTACGGTATACCCCAGATGGTACGCAAGCACGCTCGTTTTTAAAATCGACATTGGCCTCAACGCCCGGGATCACTGCGTTCGTCACTAAGCTGATAAAGTTTGTTTCACCTTCAGGCGGCACGTGTAGAACAGTCATCGGTATGTGTATTTCGGCTAAGGAAACGCCCCATTTACCGCGTAAATTTACACTTTGTGGCAAGTGTGTGGTATATTGCGTCGTCCTGTTATTAGGGTAGTACTTCATGCTGCTATTGCTAGGTAAAACTACAAAAAACTCGGTGTCGCTCATAGCGCCTACTTTTTCTTTCCCCACCTTTGGACTCTAGATAGCTCGGGTTCGTAAAAAATGCCGTCAATCTCCTCGTCGTTGAGATCATGCAGAACGTACACGATAGGTCGGCTGCTCACGGATATACGATGTATCTTAAACAGCTCACTGCTCCAGCCGCTCTCGTATCCTTTAGCAAAGGCAGCCTTCGCGCTACTGATGCGGACAATATCGCCCAGCTTATATTTAGGAGGTGACCGCTGTACAGGATGCTGTTGTTTATATCGCCGTATTAGATTATCGCGCGCTTTGGCAGACGTAAGCAACGTCACAGATGCGGGCGTCATTCTAATGCCACTATGTATCGTACGATTGTATGCGGAGACTATATTCTGCAAAACGTCGATATAACGTTTTTGGCGCGAATACGTGAAGTATCGCCACATTTTTTCTTTCAACGTTCGATTGAAGCGCTCTACAACAGCTGCTTTTACGTCAGGGTTGCGGCTCGCCCGAAACTGAATATTATGCTTCTGTAAGAAAGTCTGAAAAACTGACCCTGTAAATTCCCGACCCTTGTCCGATTGTAGGCAAACGGGAGATCGGCCGTTTGTGCTTTTTAGCGAGAGGATACGAGCCAGAGCGTTAGCCACTCTTAAAGCAGTCTTGTCGTACAACGGTTCAACCCACGCGTACTTACTGAGCACATCTATGACCACAAGAAGATAGGTATAGCCATCGTTATAACTTTTGAGTGAACGAAGGTCTACAAGATCAGCCTCCCAAACATCGTCAATGTTCTGCACATTGTAGATGCGCCGGGGAAATCGCCGGCGTATCGCTCTATGCCGTGTGAAAGCATCCTGTGCTTCGAGCCACTGTATCGTTTTTTCTGGGGAGATTTTCTTTTTACGACCTACGCGTAACAGTTTAGTAGCACCGGAAAAAGACGCCTCATTTGAAGGATCAAAGTAAATTTTTTCAAGTGTTTTCATACTGACAGTTTGAGAGAGGACCAGGTGAGTCGCCTTCTCTTACCCCTCCCGCTCTGCGCGGCTAATTTGTTGCTCTCGCTACCGCTGTAGAACTCGGAATGACCGGTATCGCTAATGTCCTCGTCGTCACCGTCGTCATCAACGTCGGTGGTGCTGTTACCGTGGGGTGAGCGTAATGTTGAATTGGCTTGCGTTTCCAGCCATAGTTCGTCATTTCCCACAAATTCACGAGGTGCCTGTATAGCCCTTAAAAAATTTGCAAAGACTCTACGGCCCGTCGGTTTGGCCATCTTTCTCGCACGCATTGCGTCATTCACAAGATCAACAATATTTGAATGCTTGATTGTTTCTCCATTGACAGAAACCACGCCGGCTGCATCCCAAGAAAAATCTGAGGACGGCGCATCATGTAGGCGTCGCAATAAGAGTTTCGCTTTACTGCGGAATTTCGCAGGTACACTTTCAACGATAATGGAATCGTTCATTCGTGTTTCTGCTGCTACTGATGTTGATCTTTCCGTGGGGTGTGTGTCTTTTTTTTGTTCCTTCACAAGATCATGATACAGCTGTGCTCGTTCGCCATCGACGAAATGTAGATAACGCTGTAATACGCGCAAATACGCTAGCCATTTTTCTCGCTCGTCGCCATACTCGTTAGATTTCAAAATTTCGCTCATCTCCATATCAAGACGATTCAGAGTCGCCGTAATTGTTTTCTCCGCTTGGCTCATCGGTCGTGCCTCACTATCGCTGACGCTGCGTTTTTGGGAATCTAGTTGTAATAGACACTCCTCGGGCACCAGAACCATTTTCCTGGCATGCTCCATTATTTGACAATTAGATTTGACAATATGGTACCGAGGATTGGGGCAAGCAGCAGGGGTAAAAATCCACCGCTTTGAATGACAAATTTCTTCTTACTTTTCCAGCAGCCTCTATTTGCCGCTAAGCGCCTGAGAAGAGGCACGTGGCGGCGCAATTTTTTCCGCTGGTTGGCTTTGAGAGGAATATTACCGCGAAGAACGTTTAAAGCGCACTCGCAAATGCAGCGTATTATACGAGAATCCGCTTTCCGCAAAATAGCCTCACGCTGTTCTTTGGTGAGATATTGAAGAGCGTTCAATATCGCAACGCTCTTCTTGCAAAGAGACGATCCGCTGCGTGCCATCACAGGCGTAGAACTGGCAATTCTCCATATGTGTCACCGCTTTTTAATTTCTTTCGCGGTACGTAAACGAAATGGCGTGTATCATCAGGGAAAATACATGTGCGGTATCGGCAATTATCGGGTGTTGATTGCTTCAGATCTAGTAACAAATAACCGTGCGGTTTAGATGTTGCGTCGTAATAAGCCTCCTGTAGAAATCGTGGATTTTCGGGACATATTTGGCGCGCCAAGTGCTGTATTTGAGCACGATCGCGAGGGTTTTTGAAGATAACGATATAATTAGCATTCAAAGAGATGTCCCGCTGGCCTTGGCCCTGATGAAACAAATTTTGCGTTATAAAAATAACGCTCAAGTTCTTATGATGACTGCCTTTGGTGAATAGATCGACAACGGCATTGCTCGATGCTTCACGCATTAGATCATCGATAATTAAGAGCTTCACGCGGGGGTCGTTTGAGTAATCGGCAGTCTGGGGTAATCCTTCGCGAAATTCTATAGCATCACCGTACCCCGTATATGCTGTCTGCCACTCGGAATAATAGAATATTATTCTCTCGAAACGTTCGCTGTTCATACGCGTGATACATTTGAGAAATTTTTTAACAAAATACGTTTTACCGCAGCCTGTCGGCCCGCAGATCATAGAAGTCCAGGGATGTTGCCACCTCGTGTCCATAGCGGTAAATGAGGAAATTTAGGCTCAGTGCAATATTAAATAAGATTTTCGGATTTTTACGTAAAAAATATATTTCCAGTATATTTTACAAATGGCGATAACCGTAGGGAAGCGATCCATACCGGCCGTCACGTCTTCGCTTAATGCTCGACGGCTTGCACGTTTTTGTCTCACCTCGCGTGACAACATGGTGAAGTTCTGTACGTCTAATGGCGTCGTATCTCAGTACAATAGGATCCTCTCGCTCGTCCACGATGAAGGATCGTACGGACTCATAGTTTATTAACGCATTGTTTGCAAAATTAAGCGTGATACCCTTAACTTTGCAAACCTCGCTCTCTGTCCCGTCAGGCGCACGCACGATGAATGCATAAAATTTAGGGCCGCCGGAAATGAAACTTCTTATGTAGCTGCCCTCGCCATAGGTGGTTAGCTCGTTAGTTAAATCGCCAAGCAACTGGCCTATCGGGGGCTCGTAGGCTTCAGATTGTTCTCTCGTTACATAAATTACGGAGTCGGTATCGCAGTACAACGCACGTCTTCCCAGACGTTCCAGGTAACCATACAGTTTTAAACGCGCTTGTGCTGTGGTGTATGCAGCTATTACGGCGTTAGCTATACTTGAGGGTACCACAGCCTCATCGGTTTTAATATAATTGACGTAAAGAATTTCATTGTTCACCGGCAGCATACCTGTAATATCGTATTCTGGATTAGTTAATAACTCCATAAGTTTTTTGCGTGTTGATACTACGACTGTTTGCGGCAGGTTTTCGCGTTGCCCGAATTTTCCCCAGAACGAATTCAGACATAGTTTGGCGACTGAGCGTAGGCCGGGGTTTTTGGTTATCGACTGACGATTCAAACGAACCCCCTCTGATTGTTCAAAGCCAGCGATATAACGCTCCTGGGCTGATTCATCGCCCAAACAGTTCTCAGGCCAGCCGCTCGCCTCCTGCTTGATCTTCAAAAAGGTGTTAATGTACTCGACGAATAAACCTCCCGATTGCGTGTCACGACTGAATTGCGTTACTTCGTATTGCCAGATTTCGGCAATGTGGAGTATCGTGTAACCGCATGAGACGGCTTTTCGCAATTCATCGGCAACCCAGGTACCCTCGAACACACGCTCGTCCGGATCGTCATGCATACACTCTTCCTCGTTCATCATCTCGCTGCATGTGCGGCACAGAGAGAACAACAGTCGCTGATGCATACGCACAGGCAAAACAGGGTGGTAGAGATCGCGTGGTGGTAGAACGGTACATTTCACCAGGCCTTCGACACGCGCTAGATCACTAGTGGGTCCTGTCAGCTCTAAGCATTCGTCGCCTATATATACTTTCGGATGTCCGATAGGGTATTTACCAAATTTGCAAATATACGGGTACAGAGAGCAGACGTCTACGTAGCGTATGCGCTCCGTCTCTTTAACATCGTAGAGCGTCACCATATTCTCCGTGCGACCACCGAAGAAAGCGTCACGAGGGTTTAAGGGTTCCGCAGCCGTCAACGGATGATCCCGTATGAGCCCGCGAATTTCGGCACTAGTTTCCAAAAGCCTGTCCCACTCGCATTCCCAGATTTCCGTTAACTGATAACCTCCCGAGCGAATTCTATTAGCTACAGCAAGAGTTCTTTCTAACCGCTCGTCCATTGATATATCACCGCGTTGTTTACAGTCTCTATTGAGGGAGAAGCATTGAGGGCAGCCGTGCCAATAGCAACCATGAAATTGTAATACGTACGCGGTATTCCCTGTTTCATAATAGCCGTCGACTAGTAAATTTTGAGGTAGTCTAAATTCGCGCGAACGGCCGGCGTGTATAATACGCTTTCCGAGGGTGTGCTCCATCCATACAAGCCATGAAATTGCCTTTTTTGATTGGGTATGCACCCACCTATAGCCGCCCAACGGTATAATACCGATCGTATTGTCTTTGAGGAAATTTTTCCGAAAGACACTGAAGCAGGCCGAGGCTATCGTTGTGCTCTCGTCAAACGGACAAACTCGGCCGTTGGCTATAAACATGTCACGAAAAGCCATACACGCGCGTCTCAAGATCGTGACGTCGTCCGTGCAATAGCTTACGAGTTCCTTCGAAAAGTCAAACACGTAGTCTCTGCCTTTAGACTCGTGATACCAGGCTAAGAATTTTTCGCGCTCTGCGGGGCGCATCGTGTCAAGAGAATAATACTCTACGGCTGGTAGGGGACCCACATAATTTTGATTTTCCGGTCTGTTAAACAAATGAGGGAAAACACCTTTAACGATAGCGCCTGTGAGACCGAAGGCTTTAGGAAGCGCACTGAGAGGCATGTGAAAATAGTTTAGGCTGTCGAGAAAAACAAGTTTTTCAACACGCATCGAAATGATTTTCGTACCGTTCATAATTATACTCGGCAGTTGGACCTTTTTTTCTTCAATTAAATAGCGCAGAATGAACTGCGCGTCAAAGCCACCGGCATTATGAGCAATACAGATAGTACGCGAAAAATGCTCGACACGCTGCATAGCAAGTTCGACCAATTGTCCCACAGGCTGCTGTCGAAATACATACTGTCGAGAGTCGCAATACTCGCATGGCTCTGTCATCGAATCACGAGTGCAACAATACGTGCAAACTCGTTGAACTACGCACAAGTTGGGCTCGTGTAGAAAAGTATTCGCATCGCCTGGTACCTGTGTGCATTGCTGAGTCTCAAAATCATAGAATAAAAAAAGTATTTTCCCCGTGCTTTGACCGCCGCGAATAGGCTTCATAAAGCACATGTGATTATTGGGTCGATCCGCTCTGCATGCTTTACAAAAGGCCACGCCGCAAATGTGTTTTCGTCTTTTATCGAGAGGCCTGACAATTTTCAGGCATTCGCGGCACCGCTTGAGCGAGGCACACACGCTGTTTGATTTGCGTTTTCTGTACTGTTTAACAATTAAATGATTTTCGAAACATTGCAGCCCATAAAAATCGCGCGCGCACGCTTCGCATCGAATAGCTACATTTACTTCGGGATCGCACGGTGGTGACGTCATGCAGCGAGGACACTTTTTTTTTAAACATCTATGGCCAAATCTGCGGTATTGCGAATTACACGAGGAGCAAAAATCGCGGCTTCCCACGGCGCCTCGTAAATTTAATATCGGCTGATAATGATGCGAACGCTCGTAATATAAAATGTGCAGCGTGTGTTCGATTTTGCCAAAAGTATTTGAGACTTGCTGCGAGCCGTCGAACAAAGGTGCATCCCCCCGCCCGAACGTCAGAAATTCATAAACTACTATGGCAATACCGTGCTGCGCGAGATAATTCTGGTAGAGAGCAATCTCACGGACCCCGCAGCCGTTTGGCGGTACTATAACTCCCGCTGCATTCGTTAATTCAAGAGCAGCATTTTTCTGCAATGAGCCGTTAGTCTGCCTCATGCGTTGCCAGTTTGCGTGTAAACTACCTGAGCGTATTTCACCCCGTTCGGCATACGCGCGCGCCGCCGTCAGTGACCGTGGTAAACACAGAGTATCGCTATTGCGTATCGTGAGAATGGATTTTTTTGCTACTCCCTCATGCGTTAAGCGCTTTCTGCCGGTGCCCTCAACACCCCTGACAATGCTGGCTTTGATTATACACGCATCGTCAATATTCAATGATGCAGCACTCTGAGCAACGCTCATTATTAACTGCCAAATATCATCGGATGCGCAATCTCTAACGGGCCGAAACGAGAGCCAAACGGGGCCGTGCGGTAAACAGCTCGAGGCAAACGATATACCTATGTAATCGCCAGCCTCGCAAGACGCTGTGATATACGTCAAAAGGTCACGAAACGCTCCTTCCAACCATGGTAATAAATGGCCACCAGACGGGGGTTGACGAATGCGTACGGTGATTTCTCGGCCTCGTAGTTTAAAACGCTTGAAGTACCGACGAGCCTCCTCGATTATCTCAATACGCGCGCCTGGTGGCTGTACATCGTCGAAGGACTCATCACGCTGCCGTCTACGGCCGAAACCTTCTTGTACGCCTGTAAAAAAGAGTACGAATGCTTAAAATTGCTTAACCCTGCCAATAAGTAAGCTCAAAAGGTACCTGATGTTATTGCTACTTCTAACCATGGACGTCTACAAAGCGTCTTCATCAAACAGCAGAGATACTGATGCATAACCTGCCGTAAAATATAATAGCTCACTCTCTATTTTTGCAAACAAAATCTTTCAAGTTAATATTAACTTTGCAAAACCGATAACGTATATACCGATGCGAGTAATAAAGAGGGTTCGTTTACCTGAGTCGTCGCTCGAGCCTAAAAGACGATTTAGCCAATCGTCATCAACACCATCATCATCATCATCATCATCGTGCGGTAGATCGTTTTCACCCTGCTGCTGTGGCGAGTCACCTCCAAAAGGCCACATCCATAGCTGATTGTCCCTATGCTCGTATTCCTCAGCAGGGTGTTGCGCGTCGTTGACTATCTCGCGAGCCCATTGCTCCAGCATGATGTTGCCTCTCTCACTTGCAACCTGATCGGTGTCGTCGTCGTCGTCGGCGTCGTCGTCGCCGTCGTCGTTGCCACGCCCGGGGTTATTCTCGTTAAAACGAGGATTCAAATCTGCATGTGTTTTATTATTATTAATGCCTGATAAAAACGTATTGTTAATGTATGATAATGGGTTATTATTATTAATACTTACACTCGTTACTACCGGAAAATATTTCGGACGGGTGCCCCATACTGGATGTAGTCGGGCGGGCAAGGGTCTCAGCGTCACTGAAACGAGATTGCTCGGCGGAAATATCCGCAAATATATCTACTGGACTTAGAACCGGCTGCTGTAGTGCCCCTTCTTCTTCTTCTTCAACATCTGATATGGGGGATAGCTGAAGGTAATCAGGAAGTCTATGAACAGTCTCCTCGTTGCTGGTCGCGGGGCGTAGATCAGGACCCATAAGCATTTCAGAGTCGGTGCAATTATTGCGCGATGGTCCTTCAATCACGGGATCTAAATGATCGCCATGCCGGCTTTCATCATCTCGCGCTGTTTCTTCCTCCACGGCTTGCGCCCCCTCGGCGAGTGCAGCTTCTTCATCGGAGCTCGCTTCATAGAGTCGGCGATAATCTGCGGGTACTTCTGCATTACCACGATATCACACTTAAAAAAAGATGCTCGCACGCTACGGAGCACAACTTACCGTTTATTTCATTGATGAGATTACGTGTGCACGAAGCAGCCTCGAGATTTCTGTGTTGTAATTCTTCAAACACACATAGGAGAACCCTGTAGCCTCTAAACAGACCTCTGTTATAGGCCGTCACAAGGGCTCGCAGCGGAGACCACCATAACACATATTTCAAACGAGTTATGAGAGAATTTTCCGGTAAATAGCGCAATTCGGTGCACCAGTTATTATTACATCTTCGGCGAAGTTGTGCATTCCGCGTTTTGACCAAGCGAAGAAGATCTAAAATGCACGTACGTATATTACGGCTATCCATAGCTGCTCCTGAGAAATGTATCGAACGCCGTCTAGATCACTACTGACAGCTTTTATTAATTGTTCAAATGCTCGCGTTGTCACGAACAATGTGTGTGTGTGTGTGTGTATGTTTTATCACACATACATGTATCACATCCGGAGACAATAGCCTTTTTGAAAATCTCGAGATTTATTTCTCCGAGCGTGTAAACCGATATTTCGCGTAGCTGCATTTTTGCTGACGCGCGAACATTCCTGAAAGTATCTTCATCAACGTCTCCGTCGAGCGTTTATTGCCGGAGAAGTTTTATGTTAAACCAAATCCAGAAAAATCATAGTCGAATTCAAATTCAACGTTCTCTAAGAGCCTGCGTTCTCTATTTAAAAAAGATAGAACGAGTATAAGTATGCTATGCTATATACAGGCTATCCCTCAGCTGCGATGTTCTCGAGGATGTAGGCTGAAATTCTGAATAAGCTGATATAAGGATGTATGGGGGTAACGTCAGTGAGTGCCGCGCGGGCGTGTGCAGTAGCAAGCGGTCCGGTGCCGCACACACGTATGCTCGTGCTCGTCGGTGTGCGCGCTCCATAGCAGGTACGAATATCCGCACAAAAAGGAGAGGCCGAGAATACGGCTTCTCCATTGCGTGCCTCTACACGGGCGTATGCATGTTGTAGCAAGAGGCCCGTTGCCACGACACACGTATACTCGTGCCCGTCGGTGTGCGCGCTCTATAGTAGGTACGAATATCCGCACAAAAAGGAGAGGCCGAGAATACGGCTTCTCCATTGCGAGCCACTACGCGGGCGTATGCATGTAGTAGCAAGAGGCCCGATTCCGCGACACACGTATGCTCGTGCCCGTCGGTGTGTACGCTCTATAGTAGGTACGAATATCCGCACAAAGAGGAGAGGCCGAGAATACGGCTTCTCCCTTGCGGGCTGCTACGAGGGCGCGTGTGTGTGTGTATGGGCCGGCAAGCGGTCCGATGCTCGCGTCCGCCGGTGTGCGCGCTGTATAGTAAGTACGAATATCCGCACAAAGAGGAGAGGCCGAGAATACGGCTTCTCCCTTGCGGGCGCGTGTGTGTGTGTGTGTGCGAGTGTGAGCCTGCAAGCGGCCCGATGCATGGCACACGTATGCTCGTGTCCGTCGGTGTGCGCGCTCTATAGCGGGTATGAATAACTGCACAAAGAGGGGAGACCGAGAATACGGTTTCTCCCTTGCGGGTTGCTGCGCAAAAGATTTTGACAGTTGTCAGCATAATTCGCGAACTCGTGCGGTGAGCTCATTGCTTAGCTTGCATCTATGCTATCTAAACTCCGTGCTCGCCATCGGATGAGCTCA
>OX632360.1:30861680-30964180 GCA_951751655.1 Ophion costatus
GCCGAGGGATTATTGTTTTTCGATCCATAGTTTTTGTTAACGAATATCGAGCGTTTTTTGTTCACGCAATTTCAATGCAATGAACGAGTAAAAAACGGATCGTCCGGTCATTCGTTCGTTCGTCCGTTAAACGGACGTAAGATCGAATGCACGCAACGAACGATCAAGTACACGCAGTGAGTAAATGAAGGAACAAGCAATCGAACGTTCGAAGGATCGCACGATCGGAAGACCCAACGAACGAGCGCATCGACCGGAGGAGTGGGGGTCGCCATAGTGGCCCCCATACTACTTACATATATTCCAACATCAATTACCATTCGTATCAAGAATTGCGACTGCCTCCATTGTTCCATTGATTTCGGAAAACAGAACTTCTGGATTTTCCAAGTCTTCCATGTCTTTGACTTTCTGCATCCAATTTTTTGTCTTCATGTATATCATTGATCTGTGTACAATCTTTAACGTCGTTTCATTGTCGCAGTTGGTTTGTTTTATGATGGCATATTTAGGTATGTCGTGCATAATTTTCTATTCGGCCCGGATGTAATTTTTGTATTGTTTGTAGAATAAAGGCTGTGTGCTGGCTCTATAATACAAACTGATTATGAAGAGTGAGGGTTTTCAAACTACTAACACGGACCGAAACAGTAGTGTTTACAATTCCAGTAAATCCGACAAAGGAATATACAGTCTATGTGTGCACTGTGTCGCTCTCTATCACTCTGTGTTCGTAGTTTAAAAACCTCCAGTACATAGGGTACCGAAGTGAAACAGCAGATGGAGTTGGCGGATTGGCGGAAAATTCAAATGATATTGAACTTCCTGGATTAGAAATATCCATATTATATACAGTATACATTGTTAGACTAGAGTGGCGTACTGTGCAAAGGAGAAACAAATGTTAATGGTATTTTTATTAACGCAAATAATTGATTATTGAAAATTAAGCAGAGGTAAATGTGATATGTGTTCATATGTTCTCTCGTATCAAATTGTACCAATCACTACTCACCTGCCAACAGCCACTTGCCGCGACGCCGACTTCTCCCGACGAAGGCCGAGAACATCCGAACATAGTTTGCGCGTTTCGTAGGTACGGTCACGATGGAAAGTAGTGACTGTACAGTACTGTACAGATGTATGGGGAATACGATAATCTCTCATTCTTATCATATATTCTATATGCATACTGGACCGGTGGCTGAATACCTGATATTTGGCTAAATCAAATCTGGGAACTTGAACACATATATTCAGTTTCTGGTGAAAGTTATCGTTCAGAGAATTATCCCAGTGTATCTGCAAATTGGAAAAAAAACATAACCTCAACATTGTCTGGTAGTGAACTCGGAAGCCTTTAATTCTTTTATTACGCTTTTATTTGAGCGATCTTGTTGACCTTGCTTTTGATGTTGGGTATCGAAAACTTTCATTTAATACTATCGCAAGATGTAAGTATATAATTTGTTCTCAGCTTTTCAATTAATTAACTCATAATTCCTCCGAAAAAATCCAACCTAACCTCAAACTTTAGATGTGAAATATTTGTCAATCTAATGAAGCGTGGCACAGTGAACAAAAATTATTCATCTCCTGTCATTATTAGAAAATTCGGAGTATTCGTCGTAGCACAATATATAACCAATGAGTATAATTGACATTAAATAAAATAATTATTGAATATAATGTTTAGCTCCGTATCAAGGTTGTCGAAGAAAAAATTCTTTGCAACAACAGATTTTTTATAATTTAACCGTTCATTATTTAAGTGATAAAATCTGATCGAAGTTTGAAGACAATCCTGTTCATTCTTCAGTTCAGATATCGAGGCCACGATTTGAGGACAGGTTATGGCGTTAATGCATATTGCGTTATGCAATAATTCCCTGGTCTGGGTGAAATGTTGTGGAATTCAATAAAATTTTTTCTAATATATTTTTCTTAAACTATTATATATTTGTATGGTGTGTAGCATTTTCATTGGAGGGTATTTGGGTTATTCCACAACATAATTGTATTTGAATTTTTGACTCGTGTATTTAAGTATAATTTTAACATTTTCCAGCCTTGTACGCATGATGCTGAAACGTAAACATCCTGGTATGTCTCGGACAGCAGTTTTCAGGAGAAATAAAAAAAGTTTCAAGAATATATGAAAGTCTGTAAGAATACTCCTCCAATCCCGTCAAATTTGTTAGAAGATATGGTAAATCTCTTCTTATACTATTAGAAGAACTTTGGAAGAGTGAATCAGTGAGATGAACCACTAATTGATAATAATTTACTATTTTCTAGCTGATTATACCAATTTTTACGCGACTGGTATAATTGTTATTAAAAAGTAACGGAAAGTCATTCATTCATTCTTAAGGCGTATTGAATTTAATTTCAGGATCCAAAAATGCACAAGAATCTATCCTTGCAATTTTTTTTCAGGCTTCCACACCACGCACTCAATTCATTCCAGATGTTCACAATGATGTTGGCAAAGAGGATAATAGAAGACATTTCAGTGATGATGCGGGTAATCAAGACGATACTAGTGGTGACGATGGGGATTGCCATACTGCCGATTACAATAACGATATTTATGCATACTCTAAACAAGAGAGTAATCGTAATATTCATAAAAATATTCAAAACGTTCAAGGTGAACAAGATGACAATATTCATGCCAATGATGATGCTAACAAGGCTATTGGTGACATCGACGATGATAATGATCGTGATAATGATGACAACGACGATTAAGATAGTGATGATGGTTCTAACGCTGACGACGATGAAGATAGTGATGATGGTTCTAACGCTGACGACGATGAAGATAGTGATGATGGTTCTAACGCTGATGACGATGACGATAGTGATGATGGTTCTAACGTTGACGACGATGACGAAGATGACGACGAAGATGATGAGGATGAAGATAATCCATTTTTTACAATCAATGATGGGAACGGATTCAATCTCCCATTGCTTGCAAACAAGAATTTCACCGTAAAAGATTATTTCGTTTCAATCATTGCAACATCAATGAAAAATCGCATGTCATATGAAGCATGTCATATTGGATGTATTCCGCTGGATCAAATTATCACATCAAGCAAGCCGTTGAGCAACGATCAAAACAGCATTTTGGAACATTTTGAGCCGAAATAAATCTATGATTTCAGCTCATTATTACTGTAAACTATGCAAAGGATATTTGGGTGAAAAGAACGAAGAAAATATTTTAAAATCTATGTGTCCTTGCAAAACATGTGACCCAAAAATGTCTGAAAGACATCTTGGATATTTTTTTAATATCAGTTTAGCTTCACAAATTAAGCAGTTACTGAAAGTACCGAATATAACACAGTCTTTGCAATATAGATTTCGAAGAGAGAGGAAAAAAATTTTTTAGAACACTGGTTCCATTTTTCCTTCACTTTAAACACAAATGGACGCCAAGTTTCGAATTCATCTCGAGCAAGTGCGTGGTCGGTGTACGTAGAAATTAATGAACGGCCACCACATTTGCGAAAAAAACACGTTTTATTAGCAGCTATATATGTTGATGGCGAACATCCAAAAATGAACAATTTTCGCTGGCCATTTTCCATTCAAATGTGAAATCTGTTCCAGAAAGGTATCACCTGGAAACCAACAGAAACGACCGAAGAACCTCAAAATTTATTGTCATCGTCAGTAGCTTAGATTATCCAGCTCGTGCAGCAGTACTTCGAAATACTCAGTATACCGGTTACTATGAGTGCTTGTATTGTTGCGCGCTTGGAAAAAGTTTATCACGGGGAAAATTCGTATACCAATTCAAGCAATGTTATCGAAAATTACGAACGAATCGCGAATTAAGAGAAGATATGAAGTGCGCTACGGAAAATGGCATAAAGAGACATGGAGTGAAAAGATATTCATCATTGACAGCTCTACCTTTATTGAATTTTCGTAAAGGAGTAATAGTTGAAGCTATGCATGCAGTTTATCTAGGGGCAGCGAAACTGCACGCTACGATATCACTAAAAACAACACGAGCTCCTTACTTTATTGGTGGCAGCCATACTATGAAAATAATCGATAAAACTCTCTAATCAATAAGGCCTCCGTCTCGTCGATCTCGCAAACCGAGAATGCTCAAATTCTATACTCAGTGGAAAGCTTCTGAATGGTGAAACTGGTTGGATTACGCTCCAGTTTGCTTACAATCAGTCTTACAGGAAACGTTGCGAGGTCGATGACTCCGATTTCGATGAAAATTGACATGCTTGTAGAATGGGTAAAAATAGGCGACACGCTTCTTTTTATATCGGCGGATCGCGATTTTTAAGGGTTGAAAAGCACCCTCGAAAATTGGGGTGTTTTTCGTTTTTCGTCGATAAGTTTTAACGGTACGCGATATGGAAAAACTTCAAATTACAACAAGGTTTATTTTTTCGTGTACTATACATTGGAGATGAGAACGATGCAGACAGCAACAAATTTTGTATTATTTATTGCAAAAATTCAATTTTTTCAACCGTATCACCGAGAATTTTGAATCGATCGGGCTGTAAATTTACATACATGTAGAGAATGGAAAAGTGCGGATACGGATTTTTTCTTTTTCCGACATCTCACAATTAAGGGTTTGAAACTGCCCGTCGATTTGTTTGCCGAGAGCATCGTATTATCAGCTAGCCTTTTGACATTTCGGTCTAAATTTACGTCAATATACGTTCGTGTTATGACGCAATTGCATATTTGTAACATTCCAGCCCCTCCCCCCCAACGGTCCCCCTCTCGAAAGGCAAACGTTCAAAGTTCTTACCGTGCGGCATGGACGAAAATTTGTAGAAATAAAAATGGGTTACAAAGAAAGTACAATCAGTCAAAATAGTCGATACACATGTTTTCGTTGTCGAAATAAAAATAAAGTTCGAAGGGAAAAAACGTTGTATTTTTCGACGACCAGACGTTCATAATGATAATGATGAGTCAGCAACAAATGGCGTCAGCAACAATTGTTTATTGCAATAATTCGTGAATTACTTGTGAAAAATCACTCTTCAGTTTCCCACTCATATGGGCAGAAGCAAGGCTCGCAATCACGGACTGACTTCGTGCTTCGGAAAGCAACTGCACGGAGAAAAATCCGGCCTCAAATTCTAACACTGGTTGCCAGAATTCTAATATTCAGTGCTAGAAAAGTATAGCAGTTTACTGCCAGTTCGAAATTCTAAGACTTGTTGTTATCGAAGTGTAAAAATGATTCTCAAACCGTATAGTAAAAATGATGCGTGCATATTACATTTGAAACTATTCTCGCATAGGCGCGAGTCCTATATGCTGTATAGCAAAAATTATGCGTGCATATTACATTTAAATCTATTCTCGCATAACCGCGAGTCCTATATGCTGTATAGCAAAAATTATGCGTGCATATTACATTAAAATCTATTCTCGCATAGAAGCAAGTTCTACGTTGTATAGCAAAAATTAATCAATTCTTATAAAAATTATACGCATCCCAGCATAATGCTATTCCTTCAATGAATCATAAAAATTTTGTATCCTATACAAGAATTAGAAATATTTCTCAATAGGCATTTTTCGTATTGTGATCATTTATATAATTACGTGTATAGTAAAAATTGGAACATGTTGAAAGTAATGAAAGGAATACCGTTATAGCAATGAATGCCACAAGCGTATTTGCAAAAAATGAATTCGCAGGATTGTACTTTTAATCAAGACATACTGTTGCCCTTTAAAAATGCATAATTTTGATTAATATATATATATTTTAAATATATCAATAATAATGCGTGACTGTGCAACGAGTAATGTTTATCATGAAATTGATTTTTTAACATGTTACTACATAGTTATATTTAAAAGTCAATCGAACAATAAACATTACTCGTACAGGCAAGCATTATTGTATATTTAAAATATATATATTGGTCACAATTGTGCAATTCTAAAAGGCAACAGTGTGTCTTGATTTAAAGTTTATAATTAAATACATTTTCGTTTCACAGTAACGATGAATACACATAAATATATATATAGAAGTATAACGCGAAATAAAAACACAGTAAATTGTGACTATTTTAATACATTGCTTATTTATTACTTTTTTGTACAAACATCTTAACAAAACAATTTGGCGACCTATTTTTTCCATCACCCAATCGAGTTCGATAGCTGAAAAAACTTTCACAAATGCTTACCCACTTCAGGCATTCCTTTATTATCTCGTTATAGTTATAAATCTTAATTATAAGTTAATGATTAAATAAATGTTAGTTTTACAGTGACGATGAATACACATAAATGTATATAGAAGCACGAAATAATAGCACACGAAATAGCATATATAGCACACGAAATAATAGCACACGAAATAAAAGCACAGTAAATTATGAATATTTTAATACATTGCTTATGTATTACTTTTTTTTAGAAACAGTTTGAATGAAATTTCTAGCGATGTATTTTGTTCCATCACCCAATCGAGTTTGATAGCTGACAAAACTTTCACAAATGTTTACCCACTTCAGGCATTCATATATTTTCTCGTTATCGTTATAAATCTTATTTATAGGTTAATAGTTAAATAAATTTTAGTTTTACAGTGACGATGAATACAGATAAATATGTATAGACGTATAACGTGAAATAAAAGCACAGTAAATTATGAATATTTTAATACATTGCTTATATGTATTACTTTTTTTTTACAGACAGTTTAAATGAAATTTTTTGCGACGTATTTTTTTCCATCACCCAATCGAGTTTGATAGCTGACAAAACTTTCACAAATGTTCACCCACGTCAGGCATTCATATATTTTCTCGTTATCGTCATAAATCTGAAACGCTTCGAAGTGCGCGTTGTGGTAGCAATTTAAACGATACGTAATTGCTAGTACCGTGTATTCTTCTTCCAACAATAAATTCTCGATAGCATAAAATAATGGTCCATTTTTGTCTGGAATTATTAAAACGGATTCTGGTTTTATTATGTTACCCAAACGGTTTATCCATTTCGTTTGAAAAACATTTTTTTCATGAAGGCCATCGGGCAATGCGAAACGAAACTCATTATAATTAGAAAATGAAGTTAAGAGAATTTTCTTTCCAGGCCCACTTTCGAAATCTCCATAATATTGAAATTCTAACAATCGATAGTTTAATTTCAGTTGATGTTTTAATGCTATAGTATTACAGACATTCACACGAGAAATCGAAACGTGTGAAGTAATTTTCGCTTCCCTATGTTTGCTCTCGAACCTCATGGATGACAAATTCCACAACGGACCCATCAACTTCATAATACGACCATAATGTATGAGTAGGTGGTGTTTCGGTTTGAGAGCATTGGGAAATATTTCGTTCAACAGAATTAAGTGTTCGTTGACTAGACAGTTCAAATAATCGCAACACCCATATTGATATAGCTTTGCAGTTAAAATTTGAGCAATTCTTTTTAAAGATAATATTAATTGCCAATGACAATTTTTGTGAGGCACCAAATGGCCAATTATCATGCTTAAATTTCGAACCAAGCAGAGCATTTCAGCTGCCGATATCGTATATTTTTTTGATTTGAGATGAGATTGTAACATTTCTGTCGGTATATTTTTACGATCATGCACGTTATAATCAAAACCTTTCACCAAAATGTTAAATTCGTTAAGTGAAAACAACTTTGCTTTTAATATGAAATAATGCAGAACAATCCCGAGATCGTATTGGCATACGCCTTCAAGAAAATCGTGCATGACGTCAACAGACAAATTTTCAGTCACGTGATAATCAGGCAGCTTGTGAAAAATACATCGTTCTTTTATTCCTGTTAAAGAGACATTGTCGAGCATCACTCCGGTTTCGTAATTACTCTTATCTCTGAGACAGCAATCCGTTTCTGTATACACGCTATTAATTTTATCTTTTTTTATTAGACAAAACCGACATGGGTGATTTGAGTTGAAACTTTCGACGAATCCGAGAATTGAATGTATACCCAAGTTATCTCCTAATATGGCAGCAATTTTAAAATAAACGCGGTGAACTTGATCGGAACAGGTAATTTCGATACCGGTCGTTTCTAAAAAATTCAGTTCAGCTATCGCCTCATCGAAAATCGCGGAGTTTCCGAACGTAGTCCTGTCAAGCGTATTAAAGAGTATAAAAAGGAAAATATTTTCCAGTTTAGATTGAAATGCCGGGGGTAAGCACGGAACCGTAACGTAGACAGCGCCACATTTAGCGATTCCACGATGACTTCCAAGAGGATTGTTATTTTCATAGTCGTCAAAGTACATTAATAGAGGAAATACGATTTTCCCGGAAAACTTATTTTTTTTCTCTTTCCAATAATCACCTTGAACTATATTTGTGATTATCTCATTGTTGCCATACAGAAAATTTAGATATTCATTAGTTTTTTGGAATACATCGGGTGCTTCGAAGAATTTCGTGAGCACACATCGTAGAGGTACGAATTCGAGTGATACCGGTACTTTGGTTAAAATTTGAATATTATCTTTTTTTATATATTCATCACGATAGCCAAATACTTTTTTAAGAGGACTTATTAATGTTCCCTGATCTTCGAAATATTTTAGTCTCGTATATTCGGAAGTTAATGTATCAAATGGATTTTGTATACTGTCGAACATATTACGAAATCTCTCATGATTTTCCGGAGTTTCATTGAGTGCTTCCAATCGAGAACATACTTCTGTACGTAGAGTGTCTATAGCCCTCCCATTAAAAAATGATTGTACGCCCTCAACGATAGTCTGGACTCTTTTCCTCGGTAGGTCTGATACGCTATATAACTGGCCAACAAATTTTAATGCGTGTGACTTTACGAGCTTTGAAAATTGTTCTGGATTTTTTGTATCCTGCGATACCGTCAATGAATCAATTTGCAAAGGATTAGTTTGTGGCTCATCTTCGGGAAAACAGCAATCGATATCCATATCAAAATTTTCTTTGTGTACATTTGAACTCGACGAGGGTCCATTATCAGACATAAGAGGCACGATACTCACTTCAGCGGGTTGGTTTGTTGGTCCATTATCATGTTCACGCTTTCTATGCCTCCAAAAAGACCAATATAGAGGAAAACTTCGCCGACATTTTTTTTCCGAACATTTGAATTTATTCAATGAGTAATGAGAGATTTGAATATGACGAAGTAAATCCTTATTCGAACTATACGTATCTTGACAAGCAAAGCAAACAAACATTGTGTATTTGATTTATATGTCTTAATAATAAAGTTAAAAAATATATTTTTTTAACTTGAAAATCTAAGTGTCCGTTACTTCGCCGATCAACATCCTAACGCTAACGTTATTATCCTCAGTCTCGTTCTTTATACCGTATATACCTTCTTGGAAGAATATCCAAATCTGTCTCGCTGCACTTGGATAGTTACAGTCTAATGCGTAGTAAATTTTGAAGACCATATCGATGGCATTCAACGCTGTCTGCACGCGGTACTGTTTGTCTTCGAGTATCACGTACGCATCTTCAACATTTGTCAGTGTTCCTACCAGTGCCGGAAATGGCTGGAAAGTTTCCTTTCGTTGGCGAGCCTCCTCTCGTTTTCTATCCACGATGAGTTGTAGATTGCTGGCATTCTGTGTATAAACATGTTGTTATGAATAAAATGTAAATATAAGCATTGTTTAAGCAAATTAACATTTTAGATGCAACATTTTTTTTTTTTTTAATAATAGAAATTGGAAAAGTGATCATTGAATTCAATTGATTAAATCGAAGAAAGGAAATGGATAACATGACAATTTTTAACTTATTGTATTTTTTTAAATGTATCGTTTTAATTTTTTTTAATTTTAATATACTTTAATTTTTTATTTTAATTTTTCGTATTTTAATGTATCGTATAAATTATTTGAATACATACCGGCGCGATCAGAAAAAACGCTTCTTCAGCTTCAAGCGTTGAGACTTTTCGTTTTTTTATTGCGCGCTTTTTTGCTCCTCGAGTATCACTCGTTTCCACCGGACTTATGGCGACATAAGGCGTTTGTATCAGCGTTGTCAGAAGATACAATACGGAAGCATCTTGACGTTCTGAAAACCGCACAACTGTTATTCCTTATTCATTTATTGTATACAAATAAATAAATTTTACCTGATGGCAAAGTCAGAAGCTCATTAACTTGAATTTGTTTTTCGGTTGAAGTGGGCTTTCTTGTTCCTCGCAATATCGCCAATAATTTTGATTTAACACTTGCCCATTTCGCAAGAAGACAGTGCTCCTTACCGGGGTGCAATTTTGCGAAGTCTTCTTGAAACTGAAAAATAAAATTACAGTATATTAAAAATATTGACATATACAAATAATCTAAAATTAAATCATTAAAATCATAAAGAATAATTTAAATCTCTACTCTAAACGACTCAAGATTTTACCAATGTATATCCTTTTGGATCTTGAAGGCACTTGAATCGGTTTATGTAATCTGAAACGGAAATGTGATTTTCCACTAGTAGACTTCGTCGGATGGCGAACGTGGCTTTCCAGGCATCGACCACGCGATTCCACGGGCTAATCTCATGCTTCAGCCACTCAAGTGTTTGTTCTTCAGTCTCTGAAAATCGACAATCAACAGCGGTTCACTAACACATTTATTAACATATATTGACACGCGACAAAAATAATGGAAAATACAATTCAAAAAATGGACGCGCCATTTAAAAAAATACCTGTGGGTTTAACCTGTTTCGGCGTCGAGATGCTGTTGTCCAATGTTTTATTTTTCTTTATCAGTTGCCCTGTTTCGTGCAGCTTACTTTTCATATAGTTGAAATGATCGAACAGTTTGCCTGAAGCACATATTTTTGTATTCCCTACTTTTTTGTACGGATTGTAATATGTGCCACGTTTTTCATTCGGAAAAACTTCGCAGATTTGTCGTGCGAAATCTTGAAATTGATCGCTCGTTATTCTATTAAACAATTTTGAAAATTTTTATACAGTTATTATAGAATGCATCGGTTGATAATTAAACTTAACAAATTACAAACATACTCGAAGTGCGATATCTTTTCTGCACATTGAAGATTTTTGAACGCTTTTTCCTTCTCTCGGGCAATGATGATTCGCACTAGTAAGCTGCGGTAACGTGGGGGCAAGATACCTTCTTTCTCGTATAGAAATAAAATGGACTTTCCATCGACTATACTTTGGAGATACGCATGAAGATCCTAAACATTGAAAAAAGGTCAATCAATCAAGAAATTTTGTCGAGCTTATATACATTTTCATAAATAAACTACTTATAAATTATTACATTGATTGCCGAATTGCATTATTACATTGATCAATACCGAACTCTGTTCAAAAAGTCGTGGAGTTTCTTCCGATTCGTCAACTTTTGATGGTGACGGTATGTTCTCGTTGTTACTGGGGCTGTTGGCCTGGATTGCGCTCACGCTGAAATGCTCTGAGGTGGGAGAGGGTTGGTCGGATGATCTGTGTCCTTCATTACACAAAAAATTCTGCAAACATATTTTTTAGGATTAGTTTTGATAACCACACTGAGAAAAAGAAATCGTTGAATGTGCAAAATGCATTTTGTTGTCTCAAAATTTTGTTGTTTCTCAGACATGCTAAATAAACTACAGTTCACACCACTATACTGTCTTACCACCAACTATACTGTTTTGTTATGCCAATCAAAAATCAAGTTGAACGTATTTAAAGATACATTTCGTTGAACCAACTGAATTTTTTGGATGGATGGACGAATTTTTTTTTTCAGTGCATGACTGCGGATGATAAGAATAAAAAACGGCAGATTTGTCGAAAAAGAGCGTAACAAATGTTACATTACTGCAATACTAATAATCGCAATTAGCTGTAACTATGGCAAAAGAAATTATGAACAAAAAATTCTGTGATACCTGTGTCCTGTCATCTGATGATCTCCTATACCAATTATCTGCTTCTATAGCATTTACATCGGTAGAAATATTTCCCCAAACAGCCGGGATCATAGTGCCATAACTAGATATATTTGTGGTTTCTAGTTCACAGGGTCGAACCCCTGAATCTATTGTAAAGAAGTATGCAAAGAAGATGCAATATATAGATATAATAAATAGAACATATGCGTCGAATTTAAATTTTGGGCGTCATAGATTAAAGAATTAAACTCTTGTACAAAAATAAATTAGCCCATATTGGCAATTTTTTTTTACAGAAAAAATACAAGAGATCAAATTTTTGTCCACAGGTCTGTATTATAATATTTAAAAACTATACAAAAGTCAGCATGGTTTTTTCGTTCTTTATAAAAAAAAACTCTTGATGAACTGTGTCGCATTTTCCTCGAGTATGAGGGTTTGCTACGAGCAAAGCTTTCTGTACTCGTCCATCGTACCATAAAACGTCCACTGGTAAAAAATTGCATGTGTTACGTTTTCGCCCGTGAAACCTTCGAAGAAAAACATCAACGGAGAAATGCTTGCAGCGGCCATTTTTTTCTCAATTACTACAAAACAAATGCATTTGTTTAGTTCCATAGTAGTACAATAAAGACCTGGGCACCAAATTCCGATCTATTATTATTATGTTCTTATATATATATATATATATATATATATATATATGTACTTTTTGCTGTATAGAGTGGTCTAATTCTTCAAGCCATACTACAATATAAGTATGTGAATAGGAACAATTCAAAAACATTAATTTCACATTTCAAAGAAGTGAGAATAAGAATTTTATAGTCATACAATGTATGTACGCTCGAGGTTCTGGAATTCCCTCCCTCCTCCCCTTGCCGGCGCCTTACAAGTCTACCATCTTGCTATCTCTAAAACGACTTTTCCAAAAAAATATACACCTATTTCTATTTCACGTAGATACGTTTCACATCATTTCTAGGAGAAGCCACGTAAATCGATAAATGTGAAAGAGATAAAGCTAAGAAATTATGTATGAAATAAGCGAGAGTTATACTTGCGAAAAGCGAGAAGCGATGAGCGATACTTTAAAGTAATCAATAATTATGTGAAAGTTTGCTTATCTTAGCTATCGTTAAAAAATTCTCGACAAATAATGTACGTGTGACGAGCTAAATTTAATACCCATACATGCTTTGTCAATGTCGTATTGAAATATTTCACACATTCGAATATTAGACAATAGGGTTAAGAAAATATAAAAATATGCTATCTTTGTACTTACTTGTAATCGATTGCAAATCCATTAATCGATGGCACTTGACGATGACGAATAATAACTCTGTAACTGCGTAACTGCGTATCTATGTGCTGACACTGCTGTTGCACGATGGTCACTTTCTTCGACTGTTGAAACTCGACTAAACAACAAAGCGGTCCTCTCGACACGATGAAACAGGATTTTTATATATAGCTACGATACTGTTTGGAGAGATTTTGTATCTGAGTGGCGAAGAAAATTTACTATACTGGGAAAACGTTTTGCCGCGTTGTCGCGTATACGTCTGAGCTCCGGGGAGAGTTGAAAGATCCCTTATCTTCTACAAAAGTAAACAAAACAGAATAGAACTTATTGGAAAAAACCAACCTACATTACACGCTACACTTTCATATAGATTTTACTATACCCATAGCATAAATCTTCAGTGTATAGCGAAAAATGGTATGAAGCTATTATCAAAATGTGACTCTTTATACCGTACTTTTTGTAAAATACCAACCTTTATTACACGCTATATTTTCATGTGGATTTCACTACACGCGTAGCATAAATCTTCGGCGTATAGCGAAAAATATTACGAAATTATTAGTAAATGTGACTTTTTATACCGTACTTTTTGTAGAATACTGGAAACTAATTGTTCCAATCACGTGGGCAAAATATTTTTTGAATACTACAAAAAATCACAATATGCCGAATAAAATGTATTATTTGTATCAGTTTACGTGCCATATCGTAGGTTAAAATTTAAATTTCTTCATTATTACTATACCATAATTACAATTTTTATCTTCCATTCAATACTTTTTGTTATTTTATGATATTTTTTTTTAGCAGCATAGTATTAATTCTTAACTCCGAGGCCCCTGTTTTCTCCGTGCAGTTACGTCTTACAACTAAAAAGCTTGTGGTGTAGTGGCCCGTTACAAAAACACACGTTGAGTGGATTCAAATCAGTGTGGACAAAATATTTAAATAAAAATTAAATAACAATGTAAACAAAAATTTTACATTTGCGTTTTGTTTAAAGATGTGACCGAAAATGCTTTATTATAATAATCTCTGAATTTTAATCAAACAAAAAGAGTATTTAAAAAAATAGTTACAAAATAAAATATCCGTAACGAAATTCAGTTTTGTGAATAGCCTTTTCAAAACTATTGAGCGATAAGCTTAAGAATCTGGAACGTATGTTTATTCGCTTTCATCTTCTGAGCTTTCTTGCTGGTTTTCTTTGTTCCGCAGTTCTTCTCTTGAATATTTTTTTTTCTCTTGTATTAACCTTAAACGCTCATTCTTCAATTTTTTCGCCAGCAGCTTTCTCAGTTCTTGTTCTTCAGGTAAGTCCTTCGGTAATGGAAATCGTCTTTGAACCATCTCGAGTGCGGCTGAAACATCGTAGAAACTAATATAAACATTCATGGTTCATCAAGTATATTTCACGAGTAATTCATCGATTTTATTGTTACCTTGCAATGCTCCAAATTCTTCCTTAGTTACAAGTCGAGAGAGGTGTTTATCATTTATTTTATTTTTCTTCAAATGCAGTGTCAACCTGACATCTTTTGATCACAACGCGTTAGTTAAAGCGGCCCACCTCAAGGAGTGTTTGTCTGCTTTTACAGCGGTACGTAAGAAAATGTCGCTATTGAATGAACTATTTCTTATCACTATCTTTCCATTGATAACCTTGGGGATGTCCATGTCGGTTGGTCGCTTTCTGGCCAAATGTTGCATTTGGCCTCTCAGATTATCAATTGTGACCATTATCCTGTCCTATAATGCAGCCGATCGTGTTCATGGTGAAAACAAGTTTTGATTAATAGTTTATAATCGTATTCTATCGTTTACTGACCAATTGTGGATCCTGGGCAGCAGCAGCAACTCCGTCCTGTGAAGAAACTGTTTTCGATTGCCTTGGTCACTGTGATGTAGATGCAGATGGCATAGATGCAGATGCTGTAGACGTCGATGCTATAGGAGGTGATGTGGATGCTGTAGGAGATGATGTCGATGCTGATGCCACAATGCGTGGATGTCTCTGTATGCGTTCATCACCCGATAGAATGAATATTCGACCAATTAAGAAGAGTTGGTATTGAAGCGAGAATTCAAATATCATATTATAGTTATCCTAAAATTTTCAGAAAGTGTCAAACGTTTTGTTTGTACAGTTGTTGGTTGAAGATTCGGGTTCAGTCCGGCCAATAGAGGTTTTCTAAGGTCAGCAATGGAAATAAAAGATGTTTTCTGCGTTTCGACCCTTTGGTTCGGGTCCTCTTCAGAAATTATATTTTTCTCTATAAATTTTGATACACAAATTTTACAAATCGGTTTTGAAGGAATTAAATACATGAATTTGTTTTGTGTTATGATTGTGTCATAAAATTGTTGGGTCATTTTGTATCACTGTTCTGTTAATTCTGTTTTAGTTATAATTATATTGTATTGATGTGAATGAGTTCTTGTATTGCGTTGATTCTTTTTATTCATCGGTGTTTGAGGTGAACGATGTGTGAGAGTGTGGTTTATTATACTGTGGAGTTATACAGAAATGAAATATGAGAAATGACTAACCTCGATGTTGTTGATGTTTCTAGCTTTTGTTTATGTTTGGAAGGCCCCTTCAAGAGACAGTATGTATGGAAGTAAATCTGTCTCGCCGGAGTATTCTCAATGGATGGAAAAATATATCGTTTTTTTGCGATTTTTATCATCTGTAAGGGATTAATAATTATAAGAAAGTTTGTGTTTTATTTGTGACAATTTAATGTACGTGATTGATTTTCGTAAAGTATCATGGGACTGTGATGAATCCCTATTGAGTTTGAAAATTTTTATTCTTCCAAAATAAACAGAAACTCGACATTTACATTTCTCAGTTACATATTGAGATGTGTGATCACAGAGAGTTCGAGAGAAACTGAGGGGTGTCTTGATTTCGTGAAGCTTATTAGAGTCTTTATTTTGCGAATCGGGGGAGAAAGATCCTTTCGGCAGTAACGTGTCAAGAGAAATAAAATCGGTGCGTCATGTTAGGAATATTTAAAATTAACTTATAGTGTCAATCATTTTAAAATTGTTATGTCAAGTAAAGTATTGTAGAATATTTGTAATATTTATATAATAGAGTTATAGATCGAGCTAAGTATTTGTATGTCAGTTCTAAAATTTATGGCGTTGGAGTGTGCCTTAATTTGGATCATTTCTAGGATTAGTCTTTTTCTGAGCCAATTTTCGTTGTTTAAAATTTTCACATTGTCAAATTGAAAGTCATGTTTTTGTTCTATTGCATGTTGTGCTAAGGCTGTGTGTATTGCGGTAGTGTGTTTTAGGCTATTTTTGTGTTCCTTTATTCTGGTCTCTAGGTATCTTTTAGTTTAGCTGTATGATGTATGTGGCATTGCAATCCTTACAATCAATTTTGTAAACTATGTTGGATTTTTGGTTGTTATTTATTTTGTCTTTAGTGGAGCCAGTAATCGATAAAATGTTGTGTTTACTGTTTGTGACTAATGTTATATTGTTTTGTTGGAAAAGACGAATTAGTTGGTGATGGATGTTTTTTGTGTACGGAAGATTTATTAGTCTGGAAGAGTCAAAATTGTTGTTATTCTTTTTTTGATTGTTAATGGTGGAGAGTCGGTGTTTTATTGTTTTTTCTGTGAAAGAGATCGGATAGCAATTTTTTGTCATTGTATTACTAATAAGTTTGAGATTTTCTTTGTGAAATGAAGGATGAGATAATTTTATTGCTCTGTCAACTAGCATGTAGATTATGGCTTTTTTTTGGTAAAGTGGGTGGTATGAAAGGAAATTTATCAATCTGCCTGACCCAGTTGGTTTCCTATAACAGTTTGTGATAATTGAATTTTGTTTGTGGATTAAAAGTATATCAAGAAACGGGATTTTTTTGTCTACTTCATTTTCTGATGTGAATTGTAATTTTGGGTTGTATGAGTTAAGCATCTTTTTGGTGGATTCCATTTTGTCTGTTGGTAGAGCAATAATAATATCATCACCATATCTTTTATATAGTGGTAACGAAAATTTTAACTTTTCCAGCTAATTTGTTTCCAGATCAAACATGACGATGTTCGATAGTATTGGAGCCAGAGGTGAGCCCATTGGTAACCCTGAGATTTGGTGGTAAATTTTGTTTTGAAATGTAAAGAAAGTTGAGAACATGATGTATTCTATGGCTTCAATTATTTCGTCTAAAGGAAATGTTTTTGAAAATAGATTTGATCTTTTTTGAAGGCTTTGAATAACAAGTTGTAATGGGATGTGGTATATAGAGAAACAACATCAAACGAGACCAATTTGTAGTTGAGTGGAATTGAGATATTAGAGAGTGAATGTTTTAGGTGGAAACTATCTTTGACGTGTGAGTTAGTCATATTGGTTAATTTAGAAAGTTTGGATTGTATAAATTCAGCTAGTTTTTGTGTTGGACTATTTATTGATGATACTATTGGACGAAGTGGATAATTATTTTTATGAATTTTTGGCAAACAATATAGACGAGATAGGTCTCGTTTGATATTGTTTCTCTATATGCCAATAGCCCATTACAACATGTTATTCAAAGTCTTGAAAAAAGATAAAATCTATTTTCAAAAACATTTCCTTTAGACGGAATAATTATAGCCATAGAATACATCATGTTCTCAACTTTCTTTACATTTCAAAACAAAATTTACCAACAAATCTCAGGGTTACCAATGGGCTCACCTCTGGCTCCAATACTATCTAACATCGTTATGATTGATCTGGGAACAAATTGTCTGGAAAAGTTAAAATTTTCGTTACCACTATATAAATGATATGTTGATGATATTATTATTGCTCTACCAACAGACAAAATGGAATCCACCAAAAAGATTTTTAACGCATACAACCCAAAATTACAATTCACGTCAGAAAATGAAGTAGACAAAAAAAACCCGTTTCTTGATATACTTTTAATCCATAAATAAAATTCAATTATCACAAACTGGTATAGTAAACTAACTTGGTCAGGCAGATTCATAAATTTCTTTTCACACCACCCACGTTCCCAAAAAAAAAAAAGCCATAATCTACATGCTAGTTGACAGAGCAATAAAATTATCTCATCCTTCATTTCACAAAGAAAATCTGGGTGGGGGTCAAAAGTTTGAACAATCAATGTTCAGAACGGCCGAAATTTCGAATGCAGTAGTGGCGAACGTAAATATGACGAAAGTTTCCAGTTTCGAATTCATTTAAACCGAAGGGCCAAAACGACGATCGGTTAAAACAACGATGGGCAAAAATATCGAACGGTCCGGATAACGAACAAAGCTTCCCTCTAAAGCGCACGCAACGTATTACTCGATCCCAAGTGTTCGTTATCCGGACCGTTCGATATTTTTGCCCATCGTTGTTTTAACCGATCGTCGTTTTGGCCCTTCGGTTTAAATGAATTCGAAACTGGAAACTTTCGTCATATTTACGTTCGCCACTACTGCATTCGAAATTTCGGCCGTTCTGAACATTGATTGTTCAAACTTTTGACCCCCACCCGAAAATCTCAAGCTTATTAGTAATACAATGACAAAAAATTGCTATCCGATCTCTTTCACAGAAAAAACAATAAAACACCGACTCTCCACCATTAACAATCAAAAAAAGAATAACTCCAATTTTGACTCTTCCAGACTAATAAATCTTCCGTACACAAAAAACATCCATCACCAACTAATTCGTCTTTTCCAACAATACAATATAACATTAGTCACAAACAGTAAACACAACATTTTATCGATTACTGGCTCCACTAAAGACAAAATAAATAACAACCAGAAATCCAACATAGTTTACAAAATTGATTGTAAGGATTGCAATGCTACATACATCATACAGCTAAACCAAAAGATACCTAGAGACCAGAATAAAGGAACACAAAAATAGCCTAAAACACACTACCGCAATACACACAGCCTTAGCACAACATGCAATAGAACAAAAACATGACTTTCAATTTGACAATGTGAAAATTTTAAACAACGAAAATTGGCTCAGAAAAAGACTAATCCTAGAAATGATCCAAATTAAGGCACACTCCAACGCCATAAATTTTAGAACTGACATACAAATACTTACCTCGATCTATAACTCTATTATATAAATATTACAAATATTCTACAATACTTTACTTGACATAACAATTTTAAAATGATTGACACTATAAGTTAATTTTAAATATTCCTAACATGACGCACCGATTTTATTTCTCTTGACACGTCACTGCCGAAAGGATCTTTCTCCCCCGATTCGCAAAATAAAGACTCTAATAAGCTTCGCGAAATCAAGACATCCCTCAGTTTCTCTCGAACTCTCTGTGATCACACATCTCAATATGTAACTGAGAAATGTAATGTAACGGGTGTTAATTCGTTACAAATAAATTTATAGGTTCGGGGACTCGAACAGGGAAGAAATTAGTAGAAACTCTGGTGTTTTTGGGTATTTTTAACAAAATAGAATTTATTCACGTTTTTTATGGCTCGATATAAAATAAAATAGCGCTATGTATGAGTGTAATGTGTTGTTTGTGTTGTTTTATAGTGTGTTTCGCAATATATTTCTCGGTCGGTCAATTACTGATTACTCGCACGGTACATTTCGGTCGGCTTGAGCTTTTATCCTGGATCGATATCGATTATCACGGGTGGTCGCTAGCGGCGCGGTAGGTGTCGATGCTTTGCCTATAGCGCCGCGGTACTTTCCCTTGGGACTTTCCTTTCGAGCGCGTCTAGTCACCGCGCTCTCTCACTCGTGGCGCTAGGGCTCGCGCTCGACGGGTCGTAGGCGCGCGCTCTCTCTCGTCACGCGTCGAGATCCACTTCCCCCACCCTAGCGCTGCCCTTCGAGTCGCGGTGATCTACGCTATCTCCCGATCGATTATCGCGCGTCGATAATTTGTCGCCCGGTCCTTGAACTTGGCGTGCGATGTCGCCACCTACCTGTCTATGATAGTTTAATCGGGTGATATGCCGCGAGCACTCGAATGACCCTTTTTTGCACAGATTTCGGGGCTCTCGTAATTTCGCGATACCTCCTTGTAATTTCTGTGATCCTGATCCGCGTTACTTGATTATCACGGTGTTTTTCTGCGAGTGTGTGTGTGTGTGTCAGTGTGTATATGTGTGGGTGTCTATTTCGTATGACTGTAGCGTGTACTTTCTTATCTCCTAATATAATATTTCTCGTCTTTTCCAATATTTAATATTTTCCCTTATATCTATCGTCCCGCTCGCTCGTAATGATACCTTCTCGTATCCTATTTTCTCCTGCGATAATCTTCCTATCTATTTTTCGATAATTAGTTGTTACCCTTAAATGGTTAACTTTCCTTATTGCTCTTTTTAATTTTTCTTTGTTTTTCCAATATTTTCTCACAAATTTAATTTAATTTAATTCTTCTTCGTTTTTTGTTCCTTAACGTTCCGTGTTCCAGACCTTTCCACTCCGCAAGGGCTGTACTTGGTCCAGCAGTACTTGTTATCTCCCAAGAAATGAAGAGAGCTCTCGAATGCTTTTTTGGCGCGACTCCTTGTTTCTCTTGTTTCTCAACGTTCCGTGTTCCCAGCGTTTCCGTCCACTAGGGATGTACTTTGCCAAGCAGTACTAGTCGATCCACGAGTGACTCAAAGAGCGTCTTTCCTCCAAAATTATCGTCCTTTTATACTTCTATTTTACCGCCTTCTTTTTCCCCTTCCCTTGCTTATTAGCTATTATCCACTTTATTGTTAACTTTTTCTTTCTTTAAATAAATGTTCTTCTGTGCCTGTTTTTGTCCTTTTCTTTGTTTTCTTTCCTGTGTGACTTTGTTGTGTCGCCTTGGCTTCCCCTTCCTTAGCCCTTTGTTATTTTTACTCAATTTCACCTTTCGTTTGTTTTTGTGTTTTTCTTTGTTTTCTTTCCTGCGTAAACCTTTCCCCTTTGCCTTGACTTCCCCTTCCTTCGTCCTTTGTTATTGTTAATCCTTAATTTAATTAGCGTGGTCGGTTAGATCCATATGGCTGACCTCTGGTTTTTTTTGTCTGATCTTCTGTTTTTCCCCTTCCTTTTCCCGAGATCGCTTGACTCCTAAGAGTCCTTGGGGTGATAGTGTTTTGTTTTGTTCATGAGATTGTCTTTTCCGTCTCAGTAAATGTCGAGTTTCTGTTTATTTTGGAAGAATAAAAATTCTCAAACTCAATAGGGATTCATCACAGTCACATGATACTTTACGAAAATCAATCACGTACATTAAATTGTCACAAATAAAACCCAAACTTTCTTATAATTATTAATCCCTTACAGATGATAAAAATCGCAAAAAAACGATATATTTTTCCATCCATTGAGAATACTCCGGCGAGACAGTATTTACTTCCATACATACTGTCTCTTGAAGGGGCCTTCCAAACATCAACAAAAGCTAGAAACATCAACAACATCGAGGTTAGTCATTTCTCATATTTCATTTCTGTATAACTCCACAGTATAATAAACCACACTCTCACACATCGTTCATCTCAAACACCGATGAATAAGAAGAATCAACGCAATACAAGAACTTATTCACATCAAAACAATATAATTATAACTAAAACAGAATTAACAGAACAGTGATACAAAATGACCCAACAATTTTATGACACAATCATAACACAAAACATTCATGTAATTAATTCCTTCAAAACCGATTTGTAAAATTTGTGTATCAAAATTTATAGAGAAAAATATAATTTCTGAAGAGGACCCGAACCAAAGGGTCGAAACGTAGAAAACATCTTTTATTTCCACTGCTGACCTTGGAAAACCTCTATTGGCCGGACTGAAGCCGAATCTTCAACCAACAACTTTTCATCAACACGGCCGCACACACCTCTGACTCGTTTTGTTTGTACCTTTAATTTTTCCAACTTGAATTTTTCGGCACCCGACATACATCGATCTGATGTTATCGTCGGTCGATTACTCTTCGTTGGAATTGTTGAATCACTATCGAGCGCCTTAATCTATTTTCATGCACGCACGTATTTTTCTTCTTAATATCAATCTGAACGGAGACTTTGTCCTCGATTGAGCAGCGGGAGATGTTAGCGGCTCAACATGAGCAGCTAGAAGAAGAGGAGGTGCCTCTATGGACCAGGCATTGCCGATTAGCGGTAATTATAAACACATTTGTGTAAACACATTACAAAATTTTAAACACGTTTTTCTCGAAAACACGTTTTTAAAAATAGCTGACAATCTCCTGTCCGCTGTAATTAACATATCGACCTAAAATTTAGAGAGCATTCTCAGAAAATATGTCTTCACGGAATGACGGATCATTTTTTCGATCGATACATTTTTGCATTTATTTTTTATCTTTTTATGCGAAAAAAACGCGAAAATTCGATTTTTTTTTAATTGCCGCGATTTTCCGAAATTTGTACTAAACGAAAAACCCATCTGTCATTCCATGACCAAAGGGTCACAGATTGATAATATGCTTTGAATTTGTGTTTCAGATCAACAAAGAGTGGGCAGTGATGTGAGCCGTTTACCTCCCGCGATTTGAGAACCTGTTTTCGCGGAGCTGCAACGGCCGCCATTTTGGTTTAAAAAAAAAAAATTTTCAACCTTCTGTATATCATGAATCAAAGCAAGAAAAAACCGTACTCAAAAAGCTTTACTCGTTTCCTTTAAAAAAAATCAAATGTAAACACCTGGAATATGGCACTGCAAGGACAAAGTCTCCCTTAACATATACATTAGGGTGGCGCAAAAAAACCCCGATTTTCTTTTTCTTTGGGTCTCGTATGAAAATATGTTAGTTTATGGTGTTTCTGACATTTTCAGTTCAAAATATGAATTTTTAATAATCACTCATAATTTTTCGACGTTTCCAAGGTAATGGATTTTTATGCTTTTTAGCGACCTTTAAATATTAATATTAAGGCTTCCTTTGTATTTGTATGCATTGTTATTAACTATGATGTGAATTGAATGTAAAATACAAAAGAAGCTTCAATATTAATATTTAAAGGTCGTAAAAAGCATAAAAATCAATTTATGTGAACATTTTTAAAAATTATGAGCAACCTTTAAGAATACATATTTTGAGCTGAAAAGTTCAGAAACTTATTAACCTCTCTTGTACAAAATTTCATCGTATCGAGAAAATTTTTAAAAAATTTCAAATTTTGAACATTAAAAAAAAAATTAATTCGTGTGCGTCGTCTAAAAAAAATGTTTCGAGCTAATTTTTGGTGTGGGCTATTGAAACATCATAAACTACATATTTTCATACGAGACCCGAAAAAAAAGAAAGTCGGGTTTTTTTGCGCCACCCTAATACATATGTATGGATATTCATATATACTTTGTCGCTTTGAAAATAAATTGATTTTACCGTATCCTCGATTTTGTTGCTGATACGAGCGTGTAGGTCTGTTTCTTCTGGAGTGGCGGGTTTCCCGGATAGATTATTTTCATCAACGGCGAAGTCTTCCTTCCGAATATAACAAAATAAAAAATGGTCTATTATTTAAAAGCCGATTATTTGAAACATTTTTTTTTCATCGAAATGTTTTGTATAATTATCCAACAATGTTTCAAATATTTATTTATTTCAACTCACAATTAAGATTTACTCGTCTTAGACCAGTCCAATCTCTCCTTCCGATCCGTCCAACTCCTTTTTTTCAGCGTTCCTTTTCCTCTTCAGATTGATCATCAAAACAGTTGAAAATGAACGGCATGAAGATTCACTGTCGTCTAAAGTTTCGTCGTCCTGTACCATTCCATTTTCGTCAAGATTCTCCGTCGAATTATCCTGTTGATTAGTGTTCATTCGTTTCATAATATTATCGATTTCAAAGAAATGGGTATTTAAATTCAATTTTGTTCGCATCATTACATACTAGTAAAATTTAGAATTTCGAATTGTCCAACAATGTTTCAAATATTTATTTCAGCTCACACTTACGGTCTGCTCGTTTTGAAGCGGTACACACTCCGTTTTTTCAAAACTTTTGGAGCTCAGTCTGATAATTTTTTCTGTTCCTGTCATTTTATCACCGATAGATCGCTTAATCGTCTCCTATAAAGATACATATTTAAACATTTTCATTACGATGATTATGGATATCCATAAATGCTGTTTCGCTTTAAAAATGAATTAATTTTACCGTATCCTCGATTTTGTTGGTGAAACGAGCGTGTACATCTATTTCTTCTGGAGTGGGTGGTCGGACCAAAAAGGGTCTAACGCTTCCTCTTAGCGAGAGCTCTGGTCTGCAAATTACCTTTGCTCTTCCTCCGCTGCATGAGCTTGGTCGGAGCAAAGAGAAAGCTGCGAAGTAGTGTCCGGCATATCGCTCGGATCTTCGAGCAGGCTTGTCTGAAATTCGTGGCTCGACGTCGCCCTTATATGCGGCCCAGCCCCATGCGAGCGCTTGCGAGAAAGTAGTTGCGCCTGAGTGAACTGCTTTCTCCCTCGCATACTGCTGCACGGGTGTCGCACGGGCTGCCTAGAGCCAGGCGTTCTTGCTCGGGTCGTACGAGTAACGTTTCTTGACTAGCGTTCCGCTCAGGTAGTGTCCTGCGAATCCCAAAAATGATTGGACGTATACGTTTTTTGGAATGGGACAACGTTGAACTGCTTCGACGTTTTCTGGGTCGGATTGACTCCAACTTCCGTTATGAAATGATCCAGATACTGGGTTTCTTTTCGTAAGAATCGACATTTTTTCGGAGCCTCTCTTAATCGGTCAAATACTTCTCTCAATCTTTTGTTGTGTTCATCGAAGGATGTTCCATACATTACTATGTCGTCCAAGTATACATAGCATCTGAGTCCTTGTACGCCAGCCAGTACGGCGTCCATTAGCCACTGGAAGGTTGGTGGGGCGTTTTTTAGGCCGAATGGCATTCGATTGTATTCGTAGTGCCGGAGAAGAGTAGAAAAAGCTGTTTTCGGCTTAGCCTCCTCTGCCATCGGGATTTGATGAAATCCTGATGCCAAATGGAGGATTGAGAAATATTTTGCTCGTCCCAATTGGGCCAATATTTCGGTGATGTTGGGTAACGGTTACGAGTCACCTTCCGTTACTTTGTTCAATTTCCTGAAATCTACTACTACTCTCTTTTGAATGTTGCCTTTCGCGTCGGCTTTCTTTGGAACGACGAGTAGAGGAGCATTCCATGGGGTCTTGCTCGGTCAGATTATTCCGTCTTTCATCATTCCTTCGGCCTGCTGCATAACTTCCTGTTTGTGTGCTTCGGGTAATCTGTACGGACGAATTTTTACGGGAGTCGTTCTTGCTGGGACATTTATGCGATGCTTGACTATACTTGTAAAGCCGAGTTTTTCGCCTTCCAAATGGAATATGTCAGCGTATTCTTCGCTGGATGCTCGTAGGAATTTTTCTTCTTTATCTAAATTTGAGATTCCCTTGACCTCTTCCCATATTAGTTCCTGTCTTTTGATCCTGTCGTCCTTGCCGAGGGTATTTATTCCCTTTGTCCAGTTTATCGACTCCTCTTCAATTTCTTCTATTTGCATTGGCGGCCTATCCATTTCAATTTCGGAAAGTACAGGGCAAGTAATTCCGGTCGGAATAACGGTGTTTCCTCCCATTTTCACTCCTGGTTGTATTTCTTTTGCTCCACGCATGCTCTTTTCGCTGTCAATGTTTTCGCATACAATAATTTTTCTGCGCGAGGAAACGATTTAATTCTTTTTGTACCGTTGACTATCGGTACCAAGTACACGTATATTTTTATATACTTTCCGTTCAGGATATCGACATTATGTGTGCGAATGAAATCTATGCTTAAGATACCATCTACTTTCAGTGCAACGGTATCGTCTATTACGAAAAATCCGTGTTTTAGGTTTATTGCGGGGGTTTTGATGTCCAGCATTATTTTGCAGAGGGCGTGAAATTTTATCCCGCCTATTCCTTTTAATTCGGTTGTCTCATCTATTATCTCAGTTTCTTTTTTCAATATACTCTTTGTTATGAGACAACACTGAGCTCCTGTATCTCCCTTTAAGGCGAGAATTTTTTCGCGAACTTGAGGTGATGCGATATTGAAATCGCTCGTCGTGCATCCGGGATTAACTGTTTTAACTTCGAATGTTTTCATCTTTTAAGTGGACGATCTTATTCGAATGAACGCGAAGCTAATATTTGGACTGTTCCGCTGACGTTTCCTTTTTTTTCGTCGTTACCGTGACGATGCTCAGTGTGAATGAGCCTATCTTTTTTTATTTTCACTGAGGTTTTGATTTTATTCTCTCGGTCTTTCTTCACGCGGTTTATTTTTGTTTGCCGTCCATAATAATTATTCGGGCGCCCTTGCGTCCCATTTCGATTATTATAATTGGTCCTATGACCATTCTGATGGGTGCCTTGACCCCATTCATTGTTGTTCCCGTAATTCTGTTGGTTGTTGCTCCCATGACCGTTTGACAAAGTTCTTTTTCGACAATCTTTATAAGCGTGTCCTGGTTTCTTGCAGTAATTGTAAGTTATGTTAATGTGATGCACATTTTTCCCTGGTGCCGAGAGGTTAAACCGTCCATACGCGGTTGCGGTAGTACGACAATCTTTTCCTACGTGCCCCGATTTATGACATTTATTGCACGTCACGCGCGCCCGTCTTTCCCAGTTTCCCGTCTGTTTGTTAATGGATTCTCCTCCCTGTATAGATTTTTCTTCTTCCATAGCCCCTTTCAATGCTGATCCGAGGTTTTAAAACCCTCGGACTTTTACTATAACCTGAAACTCTTGGCGGAGTCCTCTTTTGAAATTATGAAGGGCTAATTGTGGGACATTTACTTCAATTGTTTTCTTTCCTGCCGTAGTCTCCTCTTTTGCTGTGCTAGCATCTATCACTTCCGTCCTAATTGTCTCGAGTCGTTGGCCATAAGCTAACACGCTTTCGCTTGCTCTTTGCCTACATGTATTGAAATCGACTGGTAATACGGCTATGGTACGTCGCGTCCCGTCCAATGACGTCATCTCTTCATTAAATTGTCTGTATCAATCTATTTGTTTATATCGTGTGTCGTTTCGCGCTTTCCCTACGACTTTTGTTGCCAATACGGATTTTAATAGGGTTTGTCGGTCCGCGACCGCGATACTGTGATTTGTTTATCCATATGCTTCTATTATATCGTCTACCTCTTCGGGTTTTGTTCCATCAAATCGCGGTATGCGTCTGCGAGCCTCTTTAGATGACATAAACTCGTTCTCGTTTAAAGCTGGTCGCGCCATAATTTCAAAGTTGGTTTCTAACAGGGAAAATTCCTGAAAATCGATTTTACGACCCCGCCTAGTTTCTGCAGTATCGGGAGTTTGATCGGAGTCGGATAAAAATGTTACAGTTCGATCCGCGTGTTAAATTCTTCTTTCTCCTGACTCAATCTGGACGCGTTTTCAAGCTGGCAGAGGCGTGGAGGAGGGAGAGAGTAGACGCACGGCGTAACACATGGGACACGAAATAGAGCTATATTTATTAACTATAATACGTGAGAACGGAGGGATCCACATGGACCCAATTAATAGTATAATTACGAGTTGCGATAATCCTAATGTCCAATACCCGACACCTCTCTACGACCCGTGCTCAACCGTCCTTTCTCTTGCGCAAAACACCGACCATCGGTTTCGCACTACTTTTTCACCGCGGACTCACTCACGCGTATTCGCTCCGTTTGACTGACCACGTGTGTCTCGTTTCGCGTCTCGAGCGAGAAGAAGCGACATGGCGTCTCTTCGGAGCTCGCAGGCCGCACCGCCCGCGCGCCATCTGGGCGATACCTCGATTGGGTCGCGCCACACTCGAACGTTTGGCCAGCTTCGGCACGAGAACCTTAACACTCGGCCGTCCTGAAATCAGCTCGCCCTCGAGTTGCTCGCTTATCGCTCAGGGCCCAGCCCCAGTTAATATACATCTCTTTTTTCCGTAAATAGCAACTAAATATCACAGCTAGCTTACACCTCACTAGCATCACAGTTCGGAATAAATTAACGGAATAAATTAACGTATCGCCAGAGCGCTTTGCACAATAGTCTCTCTTCTTTTTTTCTTTGCATTCGATACCTAATTCTTACACAGCCTCCTATGTGTACAGTCTTTTAACCGGGCAGGTAAGCGGACCCGCCGTCCCGATCGAGTGGATGTACCCGTCGCGATGCCCACCGACGGATCTTCAGCTTCCTCCGGCTCCGTCGTTCCCTTTTCGTCCTTTTCAGGTTCCTCCTTTTGACTAGAGCCCTCAGTATCGTCCAAACGCTCATCGAACGATACTGAGTCCCTCAGATCCGCGACATGCAACGTATCCCTAGGTAGGACTGGGACGATTGTCAATTGCCCACGGTACCTGGGTTGTAGCTTTGCGGATTCCCCTTGTCCTCGCGGGGCGATCCGCATGTAGACGACGATTCCGGATCGGAACTCATGATTGAGTTGGCGTCCACGATCATACCGCCGCTTCATGCGACCCTGGGCATCGCTGATGGCCCTCCGCGCGCCATCCCGCAGGTCCTCTTGCCGCGTGTAGCCCGTGCCGATACCCCCAGTCGCTGTTCCGTCCCCACCTTCGCCGCGACGCGGTACGTAGCCGTAGACGAATTCGGAGGGGCTCTTCCCCGTGCTCGCATTCGCCATTTCGTTGAGGTCGTGCTGAATTTGGCTGAGGCGCTCGTCCCAAGTCGCCCTATCCTCTGCCTCCAAATTGGCTCGAATCGCTGCAATCAGGGTCGCGTTTAGCCTTTCAACCTGGCCATTCGCCTGCGGGTGCCTCGGCGAATTGAGAGTGTGGTGAATGCCGTGTTGTTGGCACAACTCCGCGAACGTCCGAGCCGTCAAGCATGTCCCCCGATCCGTAATAACTCGGCCCGGCGCCCCGTATTGGTCGACGAACTCTGTAAGGTGCCGCACCACCCCGGCCGTTTGTGTATCCTTGACCGCCAGAAGCACGGCGAATTTAGTAAGATTATTGATAAAAGCGAGTCCGTACTTGTTCCCTTTTCTACTCGTAATAAAGGGCCCAAGGTGATCCATGTGCACGAGGACGAATGGCCGTCCTCCAGGCGGAATCGGGTGCAATTGTCTGGCTTGTCGACCAGGCCTCGACTTCTCCGCCAGGCACGTTAAGCAGCATCGCACGTGGCATTTGACGTACGCGCTCAGGCTTGGGAAATAATAATTCTCTAGCATCCGCCGCGCTGTCCGTTCCGCCCCTGGGTGGCTCTTCATGTCGTGGAACTGGATGGTCAGACTCTTGCGCATGCATCTCGGCACGGCGTACAGGAGTTTTCCGTCCCGTTGTTTGTACGGGATACCATCGCGGAGCTCGTACTCCTGTACTTGGCCGGTCTCATCCCTCGTATGGTCGCAGACCCCCTTGGCCAGGATTTCTCTCTTCCGCTGGATGCGCTCGTCGTTTCGCTGGTACAATAGCACTTGATCTTCTGCTCTTTCGATCGATAGGCTACGCACGCTATTCCCTCCTCTGGCAAACCTGCTGGCACTCTACTCAACGCATCGACGAGCAGCATGCTCGTTCCCGGGCGGTGCACGATACGACAGTCGAAATTGCTGAGCTGGTCGTTCCACCGGATAATCTGTGGATTTAGAGTCTTGTGGGGGCTAAGATAGCACAGTGCTTGGCAATCCGTGACCACGACGAACGGAACGTTGGCCAACATAGAGCAGAGCCGCGTCACCGTCCACATCACCGCTAGCAGTTCGAGTTTGCTACTGTGGTATCGGCTCTCCGGTTCGCTCGTCCTCCGGCTCACAGCGTACACCAGACGGCATTGACCTCCCTGGTCCCGCTACATCAACATTCTGGCCAGCCTAGCCGCACTAGCATCCGCATGCACCTCCGTCTCCGCCCGCGGGTCAAATGTCTGCAGGACCGGAGGCTTGGTCCTGCAGACATTTGACCCGCCCCATTCAAACGCGGTCGCTCCCTTCAGCAGTCGTGATAGTGGCTCCGCCACCCGAGCAAAGCGCGGAACAAGTTTCCTGAAATAACTAGTTAATCCCAGGAAACGATGGACCTCGTGTACGTTCTGCGGCGCTGGCATGTCGCGAATTGTCGCCACCTTGACCCGCCCTGGTTCGATTCCGTGGTGCGAGAGCTCGTGCCCCACGTATGATACCTGTCGATGTAAAAAATGACATTTCGCTAATTTGATGGCGAGACCCGCCTTCCGCACGGCCTCAAGCAACAGACGAAGCTTCGGCTTAGTATCTCTCCACTCCTTTCCGGGGATTAGGATGTCATCGAGGTAGAATAGCGCAACGTCATCTTTCAGCGGTCCCAGAGCTTTTTGCATCGCCTTCCCAAAGTATGCCGGCCCATTCATCAACCCGAAGATCATCCTCGTAAACTCAACCGTTTCCTCTGGGGTGACGATGGCCGTCTTTTCTCGAGCATCTTTGGTGAGCGGAATTTGGAGATAACCGTGTGCCAGGTCTAGCACGGTAAATACTTTACTGTCACGAATTTGGATGGGATGGTCGTCAATATTCGGCAACGGGAAGTGCACCCGTTCGGTGATGGCGTTGAGCTTCCGGAAGTTCACGCATAATCGCGCCTCCCCTGACTTCTTCCGTACCAACAGTACAGGGCTTGCGTAGTTGCATTGCATGTCGACGACAATCCCCTCGTCCCGTCATCCTCTGATGATGTCACGTATTTCGTGTCGTTCCTTTTCTGTCGCCCGATACGGCTTGCACTGTACCGGCGGTGCATCCGCTCTCACCTTGATATCCATTTCCACTTCGCGTGCACACTCCAGATCATGCAGGCCCGCTGCAATGCGGTCCCGGAATTCATTGAGAAGCAGGTTGAGTTCGCGCCCACCATAGGAGGTTGTTCCACCCCGACGTCGATCTCCTTCTCCTCGATCCTTTCGCGAACTCTCGGCTTTGTGACTGTCAGAACCAGTTGTACGTCCCCACGTACGGTCACCTGTCCCCGGGTGAGTGGTCGGTCCGTTTTCCCCCAGTTGGCCACGGGAACGGTATACGTGACTTCTCGGCCCACTACATCGACCAGCGAAATCGTATTAGCTGGTAGGCCAATCTCCTCGCCAGCGTACGGTACCGTCGATGCCACGGCACAGTCCTCTGGGAGCTCGGGACTCCTATAAAATCTCAATTGATTATCAACCTTCGCGGAGGCGCACAGTAGGAGAAAAGCCCAAAAACCTGGCCAAAACCTCAAATGACCTTTGACGGGAATGAAAATTGGCTTACAGGGGTTTTCAAGGTCGCTGATTACGAATCTGAAAGCCAAATTATCGTAAACAAAATGGCCGATCCAATATGGCTGACATGAATGTTAAAAAGTTGCCAGATGTCGACAAAAATTGGTATTTACGGGTTTTCAAGGTCGCTGGTTACGAATCCGCAAGCCAAATTATCGTAAAAAAAATGGCCAATCCAATATGGCCGACATGAACGTTAAAAAGTTACCAGATGTTGACAAAAATTGGTATATACGGGTTTTCAAGGTCGCTGATTACCAATCCGATATCTATTGTTTATAACTTGCAACAAAGAGCTTACAGCAAATTGTTATAAACAAAATGGCCGAGTATCCTGCTAAATAGATAAATTAATATATTTAAAAAAATCATCATAATAAAATAAACGTGAACAGTGTATTCTACGCAATTATTATTTTTATTTCCAAAATACATACGGAACGTTTCAGAAATAGAAAATTTTATTCTTAATCAAAATCGTAATCGGAGTCGGAGTCGGAGTCAGAATCATTATCCGAGTTTGTATCTATTACAACTCCCGGCACGGCTTCAATCTCGGGCAAAATTCGTCTGCTGCAGCAGTCACTTTAGGAGCGATCAACATCGCTACAGCTTCCGGCGACAAACTCTTCAGCTTCTTCTGTGGTAGTCTTCTGACACTTGAAATGTACGGATCAGAAGTAACTAAGAGCCGATGAAAAACATCTTCCATATTTTTAACCCTGGAACTTTTTCGCGCAAAATCTTCTCGATATCGTTTGATGTCTTTGTTTCGAGCTTCCTGAGCATCTTCGGATAATTGGCCGATTGGTAATAGAGCATGAGTTATTATCACTGGACCATGAATTAATAGTTTGTGCACCGAAGTAGGCATGGAGTACCAAGGGTATAATGCAACGGTCTTTCTTGCCGTTTCAATAGCATACTGTTTAAATCTTTCACAGTTTATCTCGTGGCCACACGATATAACTTGTAGGATTACGTACAAGCGTTTAATAACTTCTTCGTTGACCCCCTTTATCGCAGCGGAAACCGTCGAATTTTCAAAGAATCGCCGAGCTGTGTTGCCATCATTGCTGCTGCCGTATCCAGGCTTTGGGCGATCGATATTTAGACCCAATTGCTTCTTGAATCCTTCTTGAATGGCCCTCTTGCGTTCCTGGGTAATTTTTTTTTCTTCGGCACTTCGAGCTTGCCATTTTTTAATGCCGAGTTTGTAAGACACGTGTAAGCAATACTCGAAGCACCGTATCCACGCATGCAGCGTCGACAATCCGAACTTCAAATTTGTTTCATTGATTTCCCTTTGCAATACAGTGTCGATGGCATTAAAATCTTTGCTGGTTGCTCCACACAAATAGCACCGTTGAGCAGATTTCGTTAATGATACAGCGTTGCAAACTTTACCATCTATCATGGTGAACAACAACTTGTACATTACGGAGATTTCTTTTCCATCTATTACACTTTCGAATGGACGAAGTGACTTTATTTGTTCTTCAACAATTTGGACTTCATTAAGTGTTGACTCTGTGTCTTCGCGTAGAAACAGTAGTCTAAGCGGTCTACAAAATCGTGGAGACGAGGGTCTGGGGTTCTTCCAAACAACTATTTCTTCCTTCGATTGTTGATCATAACACACGAGTTGTAATGGCACGACTGAAGTAAAGAATACACGCGCATCAGATTTGCTGTCATCACTGAACGTCTGCTTATATTCACTTTGCCCAGAACTTCCATCGCAACCCCACTTGCAAATCAAGTCCATTTTACGAACATTATCTGGAGTCAATCTTTGAATGAGTACATTTTGGACGAGTAAAATACGTTCAACTGTATGATCTAATAGTGCCTGTAGTTGGACTTCTGCACTACTCTCTGTAATCCTGATTGCATCACGTGGTGGATAACAACGCTTTTTTGCTTTCATCACTTTTTCGTAAGACGGATATAGCTTACAGTTATTTTCCTTCCCTAATCTTCTCATTCCCTGGTAAGTACTCTTGGAGAATTTATATTCAATCATAGCGGAAAGTGCAGCCTCTTCGGATAAAGTAATTTCATCCGTTGCCGAGTAAGCTTTACGATACTTGGAAGCTCTTAAAGGACTCGTCATTGTTACGTCCTTAATAACTTTTGCGGCGTCGGATTGTCCTGAAGAGCGAAGGCTCATCTGAGTAGCGTATGCTAACTCGACCGAGTTGAACGATGTACGAATATCTTGGGTCTTCCTTCGTTTAGATCTTTCACTGGACATTGTAAACTCAAGGGACGGGCGGCCGCCCGTATTACCCGGGCTTGTTACTACAGTGTCTGTAGGTGCGGCAAAACATACCTGCTTGCTAAGCCATTCACCGTTATTCTTGAAAAATACACAGGATTTTCTGTGAGCTTGTTGCCACCTCGTTCTCATTTGATTGAAGAGTATCGAAAAAGTCTGTTTCGAGTCCTCAGGCACTACAACTGTACGTCCGGTGTCCTTGGAAATTTTTTCTACCATAAATTCGATCAAGGAAGCGAATTTATCGGATAAATGCTCGCTGATTATCAGAAATACTTCTTTCCTTGTCAGCACCAATTCTTTGTAACCGGATCCTGTAATAAAGACATAAAATTGTAGAAAATTGGTGTTAAAGGAAAAGATAAAATTTTCAATTAATACAAAAACTTGAACAATGTACATTATTTTACCAAATAAATAACCGCAATAATTGAAATAATTTTAAGAAAATTAGACAGAAAATATTGACATGGATTTGGTTAAAAGAAAGCTTTGCTTACTATATAATATATATATATTCAAATATTTTATTTGAATGTTATAACATTTCATTCATATTTAAGAAATTTTTATGTGGTTGATTTTAATATGTATATATATATATATATGCATACGTATATATCATAATTAAATCACAGAAAATTTATATATATATATATACACATACATATATATTAAAATAATTTATTTCAAGCGTATAACAGCCGTCTTGTCCGTTATGATGCTACTTCACCCATTCTCAGGTAGAGGCGCAGAGGCTGCTCAATAGTGCCGCGTGCACGCTCGGCTACCGCACGATGCGAAAAAAATGATAACGGACAAGACGCACGTTTTCCGCAGGTAACTCTTGTAAATTTCGAAAGCTTATACATTAAACTAAAGGCCGAGACTAGGAGCTTTGCAAAATGTGACAAAATATATAACTTTTCGGACCGTTGAAAATATAAGTGTTCAAAATTATTCAATTTTATTTATGCCGAAGGCTATACTACATTTCAATCATTTATACATAAACTTTAGATTCAACCGATGTAAAAACATGTTCTACATACCTCCAGAAGTCGTATCCATGTTGCAGAATTGAAATTAAACCCGTCACTTTAAAGTTATGGGTTTTTGAAGTCAGCGTTATTTTCGTCTGTTCAGCGCGTGACACGTACACTCTTCACGAACACTAACTGCCAACTGATGCTGCGGCGCAGGTATACACTTAAAGGGCTTTCCCTTCCACAATAGAATGCAGTTACTAGTCCTCTACCTGAATGACTACTCAACTGACCCTATTTCGAAAATTTATTTTTTGGGGTTTTGGCCAGGTTTTTGGGCTTTTCTCCTACGGTGAGGCGACCCCCGGTGCCTCTGCGAAGGTTCTGCCAATTAGTAAGTCAATCGTTTGGACGTTTTCGGGTACTATCAGGAGCGCGACTCCCCTCACTTCCACCCCGTCTATGCCGAGGTCGGCACGAGTCCTTCCGATACTCCGCACGATGTAATCGGGTGGTCCGAAGGGTTTGAGGGTGTTCGAACTCGTCTCCACGGTCAGACCCTCGAGGAGAACGCGCGACGCATTGATTGTGCATTCCATACTACCCATGTACGTATTACAAACTGGCTTGGTATTGGCACTGTACTGATGCCAGAACTGCCAATACTGGCAGGCTACCAAGGGCCAACCCTTGCCCAAATCAAAATCAGTATTGAGACAACTTTGGTTTGTTAACACCAGTCCAACTTATGGTGCCGTGAATCGGCTCGACACTGGTTACGGGTATTGGCTCAGGATAAGTGACCAGTTTTGGGCCAGATATTATGTCCAATCTTGAGACAAACCCTAAATCAGTACTTTGCCGGTACATGCCCGTGTATAGACTGGGAACTTGGCTTAGTTTTGGCTCATTACTGATGTTAGAGCTGCCAGTACTGGCAGGCTACCAAGGGCCAAGCCTTGCCCACGTCCAAATCAGTTGTGATACAACTTTGGTTTGTTAACACCGGTCCAACTTATGGTGCCGCAAATCGGCCGCCACTGTTTACGGGTATTGGCTCAGAATACGTGCCAGTTTTGGGCCAGACATTATTGCTAGTCTTGAGACAAACCCTAATTTAGTACTGTGCCGGTACATGTTTATACATTTATAAAATAGGACGCTGAATTTCTTCAACGAAACTTTTTTTTTATTGGTTTTGTTCCAGCCGTACAGGGTCTTCCCCTTCAAACGAGCCCCAATCCGCATCAACTTTCCACCTACCATTCCACTACCCCCCGCCTTATATATCGCCTGTTCTCAACTAATCCTCCGTCTACCTCCAATTCCACCACACCCCCCCCCCCATCTGCGGCCGCAACCGACTTCCCTCTCTGCATCGTATTCACCATGACATATCTGTCCGGGGTACAGGGAAACTGCGGAACACCGATACCAATTCAGGCGGTCATCAAGTTCGCCCTCCCAGTCGTGGAACTAGTCTTATTTCTTATTTCGCCGTGAAATGCCGAAGAGAAACATTTCACGACAAAGTGTACGCGACTGGGTTTCGAACCCGGGACCTTCCAGTCCGCACGTTTAGTGGCAAGCACGCTAACCACTAAACCATCGCACCGCTTATGACAAATGTATATTATCATCGATTGAAGGAAGTAGATATGCTGTAACACTCTTGCATCTCGAATGATTGAGAAATGTAAAGAACATATTGTGAATAAATATTTTCAAAATATATATGTGAGATTAAATAGTCGGTACGCCAATGATATGTAATCATATGTCGGCCTAGCACACAGAGTCTACCAATACTGGGGCAGTACTTAACCTAAGACTCGGTAACTAAGGCTGGCATGGTACTGTTGCCAAAGCTGGGGCAGTACTTCCAGCAGAGACTCAACCAACCTTGGTTACCAAGGCTGGCACTGTACTAATAAAATTGTTTGCCAGTACTGGGGTAGTACTTGACCCAAGACTCGGTAACCAAGGCTGGCGTGGTACTGTTGCCAATTCTTGGGCAGTACTTCCAGCCAAAACTCAACCAACCTTGATTACCAAGACTGGCACGGTACTAATAAAATTGTTTACCAATACTGGGACAGTACATAACCCAACAATTGATAATCGACACTGGCACGGTACTGGTACTTTCAGTTGCCACTGCTGAGGCAGTACATCCAGCGAAGACTCAACCAACATTGTTTACCAGGACTGGAACCGTACTGATAAAATTGTTTATCAATACTGGGGTAGTACTTCACCCAAGACTCGGTAACCAAGACTGGGACGGTACCGATGCGTTCGGTTTCCAATACTGGGGCAGTACCGCTAACTGAGAGTCAGTCGCCAGGACTTGCACAATTCTGGGCCGTATGGGCAACTCTGGCGCAATACCGATATTCGCACATGGATACCGGTGTCAATGAAAGCTGGCACACATCGTCCACCCACGGACGCCATTTTCACGTACTTCACAGCAGCAGGGTCATGCTGCTTCTCAACAACGTGTACTGACCGCGGCGTCGCACTTGTCCCCGACGGACACTGACTCTTTATGTGCCCTCTCTGGCGGCACCTAAATCACGTTGGGACGCGCTGTTCCTCCGGGCACTCCCGCGACAAGTGACCAGCCCTACAGCAATTAAAACAAGCCCGTCATAACGCGTGCCTCTACTTTAGCCCTTCGCAGGCGGCTTGGTACTCCATGTTCGGTTCGCTCCATTGTTCTTGTCCTTTGCGATCCCAGTTTCTCGCGCACTCCCTCGCTCGCCCTCGCGTTTCTGCTCGGCTAAGAGTTTTTCCGAATACATTAATTTGTGTGATAGAGCATCTATGGTACTTTGTGTCGACGGCATGACGAAATTAAACAGCTCTCGCGACCAAAGCTCCACTAACACCTCCCCGCTTTCTTCCCGGAAAGTTAGACCCAGCGGCGAACACAACCTGACTTTGTCGTGGAAATATTGCGCGATTGTTTCGTATTTTGCCTGGCGTCGGGCCTTCATCCGAGCCCATTTGCTTGACACATCATCACGCAACCCAAACGTGGCCATAAATGGCTCTCGAAACCCTGCCCAAGTCCGTAAGTCACTCACCCGAGTTCGAAACCAATTCTTCGTGCCGTCCGCGAGATGCATCCTAGCTGACGCGAGGAGGTACTCTTCCGGCCAGTTGTGGATGTCCCGCAAGGACTCGAGGTTCTCCAGCCATTCCCGAGCTCTCATGCCGTCTGGCTCACCTCGGAATTCCTCGATGTCTCGCGTGAGGTTCGGTATCATATGATACGCGGGAATCGGCGTCGCAGTAATCGGCGAATGTGTGATCTCTGCTGTCGGTGGTGGTTGTCGGTTGGAGAGAAGATTCGCGACGACCTCGAGTGCTTGCTCGTGCGATTCGAGTGACAACGCTTACCTCAACACGCTGAGCAGGGGTGGACTAGTATGCCCCTCTATCACCGACGGCTGTTCGCGCGGCACGGCACGCCCTTCCGACGGATTGCTCTCACCTGAGATATTTTGAGCAGGTCGAACTTCATCTACCTGCTGCGCACATGGCGTCGACGTGGTCGCCGCATGCGCGAACGGCTCGGTTCCCCCGTCGGCTTCTTGCGCGAGGCCGACCGCCATCTTGCGCTCCTCGACGGTTATCCGCGTCGGTAGCCCGTCCCCGGACCCATCCAATCGTCACTGAATGATTCAAAGGCATGTCGCACCGGAGCACGAAATCTTCGAACTCCACCGCATCCTTCATTCGTAGCACACGGGCGTTTTTTTTCGCACACGTAGTCATTTGGCCCCCACTTCTGAATGTTAAATTTTTCTTTCTCCTGATTCAATCTGGACGCGCTTTCGAGCTGGAAGGGGCGCTAAGGAGGGAGAGAGTAGGAGCACGGCGCAGCACACGAGAACACGAAATAGAGCTATATTGAGAACGGAGGGATCCACATGGACCCAATTAATAGTATAATTACGGAGTTGCGATAATCCTAATGTCCAATACCCGACACCTCTCTACGACCGAGGCTCAATTGTCTTTTCTCTTGCGCAAAAGACCGACCATCGGTTTTTTCTACTATTTTTTCAGTACGTAGCTCTGACATGGTGACGTGAATTGTGTGGACCGATGTATACACCGATAACACTATCAATGTTATCCCGTCCGAATCACACCGGCGTAAGTGGCAGTAGATCGTATTGCTAATAACCCTGGCAGTTCATGCGATGTTAGAATTGAAAACAACACAACCATAAAAGTTGTTTTTGCAGGCAGAAAGAATGGAAATTTGTGTACCTTACCGAGCTTTTTTTCATGACCATGCACGCCAAGTCGTTGGCCGGCATTTCCAGTGTACTTGTGTGGTACATTCTTTGTCCAGTTATTTAATGGTGACATAACTTTTATGTTCTGTCACATCCCGTAAATTTTTCATGTTTTTGTTTACGAATATTAATAACTTACGGTTGTATCAACGGGTTTAATTTTTATTACTTTCCTACGACTATGTCGCCTCATGTATCTGTGCGGTGTCGGGCGTGGAATCGCCGATAGTGTGACCGGATGTACCTGATCGAGTTCCGCCGATCCATCGTCGCCTAATTTGTGGAATTCGCCGATCGGCCATAGCCTAATCCGCGGAGTTCGACCGTGAGACTTTGGCAGTGAGCGAATTTCCGAGGACGTTGCCGAAAACCTCCACTAGAACGATGGCCATCGAGCTTACATCGCCCTGGTGGGGGTGAATTTAGTGAGTTTCGATTGATCCACGGTTCGCTCTCGGAGTAGAAGAAGAACTCTTAGTAACAGCAGTGTTCACGGTGGCGTAGTAAGACTCGGCTAGCAACCCGGCGGGCCGGCACAGAGGCGTCAGTGTTTACTAGTAAAGTCCTAGTAAGAACGGAGCCCGCGGCGGTGTAGTGAGATCAGGTTAGCGACCTGGCGGACCCACACAGAGCGGCCAGCGTTTACTAGCCGAGAAATTCTTTACTCCTACCATTTTGATAATACGATAACCAATCGAAAACTTCGTGCCAGTGTATTAGAGGTGCTGGATCTGCGCTTAACCCCGATCTAAAAGTAGAGGATGGTCAAGATCGAAAGAGCGGTGTGTAGGAGAAAATCGCGGGACGAATTGTCCCTGCGGAAGAGCGTGCTAGAACGAGAGAGTGAGAGGGAGTGGCACGGTGGAAACTGTTCCGGCGCAAAGGAGCGATTATCTGTTGACTCTATACGCTGGGAAGACGAGTTGTCAGCAGAAATCATTATACTGGGTGAGGCACTAACTGTTGCCACCTTGAATATCTCTGTCATTATCGACGTCACAAAAAAATGTTTGAAAGAAAAGTTGTACCGTACGAAAGGGGTCATCAAATGCGACCATTTTTTTTTATCTCAGTGGAGGCGCTGTCGCACCGTAAAGGTCACCTCCACTTTTTTAAATGGGACGGTACATTTTTTTTCAACTATCTTGTAGAGCATCAAAAACTGCATAAAAAACATGTAGGGCTCAAAGTCGTTCAAGATCATTTAAGATCAAAAAGTGACATGATTGTTATTTTTATGTGAAATTACCTTTATTCACAGTATGTGAATAAAGATAATTTCGAACGAAAAAACGACGTTCAAGGTCATTTAAGATCAAAAAGTGACATCAACTTTATTTTGATGTGAAATTACCTTTATTCACAGTATGTGAAAGAAGGTAATTTTACATAAAAATAAAGTTCATGTCACTTTCTGATCTTAAATGACCTTGAACGACTTTGACCCCCAAATGTTTTTTATGCAGTTTTCGATGCTCTCCAAGATAGTTGAAAAAAAATGTACCGTCCCATTTAAAAAAGTGGAGGTGACCTTTACTGTGCGACAGCGCCTCTACTGAGATAAAAAAAATGGTCGTACTTGATGACCTCTTTCGTACGGTACAACTTTTGTTTCAAATATTTTTTTGTGACGTCGATAATTACGTAGATATTCAAGGTGGCAACAGTTAGTGCCTCACCCTGTATAATTAATATGGGTTATTACTGTTTACCTGAACTGTTGTTTTTTAGAACTTGCTTCCCGATAAGCCAACTTCGACAGGAGAGTTCGCCGGGCCCGTGTGGGACGTGCGGCTATCCCTCAATAAATTGTATTAACCTAATTTTCATGGCATTTGCAGGACCCAAAGACAAAACAAAATCGACCCTTCTGGACGTAATAAATTGGTGGCAGCGGTGGGATACACGCTTGTACTGTGCACTCTCAGCGACCGGTGGAAATTGGAAAATAAAAAAGATTGAAAATTATTCTAATTAAGTTCTCAAAAATGTTTAATTCGTATTTCGTTTCGAGTAATCCGTGAACTGAGTGTTCAGTTTTACGTTCTTTCCGTTACGAACCAAAAACAATAAATCAAAATGATTGACGATCCTAGCGATGGCAGTTCCAGGTCCGGTGCGGGATCCAGTGGTGCGGAACTAAGCGGTTCGCTTAATGAAACCGTAACTCCTGCCGATCGATCGGTCATACTCAGTGGCATTAACTTCACAAACGGCTTTGTGTCAATACCGGAATTCGACGGCACCTCAATTGCTCTCGGTGATTATTTACAAAATATCCAGAATGCAGCTGCTTTCGTACCACCGTGTCAAATGTCCGAATTTGTGACCGGGGTACTAAATGGATTGCGTGGTGAGGCGCGTATGTGTGTCCTAGTTCAAAGTATTCACTCAGTTAGAGAATTAACGACCGCGTTGCACGACAGGTTAACTCACTGTCGGAATTTCAATTCAAGTTTGGGTAGACTCTATGGATTACGTTTAAAACAAGGTGAAACACTCCGGTGCTTATATCACTGAATTCTCCGGCTAATGAGCGTTGCTCGAACTGCCTGGAAGGAGGAATCAGAGTGTGAGGCCTCTGGGATGAACGTTGGTCCGATCGCGACTCTGGCCCTTGAATCTTTCCATCGAGCGTTACCCTCACGGGTGAATTAACTACTTTACATCGCGAAATCAAAATCTCTCAGGGAAGCACTTGAGATAGCAAAGGATCTATCCTTGAAATCGTTAACTGGGGCAGTAGAACCAAAGTGTGGAGAACGACCGCAGACCCCCGTCGGCGACACTCGCGTTACTTGCCGAAACGGAGGCAAAGCCGAAGAGATTCGCGTTCGTCTTCCCCCGCGTCCCGCCCTGAACCGGAATGGCAGAGATTGCGAGAAGAGCCAGCACCGCGATTCTGAAATCCTGGTAGGTCAGAATATTTTAGACCGTTAGAAATATTGAATCACCGAGACGGGAATGTTAAATCACCGAGACGCCTGCTAAAACAGATCAACCGAGGTCACATGATGACCGAGGTGGATGAGAGCGACGTTATTGTTGTTGGTGCGATTCAGGTTGCGGCTGTTGCCCATGGAAACGGCGAACCTCTACTCAATATCCAAAAGGGGGTGACTGTAACCACCGGTTTTGCTGTCTCTATACAGGGGGGGTGTGAAATTGCTGTTCTTGATCCGTCACCGCTCAAAGATATACCCGCATCGAGCGCTCAACACCTTCGGCCGCCATGAACTAGCGCAGGCCGCGATCCCAGAGTCCCGAGCCTGTAAACTCGAAAGGGGCTCGTAGTCGGGATACGGCGAGCCAGACGCCTTTCCCATTCAACGAAAAATGGATAGTAAAATTTCAGGTCAAACGTCAATAAAAATATATTTTTAATCTGGGTTCAAAAACGAGATTAAAGATTCCTCATCGGAAAGCGAGGACGAAGTAGAGTGTCCGGTTGTTACACTATCTGCACTGGAGCTTGTTAAGGCGTTACCCCCACTTGTAGCGCAAAAACGGCCTTTTTCATGAATTTTTTTAAAGAAAACTACAAAACTTTTTTAATCGATCAAAATACCATCTTAAAGAACACATCTTGAAGAACTTTCAGTAATTTGTTTATCGAAAAATATTACATTGTTTAGTGGCAAATGGCCGTCAATGAAATAATGTTTTTATATACACGGTTTGCGGTGACCAACATTGCGGCGAAATGGATCATCTGAAAAAAAAATGCGGATGGATATAGTCAAATATAAGTATAAACTAGTCTTTAATCGAAGGATTTTAAAAAATATTCATTTTTCACAAAATGGCGGACAGTCAAAGTTAATGGTTCGACTTTAAGGGAGCTTTCCAGTGTGAAATTTTCAAAAAATCGATTTTTTTTTTTTTTGCTTTATCGAATAGTATACACTCTTCCGAATATTCCCTGAAATTTTCATGCCGAAATTCAGATTATTTCGGTTACTGTACAGCATTTCTTGGAAGAAGGCAACGGTGCGCTACAGCTGCCGCGTCGGCCGTCTGCCCGTGCGACCGTTATTTCTATTGTCTCGTTCCTACCTGCTCGTGTACCTTCCAACGTGAGTCCGGTTCGTCTTTCAGTTCGGTTTCGACATTCAAAATGGATAGATCTACGAAAGAGAAATATGCGTGGCAGGATAGAAAAGGCTCGAGAAGCGGACATCCGCGAAATGAACGAAAAAGATCCGCGGGTTTCAAGGGAACAAATCGACACGATATCGAAACGGATCTAACGTTTGCGAGCACTTCGGCAGCAAAAATCTTGAAAAAGAGTCCAGAGTTTGAAGTCCGAATCGATCAAACGTTTAGCTATGTGATTTTGGAGTTCTTTTTGGTTTTCGGCGCTCTTCAGGAACTGTTGAAGTGCAAAAAGTGTAATAGCGACGTGAAGTTTTTTAAAAAATCGATTCGCGGATTGGGCTTTAAAATTTGTGTTCAGTGTTCGTGTCCAGATCCGGCCGAGATAGATTCTTGTCCTTTGATAAAAAATGCTTATGAAATCAATCGTCGTTTCTGCTTTGTCAATCACTGTGTGTGGCAACTAGCCCCAAAGCACGTATTCTGCGGCAAGCAGATAGTAGAAATCGCTACGCAGTGTGCTGTGTGCACCTTCAATGACGGTTACGACCCAATTTTAAAAATTTTGGAGACGTTGGGATGCACGATAGGGCCGAGCGCCGCAGATTTCGCCGCTAAAAACAAGAATGCGCGCATCACCCAAGCAAACCACCGGGCGTCCCTGGATAGCAAAGAGGCGAGGACAGCTCGTCGGACTGAACAATCCATTGAGCACGATCTTTTCGAAGAAGCAGAAGGGATATTGTATGGACCTGGCATCACTGATTGACCGTAAGTAAACGATTTACCTAAAATTTCCTCACTTGAAACTTTGAACGCGTTTTTCTCGAAACAGCATTTTTCAAAACGGTGTCCAACTTGGAGGGCAGAGTTTTAAAGCTATCGAGTTGAATTTTTTACACAATATTCTCAACGTCATTGTTTATCGTGCTATGGAAGCTTTTTTTTTTTTGACATCTTCCTATTTTTTTGTAAAAAAAACTGCCAAAAAAAATGCTAAAATCGATACTTTTTGTTCAAAACGGCGCCATTTTTGCAAAAAAAAAAAAAAAAAGCCTCCATAGCACGAAAGCCAATTATATACCGATCAATAATCTTTTTGTGTTTTTTGTTTCAGATCAAAATTGTGACCCCCAACGTGGACACCACATCCAAGTGCATTTTCTGCAACAATTGTTTCATCATTTTTATAGATATTAATTAATAAATAAATCGATCTTTAAAAAATTGTTTTGTATTCTTCAATACCCAATTAATATACAAAAAAAACCAGACCGATTAGATTATTTTTTCTTTAAAAAAAAAATCGCGAAAAACAGCGATTTTTCGGGCTGTCACACTGGAAAGCTCCCTTAACGAAAAAACGGCCGTTTTTTGGCTATAAACCGGCCATTTTTTTCGAAAAAAAAATCGAACGATTAAAGACTACATTTTAATGTATTAAATAAGCCTGCAAAATTTCAAGAAGATCGGTTCATTAGTGTTCGAGTAATCTTGGTCACCGACTTCAGAAATGCCATTTTGAGAAAAACGCGTTTAAAGTTTCAATTTCAGATTACACGAAGAACGGATTCTTCTCTTTCAACGCTCATATCTCAGTCAATTTTGTTCGGATCGACTTGAAATTTTCAGGACATATTCTCAGATACTTACACTTCAAAAAAATGCAATAAAAAGAACGATTTTTTCAAAATTGCAAGTAGGGGTAACCCCTTAATAGAACTTAGAAATTTTATTGCGATTCCGGGTCGAGTTTAAATTTCATCAATCTTTATGCCTTCCGTGATAACGTCGTGTATGACCCCGCGAAATCACGTGAATGTGTCGGTCCTACGAATGAAAAGGCGTGGTCGTTGGGGACGTAAAGCTGACTATATATGATCAACCTCACATATTTTACGTTTTCAAAGAGTTCGTGAAAGAAAGCAACGGATTGCTCGATGGACCTTTTCTGCGCCGAGAAAAGGCCGAGCTATGGTTCCACCATAACGCTCTTGTATTGACGAGTGATCCGATTCGTCCTCGGCCGTTTTTAACAAACGATTCGCCACAAACGAACTCAAGTAGGATCACCCCTGCGCCGGGTAAGAAACTTTTTACCATCAAGACTCGGACGCGGAAATCCTTGGCAGTCGCAGTCACGAATCCAGATCTTTTTGAGGGGTATTTGTCAAGAATCAAGACCAAACCAGGGTTATACATCGGCAACGCTCTGGTATCTTAAACGAATGGGATGTGTTACGATCTCGCAATAAATACGTTAACTCATGACGTAGACATCGAGGTCGCGGCGCAGGAAATAGCGACCTTCAAAGATTATTCGGCTGGTCCAAGCAAGGACAGTGGTTCGTTGGACGACGAAACATTTCCGCCGCCGGATCGCACTGCGACAGTGGTAGAAGCTTTGCGCTTGGATGGGTTAAACGACATCGAACGTGCTCATGTCCGTCGAATACCAGGTACAAGCCGCGTTGCATACCGGATACCAACGGAAAATGAATTACCAGCGCACACTCGCCAATACAGTTTTTTTGATACATCGAGATGAAGTCGAACCACAAATCGGCAAGAAAACTCGAGATTGGAGTAACCGTACCATCGCAATCCCCGTATAATTCTCTAGTATGGATTGGACCAAAGAAACCCGACTCTCGAGGTCGACCGAGGATGCGGATGGTGATAGTTTTTAGGAAACTGAATGAGAAAATGATCTACGACGCCTACGCACTGCCCAATATATTTGGTATATTGGACTAGTTGGGCGAGATTCAGTATTTCTCGACCTTCGATCTGGCGAGTGGTTTTCATCAAATTCCAATAGATTCGCGTGTTAGCGCGAAGACCGCGGTCTCAAAACCAAACGGTCATTATGATCATGTTCCTATGCCTGAGGGTTTAAAGAACGCACCCGCGACTTGTCAGCGAATGATGGATAGTGTACTTCGAGGTGTTCAAGGTGCCGAATTTTTCGTGTACCTTGACGATATCGTCGTATTCGCTCGCTCGTTGGAGGAACATGGCGTTCGTCGATTAATGGCTCGGTTGCGGGACGCAAATCTCGTACTTCGCCCGACAAGTGTGAGTTTCTGAAAAAGGAAGTGTGCTATCTCGGTCATATAATAGGGCGAGATGATTTACAGCCCGATCTCCGTGAACTCGAGGCGGTGAAATGCTTCCCGATCCCGAAAACGGCGAACAATATCCGGCAGTTCCTCGGACTCGCTTGATATTATCAGGGATTCATCATGAATTTTCCCAGTTGTGCCAAGCCGTTATCGGACCTCTTGAAAAACGGCAAGCCGTTGGAGTGGAGAAGAGCGCAACGAGGAAGTTTCCGAGACTTGCGTAAGGCCCTTTGTCCGGAACCCATACTTAAATTGCCTGATTTTAGCCGACCATTTATGCTTACCAAGCACGCGTCGGATTATGCGGTTGGGTCCGTAGTAAGTCAAGAGCACGACGGCTTTGATTTCCTAATAACTTATTTATCCCACATACTTCTGCCGGCCGAGGCAGAAGTATGGTACAACCGAGAAGGAGTGTCTCGGTTTCATAAAAGCTTTGGAGCATGTCCAGCCATATTTATATGGCCGAAAATTTAAACTCGTCTCCGATCACGAGCCTCCCAAATAGATTGGCTCTCTGAGTGATCTAGGAAGGAGATTGATGGGTTGAGGACTGAACCGCTAAAATTACAACTATGAGTTTGTTTACAAACTAAGAAACCAGGCGTTAATGCGGATGCTCTTTCCGTAATCCTATAAACCCAATATTAACGGAATCTAGCGAGTCAGAGGATTCGGACCGGCCGACAATGGTACTCCCTATAGATAGCGGGAGACCCCGATTGAAATCCGCGCCAAACGAACGTCGCGCGGGCAGAGGGATCTTCGATACCCTGATTCTAATGCTCGATTGCCCTATTACCCGGCGTACCCGTGGACAAACAGCTGCTTCAAATGCAGCACGCGCGCGACCAACTATGTAGAGTCTTCGGGGACGAGTTCGGGATAGGAAGACCGCCGAATATAGCGGATAAATCGTAGCACGCTTCCTACCCCTTCTGCCCCCGAAACGATGAATTCTGAACAGCTAGCTGATAAGACGCTGTGTCCACCACCCGTGGGTATAGACGCCGGGGCTCTGCCAACCCCACTGAACCTATCGTTTCCGTCGAAGCTTCTCCTAGTGACACTGAGGACAGTACTTCAGTGGAAGATTTTGTTCCTGTTGGAAATAAATCGGCCCACGAGGAGCTGCAATATAGCTTCGAAAAATTCGACGAGTCACTAAAACAACTTGAACCCAAATTTTGCGAAGGTCGAGAACAATCAACCGATATGGTTGAGATATCGTTGCCTAAGCGTCTTCCTGACGGTGAGCAAGTCGACGAGCCAGTCTGGAAGGTGCTCACCGATTTAGATCCCGTCATAGATCGAGATGATCATGTACTCTGTAAACGATTAAAGAAATTGTCTGAGCATTTCCCACAGCTTAGCGAAGAGGAGCTCCTACGGAGAACTAGCCTTGTAAGTTCCCGTTGTTCTCATAGGAGCGAGCGAGGCAGCGATGCTGATGACGAGCGTGTGGTGCACGGGGTGCCAGCAGCAGCCCCTGCGCCACTGCAGGAGTCAGGCAGCCAGAGAGAGGAGCCGCGCACGGGCTCCTTACCCCATCCCTCCCTTACACAACAATCGCCGCCAGGCATACAGCGTGATAACGTAGCGGCCTTTGGGCATCGCGCTGCACGCCAGCCAACCGGCCATAAAACAAACAAGGACAGAAACCAACTGCGTTCGCTCAATGAAGCAACCATGCTGTCACCTGCGCGCGAAAAGAAGGATGCACAAATGACGCTCCAAAACAAAATCGCTTGCTTTCCTATATCATATCTCTACGTGCTCGATTGTTGCCCAGCAACGAGTTCAGCGTTCCCTATTACGAGACTGACAAGGAAAGGTCGCGAGGTGTCCCCCTCCGATTTCGATGAAGTTTGGCATGTTTGTAGAACAGATGACAATAGACGATATTTATTTTTTTATATCTGTGGAACCCAATATTTAAGGGGTGAAACGCACCCTTGAAAATAGGGATGATTTTCGATTTTCGTCGATAACTCTTTAACGATACGAGATATGAAAAAATTTCAAATTGCAATAACATTTGTTTTTCCGTATACTATACTGTGGTCCCCCGTATTTAGCGCGTACCTTAAAGCGCATAGAAACAAACATATTTGATTTACGAAATTAAGAGGCCATAGGCTCTTGTGCAAACGATAGCAGTTTGGGCACGTGAAGCACCTCTAGAGGTGACTTTAGCGACGCGTATCGCTGAATCGGCATCGTACGATTCGAACGTTCGATTGCGAATAACCGAGTTAACAATTAGAGGAACGAAACGTCAGAAGTCAGTCTTCGGTTGGCAACCGAGGCGATTGGTTCCAAGGCAATTAAACATTTTGTAAATCAAATTTTGCCTAGTTATAATAAAGTTAAATAATTGTAAGTTCGTAATTCCCGAGTTGGAGATCTACTCGTCATTGGAAAGACCCCAGCTACCCGTTCTCGATTGCCCGATTCCAACCACTACTCTTTTTCGGGGACGTAAGTCCCAGGGCACATATATTGGCGCGATTCAACGGCACAACATTGGTGGCAGCGAAGGGATTCCACAATTTGGGAAACACGAACTCATCAAGATACTGAAAATAAAATACGAATGAGCAGCTAAAGCAAGAATTCCGACCGAGTCGGAACGAAAAAAAAATAAAGAAGAAAAAGTGAAACATAAGCAAACGACCGAGCCGTACATACAGAGCCACTCAAAATGAACTGGATCCCGAGGATCACCGATTCGAGACCAACCACCGAGACCGAAGATTCAACATCGCCATCAGCTTCAAAGAAACAACAAAGAGCACGAGCTTAACGACCCAAGCAACACGACAATAGAGATTCAACATCGTTCTACAACATTCAAAGGCTTTCATCACGAGTTCGACGACCGAACGAGGGCAACAAATCTAACGACAACAGCGATTCGACTACGAAGCATCGATCATCATGCACCCGATCATCTTACTGTAAGTGACGGAACATTTATGTATGAAAACCTTCCAAAGCCAAATAGAGATTAATGTCGAACGGAGAAGAGCGTAATAAATTATATCGATTACCTGGTAGACATTTACTATCACGTTCGTTAGAATCTGTTTTCGACAAGCGTCGTGAAGGCGAAGAAAAAGATGAATTGAATAGTGTTTATTGAGAATCCGCTCTTATACGAGAAGTGGAGAAGACGCACGTGAGTGGCCGTGAAGGCTCGATCAATCACGGCACAGAGATGCGCTCTTGCGCAAGCATCGCGCCGGGCGAGTGAGTGGAGTTGTCGTTCGTCCGTCGTTCGGTCTGGAACTGACCATCTTTGTCGGTAGATGGCTTTGTGGCAACAAGCTCGAGTAGTAGAGCTAGGCCGGTTCTAACTCAGGGATCTCAGGGGGGAGCGGGGCGGGGGAGTCGAGCGCCGGGAAGCCGGGGTATGCATGGCGGCGCGGGGGGGGGGGGATCCTGCATGCGGCAGCTGAGTGCGGGGTTCCGGCGGAGAGGGGGGGGGTGTTCGAGAGTGGGGAGGCTAGTTTTTCCGGGGTATGCATGTCAGCGGCGAGGGGGGGGGGGGGGGGGGGGATCCTGCATGCGGCAGCCGAGTGCTGGGTTGTGGTGGAGGGGGAGGGGGGTGTTAGAGAGTGGGGAGGCTAGTTTTTGGTGACGCTATCTTCCAGGCGATAGCTGGACCCGCGGGCGAGAGGGGGAAGCCGCTGTCGACTCTGTGGGGGAGGGGGCATCATAGAGTTGCGTTTCCTTGAAAACCCATAAAATCTGATAATTTATTATCAACATTATAGATGTAAGCGGAGCATTTTTGTCTAGACTATTCACAGGAGTTTATATATATGAAAAAAAACTTAGCCAAATGTGTGCGTGCGTGTGCCTGCGTGCGTGCGTGCGTGCGTGCGCGTGCGTGCGTGCGTGTACGTGTGTGTGTGTGTGTGTGTGTGTGTGTGTGTGTGTGTGTGTGTGTGTGTGTGTGTGTGTGTGTGTGTGTGTGTGTGTGCGTGTGTGTGTGCGCGCGCCAACGTTTCAACCACCTCGTCCGAAAGTCTCAAATTTTACGACTCTTTTTTTTTCTTACGTCGAGCGCCAGGGACCGTCATACCCTATCGCTTCGCATGTGCAACTCGGGTCTCATCATTCCATAGGTCCACACTTGAAAACCCATAAAATTTTACGACAGCAAGCGACGAAGACAGTGATCCGGGGAAAAAATGCATTTCCATTTTACCGGGCTTTAGTTTTTTATCTCTGAATGGAAATATATACAGAGAGTGCAACGTCGAACCTTGATGCCGACACTTGAGATCATGCAGGTCTGGACAAGTTAGCCCCGTGGTTAAGGATTTTTTCTTCGTTAACACCACTCTCCAAGCTATTAGAATTTTTTTTATTGCTCCGCTATTCAGAGCATATACGATAACGGGGTGTTTGTGTTGAAAAACTATAAACTTTCGGAGATCTATGGATCGGAGACCTTTTTAGGCTTCGGCCGTGGACCACTTGAGCGCCGAGAGCCCATAAATTGTTTTTTTTCACTACACGCATCTTGACTGAGATGCTCTTTTATTTTTCCCGGCATTCCAATGCGATATTAGAACATTCTCGTGGGTTGGTGAAATTTTCCGAGATGATAGGGAAAGACGGAAAATGTCTAGAGGGGAAAACCATGCTTAATGATCTGCTGCGCTCAAAAGTGTTCGCACTTACGATCGAGCAGTCAGTTAGTGAACATCATCTCTTTTGGGAAGCCTCGTTTCATCAAATATGGAGAGCAACGCGGAGAAGTCAGAACAAATCTTGCACGACCAAGCCGCGCTCCTAAGTTCATTCGAAGATTTTGCTGTGTGGGAACAACGGTGCGTTGAGTTGATAGAAGAATTGGAAACGCAAAGCCGCATTAAGCGCCCGCGACTATCAATTGGACTTCAACAGTCATTGATAGCCCAAATAGCGCGGCTGGAAGGGTTGAGGAATTCTGTGCGTAATCATTTTATACACACGGGTGCAGGACACGGTCATCATGGGCTAATCTGGCGAGAGATTGACACATCCTTCAATAGTCGAATATTGACCGGTTCCGTAATCAATCGCAATCACATCGAACCACGGCAATTTCTCAACGATGCTCGCGACCTAGTGCTTCAACATGTGCAAAATACTATCTGCAAACACAACAGTATTGAAGTTAATACAGTGTTTAATGGTGAATTCGCGAGTGGAGACAAACATGCCAATAAAAGTGTCAACACGCGAAAATGTGAACTATTTAACACAAGCGATTTGAATGAGTGGTACCAGCAATGCGTTATGGAGCTATTAACCAAACTTGATGAATTTCAAGAACGAGATAGTGGCTGGGCTTTGCGGAAAATACTTAACCTCACGATAAATGTGAATAAGTATAATCCGATGCGTGCTGGGTGCTCCATATCATTGCCGCGGGAAATAATAATGAAGCGGGCTGTGATTAACGTCAAAACGAACGATAATGCATGTTTCGCATGGGCAGTTGGCGCTGCTCTACACCCAGCTGAACGAAACAGTGACCGTCCGTCATCTTACCCACATTACTCAAGCGTACTGAATCTACAGGGCATTCATTCATTCCCGGTAACCATACACCAAATAAAAAAATTTGAGCTGCAAAACAATTTTTCCATCAACGTGTATACCACCACCACCAACAAAAAGGACATTGTTCCAATACGCGTGACTCAAGAGAAGAAGGAGAAGCACATCAATTTGTTGTACATGCAAGATACCGAGGACAACAAGGTGGGGCATTTTACATGGATTAAGAACTTGTCGAGACTCGTAAATGCACAACTGAGCAAAAAGGAGCACAAACAATATATCTGTGATAGGTATGTAAAGTTCACATAAGTTATATTCCGTTGGCATCTACTAGATCGATTGAACGAAACAATGTTTTTTTTTTGCAGGTGTTTGCATTACTTCGGATCCGAGGATAAATTGCAGTCGCACGAGGTCGATTGTGGAGCAATAAACGACTGCGCGATCCGACTACCGAATGACACCAACAAGTGGCTCCAATTCACCAACTTTAGCCGGAAAGAGCGACATCCCTTCATTGTGTATGCCGATTTTGAGTGTGTTTTAGCAAAGACTGATGAGAAGAACCAAGCATTAGATATGTATCAACATCATGAAGTGTTTAGTATAGGATACTACGTGTGTTGTGCGTATGATCAAGCACTATCTTCATATCACTCACGTCGCAGTGTCGATTGCGTTTCGTGGTTTGTCGAAGAACTGAAAAAACTAGCATTGCGCATAAAAGAAATTTTCTGCGACAACGTCCCAATGATTTATCTGACACCGAGCGAGTGGGCCAGTTTTCGCAACGCGACCCAATGTCATATATGCAGGAAACCATTCGCGCAAGAAGATGTACGCGTTCCAGATCATTGCCATCTGACTGGACGCTATAGAGGCCCTGCCCATTCTAATTGCAATTTAAACTACAAACAGTCATTCTTCATTCCCATAGTTTTTCACAATTTATCCGGTTACGATGCACATTTTATAATCAAGGAAGTAGCCACAGCGTTCGAAGGAAAAACCGATGTGCTTCCAATCACAAAGGAGAAATACATCTCCTTCACGAAGCATATTGAAATTACAGAGGATTCAAAACATAAGATCCAATTGCGCTTCATCGATTCATACAAATTCCTCAACACCAGTCTCGACATATTAGCCTCATTTTTGACCGAGGACAAACTCAAAATTTTACGCATGCAATTCCCAACGCTATCGACGGACAATTTCAATTTGCTGACGCGAAAAGGGGTCTTCCCTTATGAGTATATTGATAACGTGAGCAAGCTAGACGACACTTGCCTACCATCACGGGACGCATTTTATAGTTCCCTGACAGATGCTACAGCATCTGAGAGTGAGTATGCACATGCTGAGAAAATTTGGGAGCGGTTCTCCATTCGAACGCTGGGTGACTATAGCGATTTATACTTGAAGACAGATGTCTTGTTATTAGCTGATATTTTCGAAAACTTTCGAAATACGTGCATCGAGAGCTATGGCCTAGATCCCGCGTATTACTACACATTGCCGGGGTATACCTGGGATGCAATGCTGAAACATTCGAATGTCAAGTTTGAATTACTAACCGACATCGACATGGTTTTATTCGTTGAGCGGGGTATACGCGGTGGTCTCAGTCAATGCTCAAACCGATATGCACACGCTAATAACAAGTACATGGAGTAGTTTGATCCATCGAAAGCATCATCATACTTGATGTATTTTGACGTCAACAATTTGTATGGATGGGCAATGTGTCAACCTTTGCCATACGGAGATTTTCGATGGGTCAACGACGTGTCCAAGTTTGATCCATCTTCCATCGCGCTAGATTCACCAACAGGCTACATCCTTGAAGTCGACTTGGAATATCCACAATCTCTACATGATGCGCACAAAGACCTGCCGTTTTGTCCAATACATGAAAAACCGCCGGGTAAGCAGGGGGAAAAGCTGTTAGCAACCGTCTGTGATAAAAAACGCTACATCATTCACTATCGAAATTTACAGCAGTGCTTACGACATGGACTTAGCCTCACGAAAATCCATAGGGTATTACAATTCACACAATCCCCATGGCTACGTTCATATATCGAGTTAAATACGCAATTTCGAACGCTGGCCAAAAACGATTTTGAAAAGAATTTATTCAAATTGATGAACAATGCGGTGTTTGGCAAAACGATGGAGAATGTGCGCAATCATGTAGATGTAAAGCTTTTAACAAAATGGGAGGGCAGGTATGGCGCAGAGGCAATGATTTCGAAGCCAAACTTCCACAGCCGAAGTGTTTTTTCGGAAAACCTTATTGCTGTAGAATTGCGCAATCTCGAGGTGAAATTCAACAAGCCGATATATGTGGGTATGTGCATCCTCGACATATCCAAAACGTGCTTGTATGGATTTCATCACGAGTATATGGTGCCTCTGTATCGGGATAAGTGTAAAATCATGTATACCGATACAGATAGTCTCGTATATGACATTGAGAGCGATGATATGTACATGGACATGAAGCGCGACATTGTAAAATTCGATACGAGCGATTATCCGGTGGACAATAGGTATGGTATGCCGCTTGTCAACAAGAAGGTACCCGGTCTCATGAAAGACGAATGTAATGGTGCAATTATGACCGAGTTCATGGGACTTCGATCGAAAATGTATGCGACACGTGTTGAGGGTAAGAAGGACACTAAAAAAGTCAAAGGTGTCAAGAGCAGTGTTGTGGCTAGGACAATCACGTTTGACGATTATGCCCTATGCTTGAAGGAAGACATTGAAATGATGCGTAGTCAAACGTGTATTCGATCGAAGTTGCACAAGGTCTACACCATTCGTGAGACGAAAATCGCTCTAAGTCCTCATGATGATAAGCGGTATATCATATCTGGGACCTCTGAGACCCTACCATAGGGGCATTACAGCATACCGTTGTAACAAAGTATCATGCATATAAACTCGATGTAAAATTGTGTACATTTTTGTAAATACTTGATGTATAAAACTTGTGAAAATTGCGTATGTTTTTGTAAACATTAACTCGATGTAAAACTTGTTTGTTGTAAATATTTGATTTTGCAAAAATGGACTTTTGTAAGTAAAGGAAACGGCTTTTGTAATCCATGTGTACCCATTATTTCCCGCATACACTGTTCGAGAGTAGGGGGAAGAAGGGATTGGAGGGAGAGAAAACGCCTGCTGTGGCGCACCACGTTGACGGGTAGAAAGAGAGTCATAAAAGTCTAAATGTTTTTGGCCTTTTTTATTGACGACTACAAATCAGATTTACTTATCCAACTATTGTGGGCATTGTCGAAACCCAGCCATTTTACAAACATTCGATGACCGCGCTTCTTTAAAAATTTTTCTATGAGATAGATATCGGGGTACTTGACACGGAGAAGCTCTTGTTCGTAGAAACCATCGGCGATGGGTTCATCTTTATGGTCCTTCAAACGATACGTCACTGGATGCGTTTTCTTCACACGAGATACCGTAAATATTTCCGTTGTCCAATTTGGCGTGTAACCCTTTTCGAAAACACTCTTAAATTTGCTGATTCTCACTTTATCGCCAGGGGTGAATTTTGGTGGTGTTTTTATTGGCGGCTGAGTCTTATTGAAAACTTGCCGCAATATTTCCTTCTCATTCTCCGCGTTGACATTTCTCGGTTTCATCTTAATGGTACGGTGTACGGAATCATTATATTCAGCTACTAGATTATCAAGAATATCGATCCACTTATAATTACCACGAAGACTAAATTGCATCCACATCTTATTTTTCAATGTACGATTGAAACGCTCGCAAATGGATGCCTTCAAGTTGCTATATATTGAATACATGTGAATATTGTACTTTTTCATTAGGGATTTAAAGTGACAATTGTAAAATTCTTTTCCCTCGTCGACGTGCAAGTGCTGTGGTATGCGTCCCTTAACGAGTATCGACTTCATTGCGGCTGCTGCATCTTTACCACTCTTACTCAGCATTGGTACGGCCCAGGCGAATTTTGAGAAAGTATCGATGACGGTGAGGAGGAATTTATGTTTGGTGTTTTGATGTGCGTACGATGACATATCGACGAGATCAGCTTGCCAGGTCTCATCCAAGCCGCGGATGTCCACATGTCGACGCGGATAGTTTCGTCGAACAGGCTTATGTAGCTCCAGCACGAGAGCGCTCTTTTTCTCGTTCATTTTCTAGTCCACTCAGTGGCGCATCCAGTGCAGCAATGGTCCGTGAATTACGAATCACCAAATCTTGTAGATTTTTGACATTGGCCTCGAGTGTCTTTGCAATATCTCTTATCGTAGCTTCAAGTCCATTAACCAGCAGCTGATTACTCTCGTTCATTTCTTTGCGAATGTTCTTAATGATAGTTCGGGATCTTTTGTGTAAAGTATTTAGAGTGATGGCGTCGTCTTGTCCTTCCGGATTAGCGATGTTACACAATCGTTTCTGCCCCACGTCATAATGACCATCTGCGGTGGTTTTAACCCCAATCCCAGGTCGGCCTGGAGGACCTTGCTTACTGAGGAGTACACTCTGACGCAATTGGCGTCCAAACACATCGACACTCATGATGAGAATGCATACATTTTCCGACGCCGAGTTAATAAATTATTTCAGCTTCACGCAATTCCTCGATAATCGATATAATTTCATTCGCATGGGCCGAATTTCCGGTTGCTTGTGATGCCAGAAGTAGACGAAGACGGTCTACCAGCTCATTGGGATTGTCCCAATATACATAGTCCAATTGAGCGTTTTTTCTAGCCAGCTTATACGTTGGCATACCCTTTCCCACGTGGTGATCGGCTATATTTGCAATATAAGTGTTGAATTTGTGACAGGTATTACGTCGTATGGCCGCACTAGGCTTATAAAATTTTTTGTGAGCATTCGTCGCAATGACAATTTTTTCATAGTTTTTCTAATCGTCTGGTGTGAGAGTTTAGATATTGGGCACTTTTTTAAACAGCAGCTCAGTTAATCCAACAGTTTCCGCATAATTCACATCTCCCACACGAATATGTTGAGAGTCGAAATTTATCGGAGAATCACCAATCATTAATCGGTTGTTTGAGAGATTCCGCACACCATATGATACATCCAGGCTTGCTTTTCTATTTGTTCGTAACAGCAGGAGATATTCGGTGATTAAGTCATCGACATTTTGTGACTCATCATCATCATCATCCTCGTATATCAATTTGAAAGAATCTTGTGTTTCACTCTTGAAGGAATCGTGTGTCTCGTTCTTCAATTCATGTTTCACACTATTTATCGCATCTCCTTCTTTATCGTCGGGTTTTTCATCCTTGATTTCCTCCTTCGCTGGCTCACCGTTTTTGTATGACACCAATTTCTCCAATGGTCTGACTATAGGCTTAAAGACATCTCGCATTCTCTGCTCATCACTCTCTTTGCGAATTTTCATCATTCGATGCTTTCGTCTGATTGCATCGCTCGCCTTGGCAATTTCACGCAATACATTTTTTTCTCTCAACAGTTGTTCGCTCTTCATGTTGTCACTGTCGACGCGTGCACAATACTGCCTCTTGAACCACCAGCGACGAATCATTTATCAATGGTGAGAAAATCATCAAAACCTTGTCTATATCGACCCTCGTTCATATTGCTATCTTTGGCGATCGTGATAAATGCATACTTGTCGGAATTCCAGCATTTCATGCACATGTTTTTGAAGCATGTATAAGTCATATCCGTATTAACGTGATCGTTGTACACATATTTGAGATTCATATCATCCTGCTTGAAAAGCACCACGAAATTTGCATTATCTCTCACGAGATGTTTGGGGATACGGGTGTACGTCTGACAAAGATAAAAACTGTCTACAATCTCGTGTCTTCCCATGGAAAAGAATGCTCTAACATTATCCTGCTTTTCGCACGCAATATCATCAAAGATGAATATAGAGTGGGACCGTGCATCACTTGGTGCAATCACTTGTTCATGCTCATTGAATGGATTATATGTAACTCCATGCACAGGTTCAAGTAATTGTTCGAGCAACTTGTACTTTGGTTGCTTCAGCGACTTGGAATACAAATAAATGTTCTCAAATCTCAAGCCATTGGGATGGATGATGAGAGTGAGCAAAGCATTGGTTTTTCCACAATTTGATGGACCACAAAACACCGCACGTATGCTATCCGGCAATAACTGTCCATGACGCTTTTGTCTTTTCTCCCGGCCATCTTCGACAAATTCATCGAAATTTATCACGGGAAGGCTACCTCCGTGAGTTTGCTTCTTGGATGCCATCTCGCACAGGACTAATGGGAAAATCATATAAATAGCATTTTTATACGGATTCGCCGTCAGTCGGGTATTGTCTTTAGACATGATCGTTCATAGCGGTAAAGGTGTCGTCAATCGCCTAATCAACAATCTACCCGTTGAATTGCATCTGCCTGGTTATCAATATTGCGGACCAGGCACAAAGTTGGCCAAGCGTCTTGCTCGTGGTGATCCGGGCATTAATCCATTGGATGCAGCTTGCAAACAACACGATATTGCATATTCGAAAAATCCGGATAATCTTGAAGCGAGACATTTGGCGGATAAAGTGTTGGCTGAACAGGCTTGGCAACGAGTTAGTGCGCGAGACGCTAGTATCGGTGAAAAAGCCAGTGCTTGGGGCGTGGCAAATATTATGAAGACAAAGAGAAAATTTGGTATGGGGATAAAGGCCCGCAAGCGTGGCGTTTGTTTGAAAAAAATAATTGGCGCTGCGAAGAAGACAATGATTCAAAGTGATGATCAACATAAGATTATTAAATCAGCTCTAAAGGGTGCTCGTGCAGCTGTAAAGATGCAAGGTGGTAAAGTACGCAGACCTCGAGTTCTACCTGTACCCCATAAAATTGGTGGTTTATTACCGTTCCTCGTGCCCATTTTTGCGGGTCTTAGCGCTGCGGGTGCTTTGTCAGGTGGTGCGGCGAGCATAGCTAAAGCGGTAAATGCTGCTCAAGCAGCTAAACGTGAATTGGATGAAAGTAAGCGCCATAATCGAACAATTGAAGCGATCGCATTGGGTAAAGGCTTACATCTGAAACCATATAAGCAGGGATTGGGTCTTCATATTAAGCCAAAAAACTAGAAGTTACGCTACCTCACCGACCTCTCACCGACATCGATCTTCGCAAATATGCGAAAATCCTAAAAATTCCACATTTTCGTGGAGTTTACATGCGCGATACATTGCCAGCGAGCGGGCCCCTCAAATGTGAAGCAGCAATCGTAAATTTGGATGAAAATGTTGGTCCTGGAACACACTGGGTCGCTTACAAAAAGACTGGATGGAAAGTCCTGTACTTTGATAGTTTCGGCAACCTTCCATCACCATCCGAACTCATGAGATATTTTCGTGTTGGTAGCGTAAATTATAATTATACTGGATATCAGGAGTATGATACGATTGAATGTGGACATTTGTGTCTCAAATTTCTTTGTCGGCAATTCCAGCACAAAGACAAATATACACTATATATAGGGGGGAAATGACGTGGAGAATTCAGTTGTTAATTTACCAGCATCATGGATGAAACTTTAACATTGACCATATCTGGCTCATCATCCATACTCGAGGTGCAATACTTTCCCCCCATCGAACTCTCCCCACACAAAAATTATACTCTCGGTCTCGTGAAATTGTTGACTTTCAACTCTATTCCCAATATCGACAATGGTCACGATAAACTTTACGTGGGAGAAGAGGTCTTGACGATACCTACGGGTAGTTATGAAATAGAGGATATCGAGACGTTTGTACAAGCAGAGCTCTCGCGTAAAAACATCAGCATCAGCATTAAACCCAATAATAATACGCTACGCAGTGAGATCGAGTGTGATCATGATGTAAATTTTGAGCCGACAGATTCTATTGGACATCTACTAGGCTTCACCGCACGCAAATTGGAAGCCAATAAAAGACATGAATCTGACCTTCCTGTAGCCATTCTCAAAGTGAATGCCCTACCCGTTGAGTGCAACATTACCGCTGGTACCTATATTAACGGACAAAAAGTACACACAATTCATGAATTCTTTCCATCTGTGCCACCGGGCTATAAGATCATTGAAGTTCCCTCACATGTAATTTATCTGCCGATCACAAGTCGAACGATTGATACGATACAGCTTCGCATAGTGGATCAGGACGGTGATTTGGTAAATTTCCGCGCCGACGTAATCACCATACGCCTGCATATAAAGTCGTGATGGGTATAGTTTTCAATAGATCTTCCAATAACAATAAACAACCATAGATAAAAACGATCAGTCGTCGGCCAGCGCCCAAAGTGCTAACACCTCAAAACGTGCTACTCTTGAAGAGTTTGGGTCTCAAAGTGCGTGGCGAAAGCGTGTAAAAAATTATTTAGTCTGTGCTCTGTGCATCTGCTGCGTGAAATGGAAGAAGAAATCGTAGACATTCAGACACCCGTGGTCTTTGATGAATCCATCATCCATTGCGAGATTCACGCTCATCAGCCATATGCATCTTCAACCTTCAATAACAGCGATGAAATCCGTATTGCCATCCAACATCAAGACCTCTCCATCCTGCCAAGCAAGAGTTCCCTACACATATGTGGGAAATTATCCAAGCGTGATGGGATGCCAACCGCTGCTACAAGTCTCGTAAACAATGCCATTTGTCATTTGTTTGAGGAAGTGCGATATGAATTGAATGGCATAGAAATCGATCGTAATAAGAATGTTGGCTTTACGAGCGTAATTAAGGGATATTCGTCTCTCTCACCGGCCAAAAGTTCTATGCTCGAGAACACTGGATGGCTCGATGTCGAAGAGACCAAGCAGATTGTAGATGTATCGGGAAACTTTGATGTGTGTATACCGCTCAGCATGCTCCTCGGCTTTGCCGAAGATTATCGTAAAATTGTCGTAAATGCCAAGCACGAGTTGATTCTCACGAGATCAAAGACCGATGATAATGCCATTGTACAAACGGCCGCCGAAGACTACAAACTCGTATTGCATAAAATAGAATGGCTCGTACCGTATGTAACAGTCTCGGATCAGCGAAAAATTCAGCTGTTAAAGTTTCTCGCCAAAGATGCACCAATCTCCATGAGTTTCCGAACATGCGAACTGTATGAATATCCTCTGGTGCCTGCCACCTCTAAGCACGTGTGGTCTGTGAAAACTTCGAATCAACTGGAGAAGCCACGTTATGTCATTCTCGCGCTGCAGACGGGACGGAAAAATAAGAAACAACAAAATGCGAGCCACTTTGATCATTGTAACCTGAGCGATGTCAAACTTTACTTCAACTCACAATGCTATCCATATGGAAATTTGAATTTGAACATTGACCAAAATCAATATGCTCTACTCTACGAGATGTACGCAAACTTTCAACCGACCTATTACAACAAAGAGGCTGAACCATGGCTGAGCAGGATTGAATTTTTAGAAAAAGCCCCCCTCGTTGTCATTGACTGCTCAAAACAAAACGATTCTCTGAAGTCCGGCCCTGTTGACGTGCGTCTTGAGTTCGAATTGAAAAATAATATTCCGCCACAAACTTCAGCTTACTGCATGATCCTCCATGATCGCATTGTCGAGTACAATCCAATCAGCGGTGGGGTAAAAAAATTGGTATAAAATCATGCTGATGATTCGCACCCGCATCAGTCAACATGGAGCTTATCGTCGATGTACAGGGCTTCAAGAGACCCACGAACAAATTTGTCCTGAAGGAGATGTCCATCATCAAACTCCACAAGGATGCTGAACCGCTGACGCTCACCTTCGACGCACCATTTGCATGGGACTCTCTACCGGCCAAGTAAAAAATGACAAACAAGTGGTTGGAACGCAATTTCCATGGAATACGATGGGAACACAGCGGCATACCGTACGAGGCAGCTAGAACGACAATTCGAGGAATCTTGCAAGGAGCTCCTACCATCTATGCCAAGGGATTCGAGAAGTGCTCATGGCTATCGAGATTCACGGATTCAGCAACAAAAGTCATCGATCTGGAGAATCTGGACTGTCCATCGCTGCAGAAGTTGCCGAAAATCACGAAATCCAAATGCCCGCATCATTCCTCCAACATGAAATACAATTGCGCCCATGCAAATGTAAAATCACTGAAAAGCTGGTTGAGTGTATACGAAGCGTTGTGTGAGCGAGGGTTTTTTTTTTTTTAATGAATAAAAACATTTTGAACAAATATCGTTCTCTCCATTTATTTCCACTATCTATGGCGAATACAGTTTGACGACATTTTTCTTTTTTTTTTTTACATTATATTCGATGAAAAAGTTTTTTTTGTACATTTTTACATAGCACTAAGCGTTGAAAACTCTATCATGATGACTGTGATGCAAACAGTCTTTGCACTCTACGATGGTGACGATGCCAGCTGCCGCTGAACTCGTTCTTTCCACCGGGCCTTCACGAGCGTTCTTTTCCACCATACTCAGACTCAAGCGTCGAAAACTCTACGATGATGATGATGATGACTGTGATGCAAACAGTCCTTGCACTCTACGATGGTGATGATGCTGGCTGCTGTTGAACTTGCTGTTTCCGCCGGGCCTTCACGAGCATTCTTTTCCACCATACTCAGACTCGACGGAACTCGACGCTGTTGTATTTTCCACCAATGTACTTCATGTAGAGTTGACCATTGCGCGCCAGTTGCAGCATACTCTCGAACATTTTCACATCTTGATCGAAGGCCTTTACCAGCCGCGCTGCACAGTAGGAGAAAAGCCCAAAAACCTGGCCAAAACCCCAAAAAATAAATTTTCGAAATAGGGTCAGTTGAGTAGTCATTCAGGTAGAGGACTAGTAACTGCATTCTATTGTGGAAGGGAAAGCCCTTTAATTGTATACCTGCGCCGCAGCGTCAGTTGGCAGTTAGTGTTCGTGAAGAGTGTACGTGTCACGCGCTGAACAGACGAAAATAACGCTGACTTCAAAAACCCATAACTTTAAAGTGACGGGTTTAATTTCAATTCTGCAACATGGATACGACTTCTGGAGGTATGTAGAACATGTTTTTACATCGGTTGAATCTAAAGTTTATGTATAAATGATTGAAATGTAGTATAGCCTTCGGCATAAATAAAATTGAATAATTGTGAAAACTTATATTTTCAACGGTCCGAAAAGTTATATATTTTGTCACATTTTGCAAAGCTCCTAGTCTCGGCCTTTAGTTTAATGTATAAGCTTTCGAAATTTACAAGAGTTACCTGCGGAAAACGTGCGTCTTGTCCGTTATGATTTTTTTCGCATCGTGCGGTAGCCGAGCGTGCACGCGGCACTATTGAGCAGCCTCTGCGCCTCTACCTGAGAATGGGTGAAGTAGCATCATAACGGACAAGACGGCTGTTATACGCTTGAAATAAATTATTTTAATATATATGTATGTGTATATATATATATATATAAATTTTCTGTGATTTAATTATGATATATACGTATGCATATTGAGACGGAAAAGACCGTCTCATGAAATCAACAGCAGAATATCGCCCCAAGGAGACCTAAGAGTCAAGCGATTTCGGGCAACGGAAGGGGGAAAGGGTAAAAACATACCAAGACCAAGAAGTCCGCCATGTTAGTCGAACCGACCACACTAATTAAATTAATGGCGGACGATAACAAAGGGAGACTAACGGTCACCGAGGTAAATTCAGACGCATACAGAAGAGAGGGAAAAGCGGTAAAATCTGGATAACCGCTAATCTAATTAAAGGAAGACGGAAGAGAAGGGGACCGAAAAAGCGGTAAAATATGGGTATAAAAGGACGATAATTTTGGAGGAAAGACACTTTTTGAGTCACTCGTGGATCGACAAGTACTGCTGGACCAAGTACAGCCCTCGCGGAGTGGAAAGGTCTGGAACACGGAACGTTGAGAAACAAGAGAAACAAGGAGTCGCGCCAAAAAGGCATACGAGAGCTCTATTCATTTTTTGGGAGATAACAAGTACTGCTGGACCAAGTACAGCCCTTGCGGAGTGGAAAGGTCTGGAACACGGAACGTTAAGGAACAAAAAACGAAGAAGAATTGAATAAAATTAAATTTGTGAGAAAATATTGGAAAAACAAAGAAAAATTAAAAAGAGCAATAAGGAAAGTTAACCATTTAGGGGTAACGGCGAATTATCGAAAAATAAATAGGAAATTTATCGCAGGAGAAAATAGGATATGAGAAGGTATCATTACGAGCAAGCTGGACGATAGATATAAGGGAAAATTATTTAATATTGGAAAAGACGAGAAATAATATATTAGGAGATAAGAAAGTATACGCTACAGTCATACGAAACAGACACCCACACATACACACACTCACACACACACTTGCAGAAAAGCAACGCAATAATCGAGTAATGAGGATCAGGAGCACAGAAAGTACAAGGAGGTATCCCGCAATTACGAGAGCCCCGAAATCTATGCAAAAAAGGGTCGTTCGAGTGCTCGCGGCATATCACTCGATTAAACTATCATAGACAGGTAGGTGGCGACATCGCACGCCAAGATCTAGGACCGGGCGACAAATTATCGACGCGCGATAATCGATCGGGAGATAGCGTAGATCACCGCGACTCGAAGGGCAGCGCTAGGGTGGGGGAAGTGGATCTCGACGCGTGACGAGAGAGAGCGCGCGCCTACGACCCGTCGAGCGCGAGTCCTAGCGCCACGAGTGAGAGAGCGCGGTGACTAGACGCGCTCGAAGGGAAAGTCACAAGGGAAAGTACCGCGGCGTATAGGCCAAGCATCGATACCTACCGCGCCGCTAGCGACCACCCGTGATAATCGATATCGATCCAGGATAAAAGCTCAAGCTGACCGAAATGTACCGTGCGAGTAATCAGTAATTAACCGACCGAGACATACATTGCGAAATACACTATAAAACAACACAAACAATACATTACACTCATACATAGCGTTATTTTATTTTATATCGAGCCATAAAAAAAACTTGAATAAATCATATTTTGTTAAAAATACCCAAAACACCTGAGTTTCTACTAATTTCTTCCCTGTTCGAGTCCCCGAACCTATAAATTTATTTGTAACGAATTAACACCCGTTACAATATATACATATACATATTAAAATCAACCACATAAAAATTTCTTAAATATGAATGAAATGTTATAACATTCAAATAAAATATTTGAATATATATATATTATATAGTAAGCAAAGCTTTCTTTTAACCAAATCCATGTCAATATTTTCTGTCTAATTTTCTTAAAATTATTTCAATTATTGCGGTTATTTATTTGGTAAAATAATGTACATTGTTCAAGTTTTTGTATTAATTGAAAATTTTATCTTTTCCTTTAACACCAATTTTCTACAATTTTATGTCTTTATTACAGGATCCGGTTACAAAGAATTGGTGCTGACAAGGAAAGAAGTATTTCTGATAATCAGCGAGCATTTATCCGATAAATTCGCTTCCTTGATCGAATTTATGGTAGAAAAAATTTCCAAGGACACCGGACGTACAGTTGTAGTGCCTGAGGACTCGAAACAGACTTTTTCGATACTCTTCAATCAAATGAGAACGAGGTGGCAACAAGCTCACAGAAAATCCTGTGTATTTTTCAAGAATAACGGTGAATGGCTTAGCAAGCAGGTATGTTTTGCCGCACCTACAGACACTGTAGTAACAAGCCCGGGTAATACGGGCGGCCGCCCGTCCCTTGAGTTTACAATGTCCAGTGAAAGATCTAAACGAAGGAAGACCCAAGATATTCGTACATCGTTCAACTCGGTCGAGTTAGCATACGCTACTCAGATGAGCCTTCGCTCTTCAGGACAATCCGACGCCGCAAAAGTTATTAAGGACGTAACAATGACGAGTCCTTTAAGAGCTTCCAAGTATCGTAAAGCTTACTCAGCAACGGATGAAATGACTTTATCCGAAGAGGCTGCACTTTCCGCTATGATTGAATATAAATTCTCCAAGAGTACTTACCAGGGAATGAGAAGATTAGGGAAGGAAAATAACTGTAAGCTATATCCGTCTTACGAAAAAGTGATGAAAGCAAAAAAGCGTTGTTATCCACCACGTGATGCAATCAGGATTACAGAGAGTAGTGCAGAAGTCCAACTACAGGCACTATTAGATCATACAGTTGAACGTATTTTACTCGTCCAAAATGTACTCATTCAAAGATTGACTCCAGATAATGTTCGTAAAATGGACTTGATTTGCAAGTGGGGTTGCCATGGAAGTTCTGGGCAAAGTGAATATAAGCAGACGTTCAGTGATGACAGCAAATCTGATGCGCATGTATTCTTTACTTCAGTCGTGCCATTACAACTCGTGTGTTATGATCAACAATCGAAGGAAGAAATAGTTGTTTGGAAGAACCCCAGACCCTCGTCTCCACGATTTTGTAGACCGCTTAGACTACTGTTTCTACGCGAAGACACAGAGTCAACACTTAATGAAGTCCAAATTGTTGAAGATCAAATAAAGTCACTTCGTCCATTCGAAAGTGTAATAGATGGAAAATAAATTTCAGTAATGTACAAGTTGTTGTTCACCATGATAGATGGTAAAGTTTGCAACGCTGTATCATTGACGAAATCTGCTCAACGGTGCTATTTGTGTGGAGCAACCAGCAAAGATTTTAATGCCATCGACACTGTATTGCAAAGGGAAATCAATGAAACAAATTTGAAGTTCGGATTGTCGACGCTGCATGCGTGGATACGGTGCTTCGAGTATTGCTTACACGTGTCTTACAAACTCGGCATTAAAAAATGGCAAGCTCGAAGTGCCGAAGAAAAAAAAATTACCCAGGAACGCAAGAGGGCCATTCAAGAAGGATTCAAGAAGCAATTGGGTCTAAATATCGATCGCCCAAAGCCTGGATACGGCAGCAGCAATGATGGCAACACAGCTCGGCGATTCTTTGAAAATTCGACGGTTTCCGCTGCGATAACGGGGGTCAACGAAGAAGTTATTAAACGCTTGTACGTAATCCTACAAGTTATATCGTGTGGCCACGAGATAAACTGTGAAAGATTTGAACAGTATGCTATTGAAACGGCAAGAAAGACCGTTGCATTATACCCTTGGTACTCCATGCCTACTTCGGTGCACAAACTATTAATTCATGGTCCAGTGATAATAACTCATGCTCTATTACCAATCGGCCAATTATCCGAAGATGCTCAGGAAGCTCGAAACAAAGACATCAAACGATATCGAGAAGATTTTGCGCGAAAAAGTTCCAGGGTTAAAAACATGGAAGATGTTTTTCATCGGCTCTTAGTTACTTCTGATCCGTACATTTCAAGTGTCAGAAGACTACCACAGAAGAAGCTGAAGAGTTTGTCGCCGGAAGCTGTAGCGATGTTGATCGCTCCTAAAGTGACCGCTGCAGCAGACGAATTTTGCGCCGAGATTGAAGCCGTGCCGGGAGTTGTAATAGATACAAACTCGGATAATGATTCTGACTCCGACTCCGACTCCGATTACGATTTTGATTAAGAATAAAATTTTCTATTTTTGAAACGTTCCGTATGTATTTTGGAAATAAAAATAATAATTGCGTAGAATACACTGTTCACGTTTATTTTATTATGATGATTTTTTTAAATATATTAATTTATCTATTTAGCAGGATACTCGGCCATTTTGTTTATAACAATTTGCTGTAAGCTCTTTGTTGCAAGTTATAAACAATAGGTATCGGACAATAGGTATCAGATTGGTAATCAGCGACCTTGAAAACCCGTATATACCAATTTTTGTCAACATCTGGTAACTTTTTAACGTTCATGTCGGCCATATTGGATTGGCCATTTTTTTTACGATAATTTGGCTTGCGGATTCGTAACCAGCGACCTTGAAAACCCGTAAATACCAATTTTTGTCGACATCTGGCAACTTTTTAACATTCATGTCAGCCATATTGGATCGGCCATTTTGTTTACGATAATTTGGCTTTCAGATTCGTAATCAGCGACCTTGAAAACCCCTGTAAGCCAATTTTCATTCCCGTCAAAGGTCATTTGAGGTTTTGGCCAGGTTTTTGGGCTTTTCTCCTACTGCGCGCTGGCAAGAAGATGGCAAACTCATTTGCAACGTCCACGATGTAGCGTTTTCCAAACTTGGTCTGTACAGCTCTCATGTCCGTGATTTGATGATCCGTATGGACGTGGAGTTCTGACAGCTTCTTCGTTGGGAGGAATTCCGCCATCAGGCTGACTTTGTTGATATTCGAGAGATCCATTTTCACTCTTTTTCAAAGTTCTTTTCGGAGAAGTTGATGGTGCGGTGGAATAGTGCAGTCTGAGCTTGGTCCATGAAATCATAAGCTCCCTCGTAGCCCCTCCACTCAGATTTTAAAATCTTCTCCCCACTTATCCCATCATAGGTGCGTTTAACAGGTTCAAACACGTTCGAAGAGCCCCGCACGTAGAGCATTTCCCCCCTCGCAACACTTTCCACAGTCCCGACGTTGGGGTGGGGGGCCATCAATGTGATCCTTCATCTGTGGCGTATTATAATGCTCCATGCATGGAAGATACGATATCACTTCACTATCGTTCCGATGATGCTCCGGCAAACGATCCCACAGTAAACCAATAAAGTTACCCCAATACTTTAGGAGCAAGACCTTTGGAACATGTTCGAGCTCGTTTTTGGTCAAGTCCAGGGGGTGCTTGGCCGGATGCACTGCGTACATACTCGCACATCTGAACATCTTGACGTAATGTTGTGGAATGAAACCTCGACGGGTTGAAACTTGTTTTGGAATAACGCTGCAGCTGCATGCAATAAATAAAGCATTTTATGGGCTTTGAAGGGCCACCCTTCATATGGGAACTATCGTTATCTCACTCCCGAAAATTTTCCTAGCCATAGATGGGAGTCCCCCCCCCCCACATACACACACACACACACACACACACACACACACACACACACACACACACACACACACACACACACACACACACACACACACACACACACACACACACACACACACACACACACACACACACACACACACACACACACACACACACACACACACACACACACACACACACACACACACACACACACACACACACACACACACACACACACACACACACACACACACACACACACACACACACACACACACACACACACACACACACACACACACACACACACACACACACACACACACACACACACACACACACACACACACACACACACACACACACACACACACACACACACACACACACACACACACACACACACACACACACACACACACACACACACACACACACACACACACACACACACACACACACACACACACACACACACACACACACACACACACACACACACACACACACACACACACACACACACACACACACACACACACACACACACACACACACACACACACACACACACACACACACACACACACACACACACACACACACACACACACACACACACACACACACACACACACACACACACACACACACACACACACACACACACACACACACACACACACACACACACACACACACACACACACACACACACACACACACACACACACACACACACACACACACACACACACACACACACACACACACACACACACACACACACACACACACACACACACACACACACACACACACACACACACACATGCACACATTTGGCTAAGTTTTATATATATATATATATATATATATATATATATATATATATATATTGTAACGGGTGTTAATTCGTTACAAATAAATTTATAGGTTCGGGGACTCGAACAGGGAAGAAATTAGTAGAAACTCTGGTGTTTTTGGGTATTTTTAACAAAATAGAATTTATTCACGTTTTTTATGGCTCGATATAAAATAAAATAGCGCTATGTATGAGTGTAATGTGTTGTTTGTGTTGTTTTATAGTGTGTTTCGCAATATATTTCTCGGTCGGTCAATTACTGATTACTCGCACGGTACATTTCGGTCGGCTTGAGCTTTTATCCTGGATCGATATCGATTATCACGGGTGGTCGCTAGCGGCGCGGTAGGTATCGATGCTTGGCCTATACGCCGCGGTACTTTCCCTTGTGACTTTCCCTTCGAGTGCGTCTAGTCACCGCGCTCTCTCACTCGTGGCGCTAGGGCTCGCGCTCGACGGGTCGTAGGCGCGCGCTCTCTCTCTTCACGCGTCGAGATCCACTTCCCCCACCCTAGCGCTGCCCTTCGAGTCGCGGTGATCTACGCTATCTCCCGATCGATTATCGCGCGTCGATAATTTGTCGCCCGGTCCTTGAACTTGGCGTGCGATGTCGCCACCTACCTGTCTATGATAGTTTAATCGAGTGATATCTCGCGAGCACTCGAACGACCCTTTTTTGCACAGATTTCGGGGCTCTCGTAATTTCGGGATACCTCCTTGTAAATTCTGTGATCCTGATCCGCGTTACTCGATTATTACGGTGTTCTTCTGCGGGTGTGTGTGTGTGAGTGTGTATATGTGTGGGTGTCTGTTTCGTATGACTGTAGCGTGTACTTTCTTATCTCCTAATATAATATTTCTCGTCTTTTCCAATATTTAATATTTTTCCCTTATATCTATCGTCCCGCTCGCTCGTAATGATACCTTCTCGTATCCTATTTTCTCCTGCGATAATCTTCCTATCTATTTTTCGATAATTAGTTGTCACCCTTAAATGGTTAACTTTCCTTATTGCTCTTTTTAATTTTTCTTTGTTTTTCCAATATTTTCTCACAAATTTAATTTAATTTAATTCTTCTTCGTTTTTTGTTCCTTAACGTTCCGTGTTCCAGACCTTTCCACTCCGCAAGGGCTGTACTTGGTCCAGCAGTACTTGTTATCTCCCAAGAAATGAAGAGAGCTCTCGAATGCTTTTTTGGCGCGACTCCTTGTTTCTCTTGTTTCTCAACGTTCCGTGTTCCCAGCGTTTCCTTCCACTAGGGATGTACTTTGCCAAGCAGTACTAGTCGATCCACGAGTGACTCAAAGAGTTCTTTCTAATGCTTTTTAGGTGCGACTCCTTGTTTCTCTCCTTTCTCAACGTTCCGTGTTCCCAGCGTTTCCTTCCACTAGGGATGTACTTTGCCAAGCAGTACTAGTCGATCCACGAGGGACTCAAAGAGTGATTTTCCTCCCAAATTATCGTCCTTTTATACTTCTATTTTACCGCTTTTTCGGTCCCCTTCTCTTCCGTCTTCCTTTAATTAGATTAGCGGTTATCCGGATTTTACCGCTTTTCCCTCTCTTCTGTATGCGTCTGAATTTACCTCGGTGACCGTTAATCTCCCTTTGTTATTGTCCGCCATTAATTTAATTAGTGTGGTCGGTTCGACCAACATGGCGGACTTCTTGGTCTTGGTATGTTTTTACCCTTTTCCCCTTCCATCTCCCGAAGTCGCTTGACTCCTATGTCTCCTTGGGGCGATATTCTGTTGTGTATTTCATGAGACGGTCTTTTCCGTCTCATTGTCCCCCTTGGCTCTTTGTGTTTTGGGTCGCTACTTCAGCGATCCAAATCACGAAGAGTCACAAAAAAAAATGTCTTCTCAACGACTTTGCGCCTATTTTCTTCTATGAATTTGCCCTTGTTGTATCTGTTCTACCGGGCCGCTGCCCATCAATTTATTTCCCCCCCCCCCTCTTAATATTAAACGCTCGCTCGTTTGTTTGGGCCGCTGCCCTTCATCCGCAAAACGCAATAACTTAATACACCTTTATGTTTTCTGTTTTCTTTTATTCAAGTTACAGAGAGGCGAGGCTGTTGTCATCGTCGCTGTCGCTCGTTTCGTTCTCGTTGTCGTATAGTCCCATCTCCCAAAAAAATTGTTCCTCCTCGCTGTCGTAGTTGTTGTCGTTCCAGGTTGTCTCTGCGTCGCTGTTGTTGCCCTCGTCGCTCCCGTTGTCTTCTCTTTCTCCGGTGTCATTGTTGTTCACGTCGGTGGTCTGGTGAGGCGTCTCGTTGGCGTCGTTGTTGTTGGTGTTGTTGTTCGTCCATTGTTGCTCAGTCTCTCGTTGTATCTCGTCGTCCCCGTAACGGCTCCCCTTCGCCTCGAGTCTTGGTGCGCCCGGACAGGGATCTCGTATCGCCAACTTACATTCCATGAACATTTCGGCCAAACGCATCCCTTTGTTTGGCCCTTCATTTTCCAGAAACAGATCCATGACGACGATGTTGGGATTGGACGACGTGCCCCATATCCTCAGCGTCCAGGTCGACCCCTCCCCTGCCGTCTGAGCTAATAGTCTTTCCTCCTTTGTCCAGGGTCCGTCCCGAGGAATTAAGTCTCCATGGGTGGCGGGGATCGCCTGATAGGGGCATGCGAGTGCCGCCGGAGGTGCCGTGTAACACTCCTCCATTGTTGCGGTCACCCACATACCCCAATCACCCAGCCATAGGTACCATGTTCCGTCGTCCTTGAGGTTTTCAAGGGTCGCCCGGTGGAAACATTCTTCTTTCCGGTACAGCAGGGCTCGTCCCGGATAGCCTTCCTCCTCGATCATGGGGTGGATTCCGGGCTCCTCCATGGCCATCTCCTGGTAAGTCCTTATGATCGCGGTGTCTCGTCCGTTATTCAAATGTAAATATATCTCATTTGGGCTCACGACACCCGCTATTGTGACTCCTTCGTACGTCTCTCGCAATGTCTCCGTTGGGAAGTTCCGATACATGTTTACTTGGTGCGTGGTGACGGTTGACTGATCGTCGGTCCTTTTGATTTTCGACGCGTTAATTATCCCCTCTTCATTAATTTCCAGACGGTTTTCCGGGGTACCACCCTTTAATATTCTCATCGGTGACTTCAAATAATTCATATTCATTCTCCTTTTTCGCGTCGTATTGCTGGATCTTCCTAGGATTTGCCGCTTGCTTCACGACGATCGTATTTCGCTTAGATCCGGCTGCCGATTGGTCTACTGCCTTTTCTTGTGGAATTTCCGCCTGTTTTCTCCTTTTTACCGTTCGCTCTGACTTTGTCCATCGTTGTCTTTTCTCCGGGGTCTTTCTCCAGGACTGCTGTGGGATTCTTTTCTTTTCCTCCATTTTCTTTCTTGACTAGTTTCTTGCTGGCGCGGCATCACTTTATATACTCCTCGCCCCGTGAAATTTTCCTCGTAAGATTCTCGACCCCCTTTGAACTTATTTATTTTTCAGTTTTCTTTTCTTCCGCTAGGTACCGCTTCAGAAGGCTTGCGTGAAATTTTCCTCGTTCTTTTTTGTTATTGGTATCCTCCAAAAGGTATGTTGCAATTCCTACACATTTTTTTATGGTGTATGGTCCTTCGTATAGGGGCATAAATTTCGCGGTTCTTTGTTTTGTCGGATCCGAGACATTTAGTGCTCGCACTAAAACGCGTTCGCCGATTTCGAACGTGACCGTTTTATGCGTGTTATTGAACTTTTCTGCCCTTTTAGCTCCTTTTCTTTTTATCCTTTCCCGAACTAATTCGATTTTTTGTTCATAGGTGAGGGTCGTTTCTTGTCCCTTTTTTATCGCGAGCACCCACTCTCTCCAAATACGATAAGGTTTTTTCTTTAATTGTAATTCGGTCGGCGTGAACTCGGTGGTTTCGTGCTGCGTATCGTTAATGCAATCTTGTATTATGGGTACCCATCGATACCATCCTGAGTGTTTTTCCGTGAGGAAGGTTCTAAAGAATCGCCCGAGCTCTCTGTTTACCCGCTCGACCATATTTCCTTGTGGATGTCGTATCGATGAAAAGACCCCTTGTATACCTTCGTTTTTTAGCTGCTCCAACCAGATTTTCGAAGTAAATTGAGTGCCATGGTCGAATTGAATTCTTTTAGGTTTACCATATTTTGGAATGTAGTCCTTGAATATTCTATTTATGGTTGCCGCTGTATTTGCCTTTTTTAACGGATATAATTTGACGAACTTGGTAAACGTATCGATGGCTACCAGGATGTGTTGCGTTCCCCCTACTGATTTTGGCAAGGGTCCGTAAAAATCTATTGAAATGAGGTCGTTTGGACCTTCTGGACTTATCGTTTGCATGTTGGCATAGTTCGTTTGAACTGCAACCTTTACTCTTTGGCATACGTCGCACCTTGCTATTGTTTGTCGGACTTTTTTTGCCATATGGGGGCAAGTAAAGTCTTCATTAATTAAGTGGAAGATCTTTCGTGCTCCTTGATGCCCGTAAATCTCGTGGCACTCCTTTATGAAGTTGGATACCAATTCTTCTGGCAATATGACCTTCCATCTTCCTGTTCTATCATATTTTTGTAGGCATCCTTCGTTGATTCTGTATTTTTTGTTTTCCTCTTGGTCTTGGCAGTTTTTCCACGTTTCTTGGAGATTTTCTTGACTCTGTTGGATCTGTCCGATCCTTTTGAATTTTTGTTTAATTTCCCCCGACGGTTGTCTGGCAAGAATTGCTGTGAGTATGATCTTTCCAGGGGTCTTCTTCTGCTCGTCCCCCTGAAATTCGTATGGCCTGCTTAGAGCGTCTGCAACCTCGTTGTTCTTTCCAGGGCAGTGTTCGATTTCCAGATCATAGTCTTGGATCAACAACGCCCATCTCAGCAGTCGGTCCCCGATGAATCGTCCCGTTTTTAAGAATGTTAACGCCTTGTGATCGGTTATTATTTTGATCCGGGCGCCTAACAAGTAATTTCTGAATTTTTGAAGTGCCCATACAATTGCCAGTAGCTCTTTTTCCGTTGTTGTATATCCTATTTCTGCACCTTTGAATGTGCGGCTCGCGAAAGATATTACACCTGTGTTGCCCTCCGCATCTTCCTGACTTAGGACGGCTCCAACTGCGTAATCGCTCGCATCTGTTGTCAGGGTGTATTTTTGTTTTGGATCAGCATGTTTGAGCATTACAGTCTCTATGAACAGTTGTTTAACCCGTGTAAATGCCCTTTCTTCCTCCGTCCCCCATTTCCATTTCCGGTCCTTTTTTAGTAGCTCTAAAAGCGGCACGGTTTCTTTTGCGTGTTTGTCAGTAAACTTGCTGTAGAAATTTACGAGTCCCAGAAATCCGCGTAACTGTTTTATGTTCCTCGGTGGCAGGTATTCCCTGATTGCTTGGATCTTCTCGGGTTGTGGTCGTATCCCCGTGGTTGTCAAAATGTGTCCCAGGAACGATATTTCATGCTGAAAGAATCTTGATTTCTTGAAGTTTAAGGTCATGTTGTGGTAGCTGATTTTTTCAAACAATTGATGTAGATGTGTTAAATGGTGTGTTTCGTCTTTTGACATACATAGCAGATCATCTACAAAATTTATGACCGAGTTTCCAAGATCCTGAAGCACGATGTCCAAACCTCTAATTAGGCTAGCCGTGCTCGTCTTTAACCCGAATGGTGTTACGGTGAATTGGTAGCATTTCCCGTCGTGTTGGAAGGCGGTATATGGTCTCGATTCTTCATCTAGTGGAATTTGCCAGAAACTGCTTGTCATGTCCAAACTTGACATGATTTTTATCCCTCCACATCTTTGAAATATTTCGTCGGTCGGCGGGGCATTGTCATGATCTTCTATCAGGAATGTGTTGAGTTGTCTGGCATCTAGGCATAATCGTACCGATCCATCCTTTTTTATCACAGTTACCAGTGGATTTATAAAACGGCTCTTCGCCCGTTCGATGACGCCATGATCCAACATTCTTTGAATTTCCTCTTGGACTTTTTCGCGGTACTGTATTGGTACGGGATATGAACGGTGAATGTACGGCTCCGGATTTTTTAGGACCAACTTGTGGACGTATGCGTGCATTCGCCCCGGTTTTTTACTGAAAATGTGCCTGTACTGGCCAATTAATGCCTTGAATTGGTTTCTCATATCCTCCGGTAGATTTGGACAGTTCTCCAATTGTTGATCAACCTCGTCTTCGGTCAATTCGTCATCTATGGTACTTTCAATCTCGGAAATTTCTGCCAATTGCTTGTTTTCCCTTTGACACACCCATTTCCCTTCCTCAAATTCCGCGACGATTTTATCTTTCACTTTAAGGGTTCCCTGGTGCGCATCGATCCCCACTCGTAGTTCTAGCATCCCGTCGACGCCTAGTATAGCCGGTCTACTCATTTTTGGGATTACCAACAGTTGAAGTATTCCTGTTGCGTCGTAAAGTTTTGCTTCGGCTATGATCTGTGTTCTGATGCGACCTGATTTTCCACCAAATGCTCCTATGGCTTCGGTACTCCTTACCGGTACTTCTGGGCAGTTTTTCAAGTCTTCCTGGTGCTGATGGTAGAAATCCTCGGAAATACACGAAATTTCGCTCCCGCTGTCAATCAATATTTCTGCCGTGATTCCTTCGAGATTGATCTGTAAAGTCGGGCATCGTGGGTGTATTCCTCGTGTTATTCCCCGTTGTCCGGGTTCTTCCATGAGGTATTCTTTTGGGTGTTCGTATGTATTACTTGTCGCTATTCTCAGTGGCTTGTTAGTTTTTTGTGTTTGTCTTTCCTCTTGGTTGTCTGTTTTCCAACGCCCTTTTCCGATGTGGTTGTTCTGAATTGTCCGGATCATTCCCATAGGTGTGGGTTGCTCAGAAACCTCACCATCTTTGGACTCCAATTTCCTCTTTTTTCTTTCTTTCTTTTTCTTATTTCGATGCACCCTTTGCAGGGCTTCTTCCATGGCGATTTGTACCTCTTCGTCTTCTTCCGTTGCGCCTCGTGATATTTCCTTCTGTGATATCTGTACGGGCGCAACATTTATTCGTTTCCCTGGTTCTGTTGGCTGATTCTCGGTGTTTCGTTTCGTGTTGGGATATTGCTGGTACCTAGACCTCCTTGAGGATGTGGCGTCCATGATGAAGCGGCGGGGTTAAGAGGAAATCTGTTGTTCCCGTATCCCGTCTGCCCTGATTGTTGCCTGGGAAATGGCGCTGGCATCGCGTTGTTATTTCCAAATCCTCGATAACCCGGTTGTTGATATTGGAGTGGGGCTGGTGTTCCTTGGTAACCTGGATTCCCCGGCCGCCATGGCTGGTTGAATCCCGTTGGTCGTGGTCCCCCAAACGTTCTGAAATTCTGGTTTTTCCATGGGTTATTTTGCTGCCATGGTGCACCACTGGGTTCCTGTTGCCGAGGCATGGATCTTTTTGCGTTGAGTGGTCCCGCCCCATCCATGCTTTCTAACAATTCAAGGAATGAATCGATAGTTTTTATTCCGCTGACGCGGACTGCCATTCTGATCGCCTCGTCGAAATGGTTCGCGAGCTTCCTGATGATTTGTTCTTCTGCCGGTCCTTCACTCAAATCCTTGGCATTTCCGAATATCTGGGTCGCATATTCGGTTCGAGTCATCCGATGTCCGTCCCATTCGAAAGCCCCGAATTCGAGGTTTCGGCGTACCTTATCCTGAATTTCTTGGCTCCAGTACCGTCCCCGAAATTTTTCCTCGAAGTCGTTTATGTTTTGGACCCTATCCTCGACAATCCGCCACCAATCTTTGGCGGTGTCTTTTAGTGATTGACTGACCAAATAATGGAGATCCGTGTTTCCGGTGATTCGCCAAAATTCCTTGAAGTCTTGCAGGAAACGCATAGGTCGTTCTCTGCCGTCGCCATTATACGTCGGCGGTTTTTGTTTCGCCGCGTATGCCTGGCTCACGTTCAATCCCGCCCCCCAGGTGGTGTTGCTCATTGTATTTGAGCTTTGAGCGCGGATATTTTTTTCACACTCCGTGATACGTTTTGAGTGGTCCGTGACCACTTGTCCTACATCCTTTGAAGAATGGAGGAGCTGGGATATGGTTCGCCGGATGGCTTCCATTCGAGTGTCAAAGTCCTCGATTTTGTCATTATTTTCTTTTCGCAGCTGAGTGTGGCTTTGCTCTATTAATTTTTGAGCAATCACAATTTTGCGTTCAGTGCGCTCCTCGATTTTATGGACTTCACTTGTTATTTTAGTGTTGACCTCCTCGTGCAGCTGGCGCGACCTCACGATGCAATTATCGTTCTGCTGCTTAATTTCTGCCTTGGTCGTTATGCGTTCCCTTCGTTGCTCGTTACGGATACTGTTCATTGCTTTGATGAGGGCTTTCGTGAGTTCGCTTTCTCCCGCACCTCTTTCATCGATCCCGCCTGACTCTCCGCTGACGTCGAATGTCTCTTCATTCGGTGTTTCTGTCGGTCTGGGTCCGATCGCCGATAATCGCCCAATATTTTGACGATCCCTTTGACGTGCCTCTTCTAATAATCCATCCGCAGTAGTTGATTCCCAATGAAGGGAGTTTTCACCGTTTTGTTGTGCCATTTTATTATATTTTATTTTATTTTATTTTATTTTATTTTATTTTACTTTATTTTTACACCTTTTACGAGTTTTTCTTTCTTTTGTTCGAGCCCCACGTTGGGCGCCAAAATGTAACGGGTGTTAATTCGTTACAAATAAATTTATAGGTTCGGGGACTCGAACAGGGAAGAAATTAGTAGAAACTCTGGTGTTTTTGGGTATTTTTAACAAAATAGAATTTATTCACGTTTTTTATGGCTCGATATAAAATAAAATAGCGCTATGTATGAGTGTAATGTGTTGTTTGTGTTGTTTTATAGTGTGTTTCGCAATATATTTCTCGGTCGGTCAATTACTGATTACTCGCACGGTACATTTCGGTCGGCTTGAGCTTTTATCCTGGATCGATATCGATTATCACGGGTGGTCGCTAGCGGCGCGGTAGGTATCGATGCTTGGCCTATACGCCGCGGTACTTTCCCTTGTGACTTTCCCTTCGAGTGCGTCTAGTCACCGCGCTCTCTCACTCGTGGCGCTAGGGCTCGCGCTCGACGGGTCGTAGGCGCGCGCTCTCTCTCTTCACGCGTCGAGATCCACTTCCCCCACCCTAGCGCTGCCCTTCGAGTCGCGGTGATCTACGCTATCTCCCGATCGATTATCGCGCGTCGATAATTTGTCGCCCGGTCCTTGAACTTGGCGTGCGATGTCGCCACCTACCTGTCTATGATAGTTTAATCGAGTGATATCTCGCGAGCACTCGAACGACCCTTTTTTGCACAGATTTCGGGGCTCTCGTAATTTCGGGATACCTCCTTGTAAATTCTGTGATCCTGATCCGCGTTACTCGATTATTACGGTGTTCTTCTGCGGGTGTGTGTGTGTGAGTGTGTATATGTGTGGGTGTCTGTTTCGTATGACTGTAGCGTGTACTTTCTTATCTCCTAATATAATATTTCTCGTCTTTTCCAATATTTAATATTTTTCCCTTATATCTATCGTCCCGCTCGCTCGTAATGATACCTTCTCGTATCCTATTTTCTCCTGCGATAATCTTCCTATCTATTTTTCGATAATTAGTTGTCACCCTTAAATGGTTAACTTTCCTTATTGCTCTTTTTAATTTTTCTTTGTTTTTCCAATATTTTCTCACAAATTTAATTTAATTTAATTCTTCTTCGTTTTTTGTTCCTTAACGTTCCGTGTTCCAGACCTTTCCACTCCGCAAGGGCTGTACTTGGTCCAGCAGTACTTGTTATCTCCCAAGAAATGAAGAGAGCTCTCGAATGCTTTTTTGGCGCGACTCCTTGTTTCTCTTGTTTCTCAACGTTCCGTGTTCCCAGCGTTTCCTTCCACTAGGGATGTACTTTGCCAAGCAGTACTAGTCGATCCACGAGTGACTCAAAGAGTTCTTTCTAATGCTTTTTAGGTGCGACTCCTTGTTTCTCTCCTTTCTCAACGTTCCGTGTTCCCAGCGTTTCCTTCCACTAGGGATGTACTTTGCCAAGCAGTACTAGTCGATCCACGAGGGACTCAAAGAGTGATTTTCCTCCCAAATTATCGTCCTTTTATACTTCTATTTTACCGCTTTTTCGGTCCCCTTCTCTTCCGTCTTCCTTTAATTAGATTAGCGGTTATCCGGATTTTACCGCTTTTCCCTCTCTTCTGTATGCGTCTGAATTTACCTCGGTGACCGTTAATCTCCCTTTGTTATTGTCCGCCATTAATTTAATTAGTGTGGTCGGTTCGACCAACATGGCGGACTTCTTGGTCTTGGTATGTTTTTACCCTTTTCCCCTTCCATCTCCCGAAGTCGCTTGACTCCTATGTCTCCTTGGGGCGATATTCTGTTGTGTATTTCATGAGACGGTCTTTTCCGTCTCATTATATATATATATATATATATATATATTATATATATATATATATATATATATATATATATATATATATATATATATATATATATATATATATACTCCTGTGAATAGTCTAGACAAAAATGCTCCGCTTACATCGATAATGTTGATAATAAATTATCAGATTTTATGGGTTTTCAAGGAAACGCGACTCTATGATGCCCCCTCCCCCACAGAGTCGACATCGGCTTCCCCCTCTCGCCCGCGGGTCCAGCTATCGCCTGGAAGACATCGTCACCAAAAACTAGCCTGCCCACTCTCTAACACCCCCCTTCCCCTCCACCACAACCCAGCACTCGGCTGCCGCATGCAGGATCCCCCCCCCCCCCCCCCCCTCGCCGCTGACATGCATACCCCGGAAAAACTAGCCTCCCCACTCTCGAACACCCCCCCCCCCTCTCCGCCGGAACCCCGCACTCAGCTGCTGCATGCAGGATCCCCCCCCCCCCCCCGCGCCGCCATGCATACCCCGGCTTCCCGGCGCTCGACTCCCCCGCCCCGCTCCCCCCTGAGATCCCGGAGTTAGAACCGGCCTAGCTTTACCACTAGCTCGAGAAGAGCGGACTGCGAGAAGCGGGAACAGTGAATAGGACAAAGTTTTAAACATGTTTTTTCATTATCTTCTTGTGTTACGAAGTATCAAGCGCCCCGAAGTCGCACTGTGAGAATAAAGAACTATTCTATCGTTTAATAAGAACGATGGTATCGCATACGTTTTTCTACTCAACCCCACTCCCCCTTTTTCAGCAGTTCATACATTGAATATTCTACGATGAAAATTATCCAATAAGACGAATTAGAAGAACCTAGTGAAAAAAACGTCCTAGAACAGACACTAGTTCTGACGATACCCCAAATTCGCAAAAATCTATTACGGGGGGTGCTGTAACAAAACGCACAAAATTCCGAACTACTGCGGATCGAACCGTAACATTTTTATCCGATTCGAATCAATCTCCCGATACTGTAGAAACTAGCCGCGGTCGTGAAATCGATTTATAGGAATTTTCCCTGTTAGAAATCAACCCTGAAAATATGGCGCGACCAGCTTTAAACGAAAACGAGTATATGACACTGAAAGAGGCTAGAAGCTTCATACCACGAGTTGATGGAACAAAGCCCGAAGAGGTAGACGATATAATAGAAGCGTATGGATACGCAAACGAGAGTATCACGGTCGCAGACCAACAAACTCTATTTAATTTCGTATTGGCAACAAAGGCCGTAGGGAAAGCGTGAAAAGACACACGATATAAACAAATAGATTCATACAGACAATTTAACGACGAGATGACGGCATTGTACGGGACGCGACGTACCATAGCCGCATTACAATTCGATTTGAATATATGTAGGCAAAGAGTAAACGAAAGCGTGTTAACTTACGGTCAACGACTCGAGACAATTATGATGGAACTGGGAGATGCTAGCACAGCAAAAGAAGAGACTGCAGCAGGGAAGAAAACAATTGAAGCGTATGTCCGACAATTAGCCCTTCATAATTTGGAAAGAGCACTCCGACGAGAGTTTCAGGTTATAGTAATAGCCCGAAGATTTTAAAACCTCGAATCAGCTTTGAAAGGGGCTATGGAAGAAGAGAAATCCATACAGCGAGGAGTGTCAATAAATAGACAGACCCGCTGGGAAAGACGCGCGCCCCTGACGTGCAATAAATGTCATACATCGGGACACATAGCAAAAGATTGTCGTATTAGTGCACCCGCGTATGGACGATTTAGCCTCCCGGCACCAGCAAAAAACGTGCATCAAATTAACATAACTTGCAATTACTGCAACAAACCAGGACACGCGTATAATGGTTGCCGAAAACGAACTTGGCAACAGGATCATGGGACCAACAATCAACAGAATTACGGGAACAATAATTAATGGAGTCAACGGACTCATCAGCATGGTCATGGGACCAATTATAATCATCGAAATGGGACGCAAGGGCGCCCGAATCAGTATCATTGGATGGCAAACAAAAATGAACCGCGTGAAGAAAGACCAAGAGAAGAAAATTGAAACCTCAGCGAAAATAAAAAAAACGATAGGCTCATTCGCTCTTAGCATGGTCACGGTAACGACCGAAGAAAAAAGGGTAAACGTCAGCGGAACAGCCTAAACAGTAGCTACTTGTTCATGCTAAAACGATCGTCCACTTAAAAAAATGAAAATATACGAAGTAAAAGCGGTTAATGCCGAGGACACGGCGAGCGATTTCCATATCGCATCACCTCAAGCTCGCGAAAAAATTCTCACCTTAAAGGGAGATACAGGAGCTCAGTGTTGTCTCATAAAAAAGAGTGTACTGGAAAAAGAAACTGAAATAATAGACGAGACATTCGAGTTCAAAGGAATAGGCCGAATAAAATTTCACGCCCTCTGCAAAATAATGCTGAAAATTGCATCCCCCGCAGTAAACGTAAAACATGGATTTTTCGTAATAGACGATACCGTAGCATTGGAAGTAGATGGTATCCTGGGCATGGATTTCATTTGCAAACATAATGTCGATATCCTGAACGGAAAATATATGAAAATATACGGGCACTTGGTACCGATGGTCGACGGTACAAAATTTAATTTCCACCTCGCACAGAAAAAATTGTGAACGTGAAAACATTGACAGCGAAAATAGGATGCGTTGCAGTAAAAGAAATACAAGCAGAAGTCAAAATAGAAGAAAGTTTCGTTAATCCGACAGGAAATACTTGCCTCATACTCGTACGAAACTCTTGTGATCAAGAAATTGAAATTAATAGGCCAACAGTGCAAATAGAAGAAATCAAAGAAGGGGAATTGATAAACGAAACAAAGAAAACAAATACCCTCAGCAAGGAGGACAGAATCAAGACAGGAAAAAATATGGGAAGAGGTCAAGGGAACCTCAAATTTAAATAAAGAAAAAGAAAAATTTCTACGAACTCAGCGAAGAATACTGCTGACATATTCCATTTGGGAGGCGAGAAACTCGGGGTCACAAATATTGTCGAGCATCGCATAAATATTCCAGCAGGAACGACCCCCGTAAACATTCGTCCGTACAGATTATCGGAAGTACACAAGCGGAAGTCATGCGGCAGGCCGAAGGAATGCTGAAAGACGGAATAATTCGACCGAGCAAGAGCCCATGGAATGCTCCTCTACTCGTCGTTCCAAAGAAAGCCAACGTGGAAGGCAACGTTCAAAAAAGAGTCGTAGTAGATTTCAGGAAATTGAACGAGGTAACGGACGGTAACTCGTGCCCGTTACCCAATATCACCGAAATATCGGACCAATTGGGACGAGCAAAATATTTCTTAACCCTCGATTTGGCATCAGGATTTCATCAAATTCCGATGGCAGAGGCAGATAAGCCGAAAACCTTTTTCCAATCCTTTCGGGCACTACGAATACAATCGAATGCCGTTCGGGCTAAAGGACGCCCCACCAACCTTTCAGAGGCTAATGGACGCCGCACTTGTTGGCTTACAGGGACTTAAGTGCTATGTGTACCTGGACGACATAGTAATATATGGAACATCTTTCGAAGAACACAACAAAAGACTCAGAGAAGTATTCGACCGATTAAGAGAGGCTCAACTGAAAGTGCAGCCGAAAAAATGTCGATTCTTACGAAACGAAACCCAATACCTAGGTCACGTCATAACGGAAGTCGGAGTCAAACCCAGCCCGGAAAAAATTGACGCAGTTCAACGTTTTCCTGTTCCAAAATACGTAAAAGAAGTCCAATCACTTTGGGACTCGCAGGATACTACCGAAAATGTATTCAAGATTTTTCGAAAATGGCCAAACCTTTAACGGAACTGATGAAAAAGGAAACGAAGTTTGTCTGGAACGAACTCTGCGAACAATCATTGGAAAAACTGAAGGAAACTCAGTACCGCACCGATTTTGCAATATCCGTATTTCACAAAACCTTTCGTCGTCACAACAAACGCTCCGGACAAGGCAATCGGAGCAATCATATCGCAAGGAAAAACAGGAGAAGATTTACCAATTTGTTACGCTAGTCGCACTCTGAACAAAGCCGAAACCAATTATTCAACAACTGAAAAAAAAATGTTGGCAATACTTTGCGCCGTAACCTAATATCGACCATACATATACGGAACAAAGTTCACAGTGGTAACAGAACATAAATTTCTCACCTGGCTGTTCAACGTAAAAGACCCAAGCTCCCGGTTGATGCGGTGGCGCATCAAGCTAGAGAAGTTCGACTATACCATCGAGAACAAAGCTGGAAAGAAAAACATGAACGCGGACGCACTAAGCAGAATGCATGGGTTAGTGACGACGCGACGAGCAGCTGAGTCGGTGGTACGTCGCGAGAGACAGAGCGCGAGAAAAAGGACAGCGCTACGCATAGCCGCACAAAGCGGAGAGGCCGAGATACGATTCGCCGGGCTTCGAGGCCCACGTGAAGAAAGAGTCACCTGTGGTAGCGCGGTACAGGAAGAATCTCCCGGTGAGTTGAAAGAGCCGCGACGCCCGAGTATAAGTAAGAGCGACAGAGAACAGTGCAGCATTAGCGGATCCAAGCCAAGCGAAGGAGCCCGAAAAAAAATAATACCAGAATACCTCGGCGCCCCTCTGGGCGGGCACTAGTGCAACGCCACAAACAATGCTGGCGATGGTCAGCTGCCCTCGCGAAAGCGCGGTAGGCCGAGAAAAATAATGGAAGACGCGAAAAATAATGGAAGCAAAAATAATGGAATGGAAGACGAATAATGGAGCGCGAGTGAGATAGCAAGCGATAGCGAAACAGGGAGAGAAAATATGAACCGAGCATGCCCGCGTGAAAGAGAGCGTGACATAATACTCAAAGAGTACAATGACGCTCCCCTCGGAGGACACCCAGGCGTAAAAAGAATGATGCAGCGATTTAAGACGAAGTATAGCCGTCCTGGAATGAATAAAGATATACAAGAATATGTATCATCATGCGATAAATGCTAACGGAATAAAATTACGAGACACAAAAACGCATCGATGGTAATCACCGACACACCCGAAAGAGCTTTCGCAAAATGTGCAGTCGATATAGTAGGCCCCTTACCTGAAACCGAAGTAGGACATAAGTATATCCTAACTTTCCAAGATTTAGTAACAAAATTTAGCACAGCTATTCTGTGCAGGCTGCTCATTGGGTCAATCATCTCAAGCATCTGTAGTGGGGTCACTCCCCCTTTTTCGGGATACGACGCGCGATTACCGATTCGACCAGTTCCTGCTCGATTACGAGCGTGTACAGAACGAGAGCAAATAAATGCAATAATCGCCAAATGCGTACAAAATTTATTACTCGCAATTATCTTCATTATAAGAAAAGTAAAAGAGAAAATACGTGCCGTGCACCCGCCTATCACAAGAGGCGTGAACATTTGGTCCTTCGAGCCGGATTTTTATCCGGAAATTCAATGAAACTCACGAGTGTTCGTGATAGCCAGCGCGTGCGACCATGAGACAAGCATCGTTTGTCGCATCTAGTGCAAGCATCCAAGCATTCATCAAAACTCACTCATGAGTTGCATTGACAATTACACCAGTATTGTGTATGAGCTATCGGGTTCGCGCAGACACAATTTCAATCGATGCCGCATCAGCGTCTTCGTTCAACTTCAATCGAGGCTGCACCAATACACCGTCTGCGTTCAACTTCAGTCGACGTCGCAGCAGCGTTTTCAACAAAGGTTATCGGGATAGACACGATGCAACGGCATGCCGACTGACCGTCAGGCATCAGTCTTCAGGTGAGTCTCCATCTTCCCATCCTTGTATCATTCACTCTTTCATTCCCGTCATCTCAATATTCTCTGGAATCCGTGTTTCGATCTGAAAATTATGGATGGTGGAGGTAGTATCCCTGCCGACCAATTGTCGGCTTCCAAGCGGAGAGAGCTCGTATCACGACGAACGCAGGCTAAATCCGCATGCACGCGCGCAAAAAATTATCTTGACGGAATAGGCGATCAAGATGTCTCCGTCATCGAGCTTCGGCATCGACAAGCGAGATTTCGCGACTGCTGGCAACAATTTTCGGAATCTCAATTAATTCTTGAGAGTTTTCAAACGAGCGATCAAGAAATCGCAGTTCACGAGGCAGAACGCGAAGCTTTCGAAGAAAAATATTTTCGCGTTGAAACAAAATTTGAAGAGCTCTTGATCACCCGTGGGGCCGTTGCTAGCCAAGCGGTAACGAATCCTGTAAGGGGGGCCGTGAACGACAACAATGTACATACCACGAATGTAAACATGAAGCTTCCGCGTATCGAATTACCGACTTTCACGGGCTTATACGAAAATTGGCGTGCGTTTCACGATATATTCAGCACAATGATACATACCAACACCGCGTTGCCAGCAATACAAAAATTTCAGTACCTAAGGGCATCACTTAAAGGCGAAGCTGCTGAAGTAGTTAGCTCTTTCGAAATATCACAAGACAATTACACTGAGGCATGAGCTATGCTCATTGAGCGATACGATAATCAACGGGCTATCGTGCAAAAGCACATAAAGGCTATTTTCGAACAAACGGTTTTGCACAAAGAAAATTATTCGGATCTTTGGCAACTTCTTGATACCGTTCTCAAGCATTTACGCGCGCTCAAGGTTCTCGGACGCTCAACAGACCAGTGGGACGATCTCCTGATTCACATCATCACTAGCAAGATACCCCAGATGACAAACAAAGAATAGGAAACCAGTCTCAAAGACGCTACTATACCAACGCTCAAACAGCTGATGGATTTCTTAACGCAACGATGTCGCGCGCTCGAAGCAATCGATAGGAAGCCGTCTACATCAGGTAATCAGGAGAAACCGTTTTTGAAAAAATCCACAATTGCGAACGTGGTAACCAATAAGCAATCGTGTTCGTTCTGTAACGGCGACCACCCAATTTTCCACTGCAGTTCGTTTCTAGAGTTGTCGGCTGATCGTCGGCACCAAGAAATAAAGAATCTTAAGCTGTGTGTGAATTGTTTGAAGAGCACCGACCATCGCCCGAAAGATTGTCGTGGCGGCTCATGCAAAAAATGTAATAAAAGGCATAACACGCTGTTACACTTCGAGTCAAGTCAAAATAAAGACAGTTCGACTATTCAGCCGTCCTCTGAAAAATCGGGTACAACGAGCGTAACGTCGCTCGCAAGCGCTGAATTTTCTTTCACCTGCCAAACGCATCGCGCGTTGTTGTCTACCGCGATTGTACAAGTCAAGGACGCTAAGGGCAACGTACACACTTGTCGCGCGTTGCTCGATAGTGGATCTCAATCTCACTTTATAACTTCTGATATGGCAAACAAATTAGGTCTGCAATTGCGCTCTACTCGTATACCGATATATGGGGTGGGAGAAGCGGAGGCGGAAACGCATTCTTCTACAAGTGTCACTATACGTTCAAGATTCAACGCCTTTCAGCTTAAACTCGACTGTCTGGTACTACGAAAAATTACGCCAGACATTCCAGTGATCACCATCAGCAGCTCGGACATCCAAATTCCCCCGGGAATTACTCTCGCCGATCCGGATTTTCTAAAATCAGCGAAAACCGACATGTTGATTGGGGTTGGCGCCTCTTGAGATCTCATGCGCATCGGACAGATTAAGGGAACTGCACGTCAAACTTATTGGCAAAAGACTCACTTGGGCTGGATCGCTGCAGGAGGGTTCGTAACGAAAACGGAGCTCCAGTCACCCACGATATGTAATCTTGCAACAATCAACGAGCTCAACAAGACGCTAACACGCTTCTGGGATATCGAGCACGGCGCGCGGAAGGATGAGCTCACGCGCGACGAACGCCAATGCGAACAATATTTCGATTCCACCGTCAAAAGGAACGCCGAAGGGCGACTTATGGTCAAGTTACCAATCAAAATCGAGGAGATGTCCCGTCTGGAGGAATCAAAGGAAATAGCTATACGAAGATTCAAAAATTTGGAGAGACGTCTGGCTCGTGAACCCGAATTGAAGGCCGAATACACAAAATTCATTCACGAATATGAGTCATTGGGACACATGCGTAAATTGCGAGACGTCGAATCGTCCACGCGTCCCCATTATTATCTTCCCCATCATTGCGTATTGAAGGAGAACAACAGTACCACAAGATTAAGAGTTGTTTTTGACGCATCATGCAAGACAACGACAGGGGTATCGCTCAACAACGCTCTCATGGTTGGACCTACGTTGCAGCAGGATTTATTTTCCATTTTGGCGAGATTCCGAACCTTCAAATATGTCCTAGTGGCCGACATAGCGAAAATGTACCGTCAGGTGCTCGTCGACAAGTCACAGACCTCGTTACAGCGGATCATTTGGCGCGACAATGTACATAATCACCTCGATGAATTTGAGCTTTTGACTGTCACCTACGGTACAGGGCCGGCTTCCTTTCTTGCCATAAAGGCCCTCAGAACCCTTGCTGAAATGGAGGCCGATGCATTTCCGACTGGATCTCGCATCGCTCTGCGAGACTTTTACGTAGATGATTTGATCACCGGGGCGAACACGATGGTGCAAGCCGTCCGAATACGTGATGAAATCATTGCATTGTTGGCCAAGGGCGGTTTCGATCTTAGAAAATGGGCAACAAACGACTCACAGCTCCTTAAGGGCATACCGATTGCAGCGACGACAAACGCGATACTCTCGCTTGACAAGGACGACAGCTTCAAGACGCTTGGAGTACAATGGAATCCAGCGAGTGATAGTCTCCAATATAAAATTATCGCTGATTCGGACCGCACAAAACGCGTTACAAAGCGAACGGTATTATCTGACACAGCTCAGATATTCGACCCGTTGGGCTTGCTGGGGCCAATAATTGTATCGGCAAAAATCCTCATGCAAAAATTGTGGACTCTACATTTAGATTGGGACGAGTCACTGCCAATCGGCTTACACACTCAATGGATAACATTCACATCGGAATTAAAACAATTAAACGATCTCCAAATTCCGCGCCGGGCGATCCACTTTGCGGAAGTAGGACTCGTCGAATTACATGGGTTTTGCGATGCTAGTCAAGACGCTTACGGAGCCTGCGTGTATTTACGCACAACAGATTCCGAAGGAAAACACTTTACAAGCTTATTGTGCTCTAAATCGCGTGTCGCGCCACTGAAAGCTGTGTCCATACCCAGGTTGGAGCTGTGCGGCGCCCTACTATTGGCACAACTCATTGAGAAAGTAGCATCAATTCTCGATTTAAAGGTCAACGCCATGCAATATTGGACAGATTCAAGAATAGTCATCGACTGGATAAGATCGCCAAGCCGAAAATTCAACACCTTTGTGGTAAATAGAATCGGAGAAATTCAGCAGATCACGGCCATCGATAATTGGCATCACGTCGGCACAAAGGACAATCCAGCTGATATTCTCTCTCGGGGCACAAACCCGGCGTCTTTCATGCAGCATGATACCTGGTGGAGCGGTCCGTCGTGGCTAAAAGAAGATCGATCATCGTGGCCTGAGATCGCCCCATCCATCGAAATCTCGCTCGAGTTGCCGGAGCAGCGCAAACTTCCGATTGCGGCACTCGTCTCCCCAACAGCTTGGAATCTTACGGATCGTTTTTCCTCCCTTACTCGAATGGTCAAGGCAGTTGCAATGTGCCTCCGATTCGCGAACAACGCCCGTTCGCCAAAAACCGGTCATCCTAAACAATTGGGTCCTGTTTCCGCGGGTGAGATTGAGTCTGCCCTAAAAATCATTTTCAAAAGGGTTCAAGAAGTTGCCTTTCACGAAGAAATCGTATCGTTGAAAAGAGGTGACGAAATCGCGAAGAAGAGTCGATTATTTGGATTAAATCCTTTCATCGATTCCGAAGGACTTCTGAGAGTTGGTGGAAGACTACGGAATGCAAATATTTCATACGCTGCCAAGCATCCTCTGGTCTTGCCAGGTCATCACAAATTAACGCAGCTAGTTATTGAGCACGAGCATAAAAAGGGATTGCACGCTGGTCCTCAAACTACTCTCGCTGCCGTCCGGTCACGGTATTGGCCGATTGGTGCGCGCAGCGTTGTTCAAAGCGTCATTAAAAAATGTATAGTGTGCTTCAAGGCAAAACCACACTCATCAGTACAAATCATGGGAGATCTTCCGTCTCCTAGGGTGAATCCTTCGCGTCCGTTCAGCAACGTCGGCGTGGATTATTGTGGGCCGATCTACCTACGAGAGGGAAAACGCCGCAACGCAAAAAAATCGAAGGCTTGGGTAGCTATTTTCGTGTGTCTTGCTACGAAGGCGATTCACATCGAGATCGTATCAGATTTATCCGCTGATGGATTTATCGGTGCTCTAAAACGTTTTGTCGGCCGTCGAGGCAAACCATCGGACATATTCTCCGACAATGGAACGAATTTTGTAGGAGCCAACCGCGAACATGACGATCTGCGAGCACTATTTAATCGCGAAGAGGTAAAACGTAAAATCGTTAACGAAACGTCATTCGACGCCATTACGTGGCATTTCATTCCTCCGCGAGCACCGCATCATGGTGGCCTATGGGAGGCAGCAGTGCGATCGATGAAACATCACCTCTGTCGTGTCGCGGGGGAAGGGTCATTGACCTTCGAGGAAGCTGCCACCATACTTATTCAGATCGAAGCGATACTTAACTCTCGACGTTTGACACCTATGTCCTCTGATCCTAATGACCAATCGTATCTAACTCCCGGACATTTCCTGATTGGAGACACACTGACTTCGCATCCAGAACCGAGCCTATTGCATTTGCCATTGAATCGTTTATCTCGGTGGCAACGAATTGAACAAATTCGACAGCACTTCTGGAAGCGCTGGCTTTCGGACTACCTACATCAGATGCAACAACGCACTAAATGGAAGCGTGACGATGGTCCTCAACTCGAGGTCGGCCAATTAGTAGTCGTCCGTGAGGATAACCTGCCGCCACATTCTTGGGTCATCGGACGCATTGTTCAAACTCATCCGGGTCCCGACGATATTGTACGGGCTGCTAGCGTCAAGACCTCGCGGGGCATCATCAAAAGGGCCTCCCCGAAGCTTTGCATTCTTCCAATTGAACAATAGTTTCATTTCACCTTTTTTTAAAAAAAAAATATCTTATTGTTTTTCGAGATTTTGATTTTGTCGAGCTTTTATAGTTTATATCGAGCCTTATTTTATTTGTTGAAATATTTGATATGTACGACACATCAAGGCGCGCGGTATGTTCAGGCTGCTCATTGGGTCAATCATCGCAAGCATCGGTAGTGGGGTCACTCCCCCTTTTTCGGGATACGACGCGCGATTACCGATTCGACCAGTTCCTGCTCGATTACGAGCGTGTACAGAACGAAAGCAAATAAATGCAATAATCGTCAAATGCGTACAAAATTTATTACTCGCAATTATCTTCATTATAAGAAAAGTAAAAGAGAAAATACGTGCCGTGCACCCACCTATCACAAGAGGCGCGAACATATTCCGTTAAAAAATCAAGAAGCTAAAGAAGTAGCCAAGGGATTTGCAACACAAATCATCTGCAAATATGGTATTCCAAAAATAGTATTATCTGACCAAGGAACGAATTCCTTAAGACGGAATGATACCTCATCACGGTCGGTATGGTAAAACAATTATAGATACCCAACAATCTCTGAAACGGCTCTTCAGGTCCCGTCAAAATTTTGCCAAACGTCGTCAAATAGATAGACGAACAGCGGTCTGCCCCTCAAATTGTCTGAATTTGAGAGAAAAAAACGTAGATCAGCTGATGTTAAGCCAATCTACGATTTTTTTCTCAAATTCAGAAGATTTGAGGGGCAGACAACTGTTCGTCTATCTATTTGACGTCGTTTGGCAAAGTTTTGACGGGATCTGAAGACCCGTTTCAGAGATTGTTGGGTATCTATAATCGTCTACCATACCGACCGCGATGAGGTATCATTCCGTCTTAAGTGAACTTTTCAAGGAAATGTGCACTTTATTTCAAATAAAACATATCCAAACAACCGCATACCGTCCTCAATCAAATGGAGCCCTAGAACGATCCCATAGGACTCTAGCGGAATATGTGAAAATTTCATTCAAGAGGATCAAAGAGATTGGGATGAGTGGTTGCCATACGCAATATTCACGTATAACACGATCCCTCATACGGCAACACCTATGTGAACTTGGCACCCGAGTATCTCCGATCTCAATTTTTTTGGTGATTTCGTAAGGTTTTCGTTTGTAGTTGATTGTAGTAAACTTAATTTCGTTTGTAGTAGCGCAGGAAAAAAATTACGACCACCAAAAAGAACGGCAGCCCCCGGAATAAAAATAAAAAACTTTTAGCATTTTATTTTCATTCAAAATCGTTTGTAGTTGATTGCGTAAACGTTTTTTCGCTTGTAGTTGAAGGGTTTTTGTTATTTTCCAAAAAAACGGACTTCAAAAAATGAAACGACCTGTAACAATTTTTCGAATGAATCCTAAATGCTAATTAACATATATCTGACAGAAAAGATAAACATTAAAACGAAGGCATTACGGAAATGCAATATTTGACGATTTATCTAAGCAGCTGATCCATTGCATACACCGCAGAAGCAGGAAAACGATCTATCCTATCGTACGGTAGGATGGATCAATTGTAGTAGTAAACTAGATAACTACAAACGACGCCCGCCCTTCTAAAACGTTTGTAGTTGTTGGTAGTTCCGTCTTAATCGTTTGTAGTTGCAGAGAATGTAACTACAAACGAGGAAATCACCTGTAAATGATTTTTCAATTATTTTAGAAGGATATGTTGGTTTGTAGTAGTAAACTAGGTAACTACAAATGACGCCGGCGGTTTTAAAACGTTTGTAGTAATTCGTAGTTCCGTATTTATCGTTTGTAGTTGCAGAGAAAGTAACTACAAACAATGAAATCACCTGAACATGATGTTTCCACGATTGTTAAAGGATATGATCGTTGTAGTAGTGGAGTAAATAACTACAAACGAGGAAATCACCTGAAACTGATTTTTCCACGGATTTGGAAGGATATGTTCGTGTGTAGTAAAGGAGTGAGTAACTACAAACAACATCGGCGCTTCTAAAACGTTTGTAGTTGTTTGAAGTTCCGTATTTATCGTTTTTAGTTGTAGAAAAAGTGACTACAAACGAGGGAACGGCGTGAAAATATTTTTTCAGCAGTGTGAGAAACGTTCGATTGTAGTAATGAAGTAGGTTACTACAAACGACGCACGCGCTTTTAAACCGTTTGTAGTTGTTTGTAGTTCCGTCTTTATCGTTTGGAGTAACAGAGAAAGTACCTCCAAATGAGGAAATCACCTGAAAATGAATTTTTCACGATTTTGGAAGGATCTGTTCATTTGTAGTAATAAAGTAGGCTACTACAAACGACGCCCGCGATTCTAAATCATTTGTAGTTGTTTGTAGTTCTGTATTTATCGTTTGTAGTAGCGGAGAAAGTAACGGCAAACGAGGAAATCAGCAGAAAATAATTTTTCCACGATTTTAGAAGGATATGTTCGTTTGTACTAGTAAACTAGATAACTACAAACGACGCTCGGGCGTCCAAAACGATTGTAGTTGTGTGTACTTCCGTTTTAATCGTTTGTAGTTGCAAAGACAGTAACGACAAACGACGCCTGCGCTTCTGAAACGTTTGTAGCTGCAGTGAAAGTAACTACAAACGAGGAAATCACCTGTAAAAGATTTTTCAATTATTTTAGAACTATATGTTGGTTTGTAGTAGCGAAGTAGGTAACTACAATCCCCGCCGGCGGGTTTGAAACGTTTGTAGTAGTTCGTAGTTTCGTATTTAGCGTTTGTAGTTGCAGAGAAAGTAACTACAAACGAGAAAATCACGTGAAAATAATTTTCAGCCATTTGGGAAAGAAATGTTCGTTTGTAGTAATAAAGTAGGTCACTACAAACGACGTCGACGCTTCTAAAACGTTTGTAGTTGTTTGTAGTTTCGTCTTCATCGTTTGTAGTAACAGAGAAAGTAACTACAAGCGAGGAAATCACCTGAAAATGATGTTTCCACGATTTTGGAAGGATATGATCGTTTGTAGTGATAAAGTAGGCTACTACAAACGACGCCCGCGATTCTAAATCGTTTGTAGTTGTTTGTAGTTCTGTATTTATCGTTTGTAGTAGTACTACAAACGACGCCTGCGGTTTTGAAACGTTTGTAGTAGTTCATAGTTTCGTATTTATCATGAGTCAGACATGTGTGCGGCCGTGTAGATGAAAAATCGTTATTTTGAAAATTCGGCTTCGGTCCGGCCAGTAGAGTATTCCCAAGGTCAACGATGGAAATAAGCGATGTTTACGTTTCGACCCTTTGGTTAGGGTCCTCTTCAGAAGTTTTATTTTCTTCGCACTATAAATATTTATACACAAATTTTACAAATCAGTTTGTAAGCATAAATTCATGAATGTTTTATATTATGCTTTTGTTATACAATTGTTGCGTCGTTTTGTATAATTGCTATGATAATTATGTTTTTGTTGTGACAATCTTCCTTTGATGTGAGTGAGTTCTTGTATTGCGTTGGTTCTTATTATTTGTCAGTGTGTCAAATGAATAATGTGTGAGAATATGGTTTTTTGTTATGGCGTTATTAAGAACTGAGATATGAGAAATGACTAACCTCGATACTGTTGGTATTTCAAGCTTTTGTTAATATTTGGAAGATCATTTCAAAAGACAGTATTGATGGAGGTCAATACTGTTTTGTTAGAATGAACCCAATGGATGGAGAATTTTCATCGATTTTTAGCGATTTTTTGTCATCTGTAAGGGATTAATAATTGTGTGAAAGATTTGTATTTTATTCGTGAAAGTTTGATGTACGTGATTAATTTTGATATAGTATTAAATGACTGTGATGGATACCTCTTGGGTTTGAGATTTTGATTCTTTCAGAATAAACGAAACTCGAAATATAACATTTCTCCGTTACATGTTGCGATGTGTGATCACAGAGCGTTCGAGGAAAACTGAGTGGTGTCTTAATCTCGTGAAGCTTATGAGAGACTTTATTTTGTGAATCGGGGGAGAAGGATCCTTTTGGCAGTGCCGTGTGAAGAGAAATAAAAATGCGTGCGTCTATTAGAGGTATTTAAAAAAATTAAATGATAGTGTCAGTAATTCAAAAAAAATGTTATGTCGAAAACGGTATTGTAAAATATTTGTAATAGTTATATAATATAATTATAGATCGAGTTTAGTTTTTGTATATCAGTTCTAAAATTTATGGCGTTGGAGTGTGCCTTAATTTGGATCATTTTTAGGATTAGTCTTTTCTTGAGCCAATTTTCGTTGTTTAAAATTTTGACATTGTCAAATTGAAAATCATGTTTTTGTTCTATTGCATGTTGTGCTAGGGCTGTGTGTATTGTGGTAGTGTGTTTTAGGCTATTTTTGTGTTCTTTTATTCTGGTTTCTAGGTATCTTTTGGTTTGGCCGATGTATGCGGCATTGCAATCCTTACAATCGATTTTGTAAACTATGTTGGATTTTTGGTTGTTATTTATTTTGTCTTTAGTGGAACCAGTAATCGATGAAATATTGTGTTTATTGATTGTGACTAATGTTATATTGTATTGTTGGAAAAGACGAATTAGTTGATGATGGATGTTTTTTGTGTAAGGAAGATTTATTAGTCTGGAAGAATCAAAATTATTGTTATTCTTTTGTTGTTTGTTTATTGTGGAGAGTCGATGTTTTATTGTTTTTTCTGTGAAAGAGATTGGATAGCAATTTTTTGTCAACGTATTAATAATAAGTTTGAGATTTTCTTTGTGAAATGACGGGTGAGATAATTTTATTGCTCTCTCAACTAGCATGTAAATTATGGCTTTTTTGGGAAAGTGGGTGGTGTGAAAAGAAATTAATGAATCTGCCTGACCAGGTTGGTTTCCTATACCAATTCGTAATAGTTGAATTTTGTTTATGGATTAAAAGTATATCAAGAAACGGGATTATTTTGTCTACTCCATTTTCTGATGTGAATTGTAGTTTTGGGTTATATGAGTTGAAAATCTTTTTGCTGGATTCAATGTTGTCTGTTGGTAAAGCAATAATAATATCATCAACATATCTTTTATATAGTGGTAATTAAAATTTTAATTTTTCCAGACAATTTGTTTCAAGATTAATCATGACAATGTTCGATAGTATTGGAGCCAAAGGTGAGCCCATTGGTAACCCTGAGATTTGTTGGTAAATTTTATTTTGAAATGTAAAGAAGGTGGAAAACATGACATATTCTATGGCTTTTATTATTTCGTTTAAAGGAATTGCTTTTGTAAATTAATTTGATCTTTTTTGAAGGCTGTGAATAACAAGTTGTAATGGGATGTTGGTGTAGAGAGAAACCACATCAAACGAGACCAATTTGTAGTTGAGTGGAATTGAAATATTAGAAAGAGAATGTTTTAGGTGGAAACTATCTTTGGCGTGTGAGTTAGCTGAATCGATTAATTTAGAATGTTTCAATTGTATAAATTCAGCAAGTTTATGTGTGGGACTGTTTATTGATGATACTATTGGACGAAGTGGATAATTATTTTTATGAATTTTTGGCAAACAATAGAGGCGAGATAGGTTGCAGTTTTCAGTTTTTAAGTATTTAAATTTTGTTTCATCAATGATTTTTAGGGTTTTCCAACTGGAGAGAATATTGTGAATGCCTTTTTGTAGACTGTTAATGGGATTTCTCTTAATTAATATTTAAGTTGAGGAATCTGCGAGTAAGTTATGAGTTTTGGTAATGTAATCTGATTTGTTAAGAATGACTGTTGAAGTTCCTTTGTCAGCTCGTGTAACTAGAAGTTGAGGATTGCTTTTTAGGAACGCCATAAATTTTAGAACTGACATACAAAAACTAAGCTTGATCTATAATTCTATTATATAACTATTACAAATATTTTACAATACCGTACTCGACATAACGTTTTTTTTTTTTTTTTTAATTACTGACACTATCATTTAATTTTTTTTAATACCTCTAATAGACGCACCCATTTTTATTTCTCTTGACACGGCACTGCCAAAAGGATCCTTCTCTCCCGATTCACATAATAAAGTCTCTAATAAGCTTCACAAGATTGAGACACCACTCAGTTTCCCTCGATCGCTCTGTGATCACACATCGCAACATGCAACGGAGAAATGTAATATTTCAAGTTTTGTTTATTCTGGAAGGATCAAAATCTCAAACCCAAGAGGTAACCATCACAGTCATTTAATACTTTATCAAAATTAATCACGTACATCAAACTTTCACGAATAAAATACAAATCTTTCACACAATTATTAATCCCTTACAGATGACAAAAAAATCGCTAAAAAACGATGAAAATTCTCCATCCATTGGGTTCATTCTATCAAAACAGTATTGACCTCCATCAATACTGTCTTTTGAAATGATCGTCCAAATATTAACAAAAGCTTGAAATACCAACAGTATCGAGGTTAGTCATTTCTCATATCTTAGTTCTTAACGAGTAAGGCCACTGTAACGGCCCAAAAAAAAGGTTTTTTCACTAATTTTTTGCTCCCGAAATTGAAGGTATTTGAAAAAAAACTTTTAATGGTGTTATCGGGCATACATTAAACTTTATTATAAAATTTTTTTACAGTAAAAAAAACAAAATGGCGGTTCCACAGCTATCTTCCCGGGACATGTTTTGCTTCCAGGGCTCCGCGGCACGCAGCACCACTGGTGCACTTTTGAATCTAGAAAAAAAAAAAAAAACCATTAATCTAGAGGGCTATAGCTAGAGAATGTCGATCGGATTTTAAAAAGTATCAATTTTTGTGGATTTGGCGTGCGTTTGAAAAAAAATTGATTTTTGACGAAAAAAACGGCAAGTTTTTTGTTAATAAAAAATCAATAAATAAAGTTCTTGAAAATTCCGATCGACATTCTCAAGATAATGTAAATGTTCACATCTGGTTAAAATTTCAAGTAAAAAAAATTAAAATTGTTCGAGTTATGCTGCGTGCCATTTTGAAAAACCATGTTTCGAGAAAAACGCGTTTAAAGTTTTGCGAATAGTTTTTTATTGGAAAAAATTAAAAAAAAAAGTTAAAAAAAATTTTTACCGTTAGTCTGCAATCCCAGCACCATACATTTGTCCTTCGATAGCCAAATTTTCGTCTTCTTCGTCTTTCCTGGTTGATTTTTGGAGCGCGCGCGCACTTTTGGCCGCGTCGCTCAGAGATGTCTCCGCGTGCGTGATGCGTTTGGCGTCGGCTTCGATGCAGAAATTATATAACTGTACACCAATTTCCACCTCCAACATCGTGAATATTTGCAAGACGTTGGTAAGGCCGCCATTGAATATGCAAACAGCGATATTCGTCGCAATATCTAGTACAGTTTTTCCGCTTGAGGATGATTTGGGGGCCAAACTCCAAACGGTGCCGTTGAAACTTTCGTTATTGTTTTGAGTATAGGCCCCCAAGCAACGCTCCAGCAACTCGTCCCGGCTCAATTCCATGTAGATGGGTTTGATGGCTTGATAAACCTCCTCACTCATTGGCTGATTGTGATGATACGCATCCAAGGCATTTTCTGCTTTCGCTTTCTTCCAACTGCACCAATTCTCCGAACATTTTTCGTGCTGAGGCTTTTCATCCGTTGACATTTTGTGAAAAAGGGTTGCCCAGATCTCATTTTTCATATTTTTGATGGAATCGGAATTTCGACGGATTGCTAAGCCGTAATAAATGCTTAGTTCGTCAATCAATTTGGCAGTGAGTTTTCCTCTTCCCCCGAGACCTTTTGTTCCTTTTTTTAAGTTTCTCAATCGAGTGCCCATTCTTTTTTGCACGTGATCTATGCACTCTTTTTTTTTAACATCAACATTTTCATAAGGCTTCGAATCCACGATGCCTTTGAAAGTTTTGGAATCGCCATCTCCGATATAATTGCAGTCGTTTCGGAGCAAGTTTTGACACGCTTGGCGGTGACCTTCATTTCCTAAGGACAACAAATTTCTTTTCGCACAGGACCTTTTTTTCTTATTCTAGAGGGTTTAAACTATTTTTTAAGCCAATAAAAAAAATCGATTTTTCAAAAAATTTACAGTGGCCTTACCCCTTAATAACGCCATAACAAAAAAACACATTCTCACACATTATTCATTTGAAACACTGACAAATAATAAGAAGCAACGCAAAACAAGAACTCACTCACATCAAAGGACGATTGTCACAACAAAAACATAATTACCATAACAATTATACAAAACGACGCAACAATTGTATAACAAAAGCATAATATAAAACATGCATGTATTTATTCTTACAAACTGATTTGTAAAATTTGTGTATAAATATTTATAGTGCGAAGAAAATAAAACTTCTGAAGAGGACCCTAACCAAAGGGTCGAAACGTAAACATCGCTTATTTCCATCGTTGACCTTGGGAATACTCTACTGGCCGGACCGAAGCCGAATTTTCAAAATAACGATTTTTCATCTACACGGCCGCACACATCTCTGACTCATTTTAAATCGACTGGCTATAAACAGACATAATGACCTTCTTTGGCGAGATACTACATCTCTTCGGATACATCACCTTAGCAGCTTTCAAGAATTGGAAACACGACGCCGCTACGAAGAATCGCCTAAAACAACAACTTCGGTTCCTACTTAAATGTAGACAGGCAGGTCTGATACCGAATCACATCTTTTCCAAACACTTAAATATTCAAATTTCCAGTAAAAAGGTAGATTAAAGCTCAATAAAATAACACACAAATTTCACAATTGTGACGTCGCGACCAAATGCGTACAATGCATTTTGAAGCCTAATATGTACGGTAGCGGCATTCTCACTTTTCCGACGGATCCGAATATTTTTCTTTAGACTTAGGCCTACCACGGCGGAAGTGTAGCCTATCGATAATACTATAACCAAGCGTTTCGCGTACCTTCCCACGCGAAAGCGCAGCGGTCTTAACGATATCGAGAACAAATATACAAGCGGAAAAATTCGAACCGTCTCGTTGTAATCCGAACAGAGTCCAAGTGCATCGTAGAGTGTCCTTAAGACCAAAAATACACAAAGGAAATCTTCGGATTACAAGGATGTCGAACACGTGAAGCGTTACGCAAGAAACGCGTCATGACAAAATTCCTATTCGTAAAGACGTAAATACATAACGACGCGACGATAACGAATTCTAACAACCAACCAAGAGCGGAAAATATCCAAATCTTTACCCTACAAAAATATACACTCGCTAGAAGAAAACCCTCCGACCCAGAGAGTTGACCCGGTGATAAAACTGCGTTGGTATTTCCCACGGGCACTCGCGGGCCTCGGTCAACAAGCCATATCTCGAGCCTGCGTTCTTGCTGCCGACAATGCCCATTTTTTCCTTTCCGTATATTTCCATCTTCCCGGATAAAGAAACGCAGGTCCAATTCCTGGAAATTGTGCGACGAGCCTACGTCCTGCGCCCACTCTCTACTTTCGACCAATCAACCGAAGAGACCTATATTCGATGCCTTTTCCACCAATCGAAAAAGCGTGCGCTACCAAAAGTGCACTCTTCCAGAGCTTCCTTCTCCCACTACCTCATCATCGCAATTTTTCCTACATACTAGAAGAAGAAAATGACCAAGTCAGTCTTCCGGCAACCACGATCACACAAACTTCTTTTTATCGAGTCTCAATCCGAGACTCCAGTCAGAATCCAGCGAGCTCATATCTAGAGTTCCTTAACCGATATCCATTGCGTTGAATATTCATTTCCTTTCTTGTAAAGCGTACGTTGTCTTGCAACTCGAGTTTATACAAATCTTGTACTTCGAAAGTTCCCTAACAGTTACGCGAAAATCTTAAGAATTTTAACATTTGTATTACGCGCAATATTTCATTGTATTTTCCATTCTCGAACCGCGAAATCCACGAATACTAGAATCTGTGTCACCGAACAATTGCTGTATCCGTCACACACACACACTCACACCATCTGCGAGCGTTCGGGCCACCGACGAAGGGCCCTTAGTTTTACGACCGTACCCGACACCCAAGCGACTGGGTCAACGCCGAGACGCATCAATGTAAGCGAACACATTTTCACCCTTTTGTCTTCAATTTGTATCTTTAAAATAATAGGATCAACCCATACGGCTGATCCTAATAAATTACGAGTCAATCAAACACAAGTATCACAACCATTATTTTCAACGATTGGATCATCCACGAAATTCCTTAAAATTACCCTTTCCACCAGCACGTCCCCTTTTTCACCCTCATCCCGTGCTATTGCGCTAGGCGTAGGCAAGAAAGAGGGCTACCACACATATATATATGCCCACGTCCCCTCAGGGCGTGACACAATTCACTACTTAACATAGAAATTGATGATCTGAACTTTCAGATTAAAATACTAAACCAAAAAATAGAAAAGAACGCTGAAACAATCAACAAAACTCCAAACAATATTAGTAAAAAAATGTTCACTTTAGAACAAGCAAAACTAAAGAAACAGTCCAAACTCTCGTATGAACAACACCAAAAAAAACTCCAAACTCTTAGATTTCAACGAACCAAGAACATACAGTGTAACATTTTCAATCATGAGGAATTTTTAAGAACAATCTCATCACAAATACATCTGAACCAAGACAATATACATCACCTAAATTATCAAAACATAAATCAAACAACACAAAGTCACAACATCTTATACTCAACTCTTACCAATAGACAACGGCGCACAAATAATAATCTTTCCACAGATCTCCTGACCAATATAAATTCCACAATCACATTAAATGAAACAAAAGAATGGCTTATAAACCTCTCCAACATTGATATTCCGCTACACCTTTCCACATTCTTATCTCTAGGTCAAAAATTTTATTTTCCTTACCTCAAAATTTCAAACATAAAAACTCATATCCATAAATCAATCTCCGAACTCGAGTCCAAATTGGAATTGCTACCCGACAAACCCAGTCAAATCGAAAATAGAACCAGATTCAGTACAATTCTAAACAAAATAAATATTCCTACATCGTTTTCCAACACTAACCAAATTATAAATCACACGGCCGCATTCGTAAAAAGCAATCCTCAACTTCTAGTTACACGAGGTGACAAAGGAAATTCAACAGTCATTCTTAACAAATCAGATTACATTACCAAAACTCATAACTTACTCGCAGATTCCTCAACTTGCAAATTAATTAAGAGAAATCCCATCAACAGTCTACAAAAAGTCATTAACAATATTCTCTCCAGATGGAAAACCCAAAAATCATTGATGAAACAAAATTTAAATACTTAAAAGCTGAAAACTGCAACCTATCTCGCCTCTATTGTTTGCCAAAAATTCATAAAAATAATTATCCACTTCGTCCAATAGTATCATCAATAA
>OX632360.1:30969180-30974180 GCA_951751655.1 Ophion costatus
TACACGCAGTGAGTAAATGAAGGAACAAGCGATCGAACGTTCGAAGGATCGCACGATCGGAAGACCCAACGAACGAGCGCATCGACCGATCCATCGTACGAATGAACGAGCGAATACCACAGTTCCATGTGGTGGTATCGATTTTCAGGGAAAAACTCTCTATGTTCGTTGAAAAAACATTTATCGAAAAAAAATCTTCGCGCAATCCCTGCTGTGTGATTTGTAAAAGAACTTTGGAGTCGTTCGTTGTTTCGATCGTTCGATGCGTTTGCTCGCTCGGTCGGTCTTTCGTTTACCCGTTGCGTCCGTTTGATCGGTCGTTCATTCGCTCGATGGTTCGTTCAATCACTCGTTCGTTCATTCCTTCGCCGCGTTCACTCGATCGTTCGTTCATTCCTTCGCCGCGTTCACTCGATCGTTCGTTCATTCGCTCGATGGTTCGTTCAATCACTCGTTCGTTCATTCCTTCGCCTCGTTCACTCGATCGATCGTTGCGCTCGATCGATCGTTCGTGTCATTGTTTATTTCATATGCCAAAGAAGCGTGTGTTCATTCACTCGTTCGTCCATTCGTTCGTTCCCTTCGTTCGCTCGTTTTTATGAAACGAAATAAAAAATCAAAATCGTCATGGAAACAAATCGACACCGCTGCCTCCGTTCGATAGTTCGTTCATTTGATTGTTGCTCGACACGAACGATCGAACGATCGAGTGAACGCGGCGAATGATTGAACGAACCATCGAGGGAAGGAACGAACGATGGTACGGACGCAACGGGTTTACGAACGAAAGACCGACCGAGCGCGCAAACGCATCAAACGATCGAAACAACCAACGACTGCAAAGTTCTTTTACATATCAGACAGCAGGGTTACACGAAGATTTTGTTTTTCGATAGTTGTTTTTTCAACGAACATAGAGAGTTTTTCCCTGAAAATCAATTCCACCACTTGGAACTTTGGTATTCGTTCGTTCATTTGTTCGATGGACCTGCCAATGCGCTCGTTCGTTTGGTCTTCCGATCGTGCGATCCTTCGAATGTTCGATCGCTTGTTCCTTCATTTACTTGCTGCGTGTACTTGATCGTTCGTTGCGTGCGTTCGACCTTACGTCCGTTTAACGCACGAGCGAGCGAATGACCGGACGATCCGTTTTTTACGCGTTCGATACATTGATATTGGGTGAACAAAAAACGCGCGATATTCGTTAACAAAAACTATGGATCGAAAAACAATAATCCCTCGGCCAATCACTGCTTTTTTTATATCTAAGAGAAGCTTGCGACGCGCGTGCGTGTGTGCATTAGCAAGCGGCCCTGTGCCACACACACACACGTATGCTCGTGCTCGTCGGTGTGCGCGCTCTATAGCGGGTACGAATATCCGCACAAAGAGGAGAGGCCGAGAATACGTGTGCCTTGGCATTGGGCCGCTTGCTTGCCCACACACACACACACACGGGCGCCCCCGCAGCAGCCCGCAAGGGAGAAGCCGTATTCTCGGCGGCCGAGGGATTATTGTTTTTCGATCCATAGTTTTTGTTAACGAATATCGCGCGTTTTTTGTTCACCCAATATCAATGTATCGAACGAGTAAAAAACGGATCGTCCGGTCATTCGCTCGCTCGTGCGTTAAACGGACGTAAGGTCGAACGCACGCAACGAACGATCAAGTACACGCAGCAAGTAAATGAAGGAACAAGCGATCGAACATTCGAAGGATCGCACGATCGGAAGACCCAACAAACGAGCGCATTGGCAGGTCCATCGAACAAATGAATGAACGAATACCACAGTTCCATGTGGTGGTATTGAATTGCAGGGAAAAACTCTCTATGTTCGTTGAAAAAACAACTATGGAAAAAAAAATCTTCGTGTAATCCCTGCTGTCTGATATGTATAAGAACTTTGCAGTCGTTGGTTGTTTCGATCGTTTGATGCGTTTGCTCGCTCGGTCGGTCTTTCGTTCGTAAACCCGTTGCGTCCGTACGATCGTTCGTTCCTTCGCTCGATGGTTCGTTCAATCCTTCGCCGCGTTCACTCGATCGTTCGATCGTTCGTGTCGAGCAACAAACAAATGAACGAACAAGCGATTGAACGAACTATCGAACGGAGGCAGCGGTTTCGATTTGTTTCCATGACGAGTTTGATTTTTTATTTCGTTTCATAAAAACCAGCGAACCAAAAATCTCGAGATTTACTTCTCCGAGTGTGTAAGCCGATATTTCGCGAGCAACAAACAAATGAACGAACAAGCGATTGAATGAACTATCGAACGGAGGCATCGTTTTCGATTTGTTTCCATTACGATTTTGATTTTTTATTTCGTTTCATAAGGTCGAGCGAACGAAGGGAACGAACGAATGGACGAACGAGTGAATGAACACACGCTTCTTTGGCATATGAAATAAACAATGCCACGAACGATCGATCGAGCGCAACGATCGATCGAGTGAACGCGGCGAAGGAATGAACGAACGAGTGATTGAACGAGTGATTGAACGAACCATCGAGCGAATGATCGAACGATCGTACGGACGCAACGGGTAAACGAAAGACCGAACGAGCGAGCAAACGCATCGAACGATCGAAACAACGAACGACTGCAAAGTTCTTTTACATATCACACAGCAGGGATTGCGCGAAGATTTTTTTTCGATAAATGTTTTTTCAACGAACAAAGAGAGTTTTTCCCTGAAAATCGATACCGCCACATGGAACTTTGGTATTCGTTCGTTCATTTGTTCGCTGGACCTGCCAATGCGCTCGTTCGTTTGGTCTTCCGATCGTGCGATCCTTCGAATGTTCGATCGCTTGTTCCTTCATTTACTTGCTGCGTGTACTTGATCGTTCGTTGCGTGCGTTCGACCTTACGTCCGTTTAACGCACGAGCGAGCGAATGACCGGACGATCCGTTTTTTACTCGTTCGATACATTGATATTGGGTGAACAAAAAACGCGCGATATTCGTTAACAAAAACTATGGATCGAAAAACAATAATCCCTCGGCCAATCACTGCTTTTTTTATATCTAAGAGAAGCTTGCGACGCGCGTGCGTGTGTGCATTATCAAGCGGCCCTGTGCCACACACACACGTATGCTCGTGCTCGTCGGTGTGCGCGCTCTATAGCGGGTACGAATATCCGCACAAAGAGGAGAGGCCGAGAATACGGCTTCTCCCTTGCGGGCAGCTACGCGGGCCCATGCATGTAGTAGCAAGCGGTCCGGTGCCACACACACGTATGCTCGTGCTCGTCGGTGTGCACGCTCTATACCGGGTACGAATATCCGCACAAAGAGGCGAGGCCGAGAATACGGCTTGTCCATTGCGACTGCTACGCTAAGTGTGTGTTTTATCACGCATGCATGTAGCACATTCGGAGACAGTAGCCTTTTTGAAAATCTCGAGATTTATTTCTCCGAGCGTGGAAACCGATATTTCGCGTAGCTACATTTTTGCTGACTCGCGAACATTCCTGATAGTATCTCCATCAACCTCTCCGTCGAGCGTTTATTGTCGGAGAAGTTTAATGTAAAACGAACGAGCGGTCGAGCGAACGCACCGAAGGGTAGAACAAACGTAACAGATGCAGTGATGAAACGTAGAAATCACGCAACAAACGAGTGAATAAACAAAATGTCGAACAAGAGCAATGAAGAAATTACCGAACGAGCGATTGAACGAACGATCGAGCGGGCACAACGCGGAACGAGCGCAGCGAACAAACGATCGAGCCACCGGATGGAATTAATGAACAAAAGAGAACAGCGATTTTGATTACGATTTTTTTCATGCCGATTTCGATTTTTTGATTTCGCTATGCACAAGGGATTGAACGAACGATCGAACGGAAGCATCGGTTTCGATTTGTTTCCATGACGAATTTGATTTTTTATTTCGTTTCATAAAAACGAGCGAACGAAGGTAACGACCGAATGAACACACGCTTCTTTTGCATATGAAATAAACAATGACACGAACGATCGAACGAGCGCAACGAATGATCGAGTGAACGCGGCGAAAGAATGAACGAATGAGTGATTGAACGAACGATTGTACGGACGCAACGGGTTAACGAACGAAAAGACCGAACGAGTGAGCAAACGCATCGAACGATCGAAACACCCAACGACTGCAAAGTTCTTTTACATGTCAAACAGCAGGGATTGCGCGACGATTTTTTTCGATAGATGTTTTTTCAACGAACATAGAGAGTTTATCCGTGATAATCGATACCACCACATGGAACTGTGGTATTCGTTCGTTCATTTGTTCGATGGACCTGTCGATGCGCTCGTTCGTTGGGTCTTCCGATCGTCCGATCCTTCGAACGTTAGATCGCTTGTTCCTTCATTTACTCGCTGCGTGTCCGAACGACCGCAGCGAACAAACGATCGAGCGAACGGATGGAATTAATGAACAAAAGGGAACAGCGATTTTGATTACGATTTTGTTCATGCCGATTTTGATTTTTTTATTTCGCTACGAACAAGCGATTAAACGAACTTTCGATCGGAGGCATCGGTTTCGATTTGTTTCCATGACGATTTTGATTTTTTATTTCGTTTCACAAAAACGAGCGAACGAAGGTAACGAACGAATGAACACACGCTTCTTTTGCATATGAAATAAACAATGGCACGAACGATCGAACGAGCGCAACGAACGATTGAGTGAACGCGGCAAAGGAATGGACCCACGAGCGATTGAACGAACCATCGAGCGAACGAACGAACGATCGTACAGGCGCAACGGGTGAGCGAACGAAAGACCGAACGAGCGAGCAAACGCATCGAGCGATCGAAACAACGAACGACTGCAAAGTTCTTTTACCTATCAAACAGCTGGGATTGCGCGAAGATTTTTTTTCGATGTTTTTTCAACGAACATAGATAGTTTTTCCTGAAAATCGATACCACCACATGGAACTGTGGTATTCGCTCGTTCATGTGTTCGATGGACTGGTCGATGCGCTCGTCCGCTGGGTCTTCCGATCGTGCGA
>OX632360.1:30979180-31067181 GCA_951751655.1 Ophion costatus
TGTCACCCGTCTTGCGAGTAGCCCCTACCGTGACCCCGAGGTGGCGCTCTACCCCCGGACTTAGCTGGTGTGCGCACACCGACTTCCGAAACTGTATGTAACATGTGTAGAGGTGGGAAGAGGAATTGTCCTGTTCCTCCTCGATCGGCACTTCGCACACGGGGCACCACGGTGGCAAGTCGTTCGCAGCTCGTGCTCGGGCAAAGTTATTGACGCACACTAGTAAGTCTGTACACTGCCGAAAGTCTTTCGCGCACGACGGGCATTCCTCGCGGCGGAGGTACCGAGAGATCGTATGTTCCATAACTTCTTCGTTAATGTGAGAGTTTAAGGACGAGTTACTGCTACGGTCTGCAGAAGACTAATGAGCGTTCCTTACTGTGGGAGCCCTCCCTCAGCTCGTCTCCCCTCCCTTTCCCGTCGTTGTTCGTTAGGCGACGAGTAATTCTTGACGAGGGATCGGGCGAGGGAGGGGGTTCTCTCGCGCTGGATTCGGGGTACTTATCGGCGAGCTGGGTGTCACGTTGCCTTCTTGAGAATTTCCTCGGGCTGAATGCTCGTGCGCGCTCCCTTCGACGGGGCGAGCGTTCTTTCTTTGAGAGCACACCCGAGTCCAAATGTATAAAAGAGAGATATATAGCCGAGCTCTCGAAGTGTAGGCTAGGAATAAGAATATTATTCCGGCTTGACTTGCGAAGCTGGCCAGAGTGAGGAGGTGTTGTTTTTCTCTCTCTCTTTTATGCTCGCCTATAGCATGAATTTTTCTTTCCACGGCGAGCAGTGACTCCCCGTCCCAAAATTCCAGGCTCGGATTTCCGTCTGCTGGCTGCTTGTGCGCCCGAACGAATAACTCATTGAAATCAAATGCGTTATCGCTATTAACCAAGGAGGGAACCGCGATGGATATATTGAGCGTTATTCCCGGATCATAGAAGAATGTCTCCTTCCCCGTATATGCACGGAGGCTTGATAAGGTGGTGGTACGGGTTGCTCCGACGCAGTTAGGTTCCAACTGTAGAATTCCCATGCCCTCCAAAGTTATGTCAACTACTGGTGCGTTTAGACACGTCACCCGCAGTCTAGTGGACTCGGCGAGGGAGAAAAGCCAGCCGCCGTGGGTGGGCACATATTCCCAGAAATCTTCGGGGTGCGGATGCAGGCGGATGTTGCACCGACGCATGGCTTCTTGGGATGGCCTCGTAAGCATGTGCAATTCGCAGACGTCCGCGTTTGTGTCCCGAACTGGAACGCTTCCGGAGCAGATCAGTCGTCGATCGGCCTCCTTACATTGATTTTTGTAAGCTTCGCCAACCAGAAAGAAGGCTTGACGGTTTCTTCCCAAAGCGATGTAAGGGGAAGCGGGCACAATGCTTGCTGACCCGGTGCCGTTCCCGAGTAGTTGAGGGACGGGCCAGGCGATTATCCGGTATAGGTCGTAAATTGTTGGATCCACGAGCGGTATGTGCACGATGATCAACAACCGTCCGTCGCGTGACATTACATCTGTCCGAACGAGGGTCTCGAGGTACTCTGGGTGTATGTATTCCAGGGGGTAGGGAAATTCTAGCCCCCCCCGCGTGATTCTGTGCTTCCTCCGCTACGGTTTGCAATTGCTTTGGTGACATGGTCGCTGGATCGAATTTTCCATTGATTGCAGAGCTAATCGCGGAAATGTATTTTTCACAGACACGTATGTAATTGTCGATTTTGTTTGCGACCTTATTACCATAGTTAGCGAGCGTGAAATTGTAATAGGCCACGGCGGATGTGTTAGCGATCATGCTTAGGTCGTTGTGCAGGTTCGATACAATTTTATACATGGCTTCCACTCGCTTTGATTCCTCCACGTGCTCGTTGTGTATTGTTTGCAATCTCGAGCTTAAAATATGCATTTGTTGTTCATGGAGGTGAGTCAGTTCCTGTTGATCTTTAAATAGTCGATCTATTTGGGAGGAAAGGTAATCCGCATCATCCTCGGTGAGAGTCCCGAATAGGGATTTGCCGATGCTCCCCATGAAACCGAAGGGTACTGAACGCCTCTTCATAGTCGTTAAGGGCGACTTTGTTTTGAAATCCTTGCGGTTTCCGATCCCCCATAGATCACTGGTCAGCTCGTGGCCGCGACGTAGCCTTGATATTATATAAGGTCTACGCAGCAGCTCCTCACAACCCGCCTCCCAGTTATATTTGAGGCATTCGGCCTGTATTTTCGATAAGTTTCCGCCGTCCTTAGGGAAAGACGCGATGAATTCGGCAAGGTCGATAAATAACGTTACTCTCCAGTCGGCGCGTTGTAGTTGCACTGGCGTTTGTAGCTCGTAGTAGATTCCCGCGTTATCTTCCAGCTGGTTGACGACGTAGGAACTCTTAGGTGTTGCATTGGTCATTCCTCGGCCCATGAGGGCAATGGCGAAGACAATCGTGTCGGGCAATCGCATTTTGTTCTGTTGGTACACATACACAGTTGAACTAACTAGAGGTAAGCTAACTTGATTTTATCGACATGTTTAGTAAATCGTTCGCCCTTTTCCGTCTCGAGGACGACGTTATTCCTATCGGTGATTGATCTTATTTTATAGGGACCGTGATATTGAGTATCGAATTTTCCCTTGCGAGGTTCTTTTAAAACGTATACCTGATCCCCGACTTTTCCTTCGAAGGGCCGGCATTTACGGTCGTAGTATAGTTTAGAGCGTTCTTTTGCTTGGTTTAGGGATTCCCCGGCCATTTCCCGAATTTCATTTTGCCGCTTTATGAGCTCGACGAGGAACGAACTACTCGTAGCCAGACGATCCTCGGTTGGAAATTCGCTAGGCTGCCGGGCGGGCTTTCCGTACACAACCTCGTGAGGCGTGAAATTCGTTGCCTCGTGAACGCTGGTATTGTAGGAAAACTCGGCAAAGGGTAATAAACGGTCCCAATCGTCGTATTTGTTTGCGTAGTGCTTGATATACTCCGTTAGAACGATATGACTTCGTTCCAACGCGCCGTTAGTTTGGGGACGGTACCCGGATGTTGTCGCATGATGTATCTTGTAGATTTTTGAGATTTCTCGCAATAACCCGTTCGTGAATGAGGTTCCACGGTCAGTTAGAATTGCCCGTGGAGCCCCGAACTGGCTGTACAGCCGACGCACTATTGCCTCTGCAACGGTGGTCGCCCTTAGATCGGGTATGGGCTCAGCAAGACAGTATTTTGATAGATTATCTTGCATCGTTAGTATATGCTTATTCCCGTGAGGGGTAGTAGGCAACGGACCAACGGTATCAAGAGATACTTTATCAAAAGTGTCCGCCGGGGTATCAGTCAAGAGCATGGGTTCGCGAGTCTTTGCACGAACGAGTTTCTGCTCTTGGCAACCTTTACAACAACGGATGTAATTTTGGACGTCGTTTTTGAGGGTGGGCCAATAAAAACGCTCTCGAATTCGTCTATAGGTCTTGGTAACGCCTTTATGGCCGCCAATAAGGCTCGAGTGCATTTCTTTAATTATGGCCTCCCTTAATTCCGGAGAAGGGACCTGAGTCCTGCCATAACAAACCACCACGTCTATCCCCTTGTTCTCGAAGAGGGAGTGGATCGTATGTAGAAATTTATCAGGGCCAAGTTCGTCGGTAAAATCGCCATGACGGGATATGCGAAATGATCTTAGCTTCAATCGACCCATCTCTTGCTCAAGGGCCCTCAATCCACTCTGGATTCCTTGGTGGCTCGAGTCATCATAATACCGGTTCTTTATTACGACACTAAAAATTCGGTGTTGTCCGTACCGCGTCATAGCGATCTGTCCGACGGCTAAATTTTTATCTCGTATAGACGACGAATCGATCAGTCCCAGGTCAGATAATAATTTCCCTACCGGGGTAACCAGTTCGCCGTCGGCTGAGACAAAATGTACGTAATTATCCCTCCTGTATGTAAGGTTCTCCCGGTCCCCAATAATTGTCGACTTGGGTTTGTTGGAGTCGGAAGTCGAATTCTGGTTTACGTGAATTTCGGGCGTCGGAACGCCATATAGATCAAACTCTGTTTCATAATAGGGTCCGCCAGACTCGTCGCTGGCCCACGGCCGGGCGCGTGAAGATATGACGTGGGGGAGCGAGCGACCTTGTGTTGGAGTCTCATCTGTGCTTCCCTTTTCTTCGCGCGCGGGGAAGCGCGGTAGCCTTCCGTCCTTGATTATACTATGGCCGGTTTGATCTAGCTCAGTGCGTCGCCCCGAAAACCTTACGTCACCGTGTCCAGCGTGCGGAGGTGATGACGGTGCAGGGGGAGAATGGAGTGAGGGGCCCGAGCGGGGCTCACCGGTCGCGCTGCCTGACTCTTGCAGTAGCGTAGAAGCTGCGGCTGGCGCCCCGCGCACCTCGCCCTCGTCATCAGCATCACTGCCTCGATTGCTCCTACGCGAAGAACGGTTTCCCATAAGGCTAGTTCTTCGTAGGAGCTCCTCCTCAGTAAGCCGTTGGGATCTCTTCGACAATTGCTCTAGTCGTTCGTTCAGTACGTGGTCGTCCCTTTCTATGATAGGATCTAGGTCGTTGAGGACTTCCCGGACCGTCTCGTCGACTTCCTCGCCATCAGAAAAACGCTTGGGCAATGATACCTCCACCGTAACAGCTGTTCGTTCGTGTCCTTCGCAAAATTTCTGCTCGAGTTGCTTGAGTGACTCGTCGAAGTTTTCGAAGGTACGTTGTAGCGCTTCGTGGACCGATTTATTTTCGTCAAAAATAAAATCTTCCACGGGAGTACTGTCCTCCGTGTCGCTGGGAGGGGCTTCGACGGCAACGATCGGTTCGTTAGGATTAACAGGGCCGGGGCCCCCGGCGTCTATGGCCACGGGTGGTGGACACAGCGTCTTATCGGCCAGCCGTGGCGGACGTTTGAGAACGCGTCGCTTCGGGGGAAGGAGGGGAGTAGGGAGCATACTGGGATTTAATCGCTGTATCGGTCGGGCTTCCTCTCCCGAGCTTGTCCCCGAAGACTCTACATAGTTGGGTCTCGCGCGCGCTGTATCCGAATCAGCTGTTCGGCCACGTGTACGCTGAGCAATAGGGCTCCGAGCATTGGGATCGGGGTGCCTCGGGTTCCTTGACCCCACGCGACGTTCGTTCGGGGCGGAATGCAGGCGGTGTCTCCCGGTCTCTATAGGAAGTACCTTTTTTGGTCGGTCCGAATCATCCGATTCGCTTGATTCTGTGGAGAGTGGGTTTATCGGATTACGGGAAAGAGCGTCCGCATTGATATTTAGCTTTCCTGGTTTGTAGACAAACTCATAGTTGTAATTTTGGAGGCTCAGTCTCCAACGTACCAACCTCCTTCCTGGATCATTCATAGAGCCAATCCATTTAAGAGGCTCGTGGTCGGAGACGAGTTTGAATTTTCGACCATATAAATATGGCTGAAAATGGTCCAAAGCTTTCATGACAGCGAGGCACTCCTTTTCCGTTGTACCGTAATTTATTTCGGCTGGGAGAAGTATGCGGGAGAAGTAGGCGATTGGGAATTCAAAGCCGTCATGATCCTGACTTAACACGGCCCCAACGGCGTAATCCGACGCGTCCGTGGTGAGCATAAATGGTCGGTTGAAATCGGGAAATTTGAGTATGGGTTCCGTACAGAGGGCCTTACGCAAGTCTCGGAAGCTCCGTCGCTGCGCGCTTCCCCACTCGAACGGCTTCCCCTTTTTTAAGAGGTCGGTTAACGGCTTGGCACGACTCGAAAAATTCCTGATAAATCTCCTATAATATCCAGCGAGTCCGAGGAACTGCCGGATATTTTTCGCCATTTTCGGGGTCGGGAAGCGTTTTACAGCTTCGAGTTTACGGGGATCGGGCCGTAGACCATCTCGCCCAATTATGTGACCAAGATAGCATACTTCCTTTTTCAGGAACTCACACTTGTCGGGCTCAAGGACGAGATTTGCGTCCCGCAATCGAGTCATTAATCGACGAACCTTTACCCCATGTTCTTCCAACGATCGAGCGAATACAACGATGTCGTCAAGGTAAACGAACAATTCCGCACCCTGAAGACCTCGAAGTACACTATCCATCAATCGCTGGAAAGTCGCGGGTGCGTTTCTCAAGCCCTCGGGCATACGAACGTACTCGTAATGACAGTTCGGTGTCGAGAACGCGGTCTTCTCACTATCACGCGGATCCATTGGAATTTGCTGAAAGCCACTCGCCAGGTCAAAGGTCGAGAAATACTGTGCCTCACCCAACTGATCCAATATATCGAATATATTAGGCAGCGGGTAGGCATCCGAGATAGTCTTCTCATTTAGTTTCCTGAAGTATATCACCATTTGCATTCTCGGCCGACCCTGAGAGTCGGGTTTCTTGGGTACAATCCATACCGGTGAGTTGTACGGGGATTGCGATGGTATGATTGCTCCATCCTCGAGTTTCCTTTTTATCTGTGTTTCGGCTTCATCTCGATGTATGGAAGGAAATCTGTATTGGCGAGTGTTCACCGGCAAATCATTTTCCGTTGGTATCCGGTGTGCAACGAGGCTGGTACCGGGTAGCTTGTCGCCAGGCAGTTTGAATCGCATAGGATCTTCTTCCACGATTCGACGGACGTGAGAACGTTCGACATTGTTCAACTCGTCCAGGCGCAAAGCTTCTAGCACTGCTGCAATTCGATCCGGCGGCGGCGATGACTCATCGTCCGAGGAATTACTGTCCTCGCTTGGGCCAGCCTGGTAGTATTCGAAGGGCAAGATTTCCTGCGGCGTGACCTCGATGTCTACGTCATGAGTTAACGTGTTTATCGCGAGAACGTGACATATCCCATTCCTTTGAGATACTAGAGCATTACCGATGTATAATCCGGGTTCGGTCCTGATTCGGGGCAGATAACCCTCACGAAGGTCCGGGTTAGTGACGGCAACTGCCAAGGGTTTCCGCGTTCGAGCTTTGATGGTGAAGATCTTTTTACTCGGCGCGAAGGAAATCGTTCGTGGCGAGCCGTTTGTTAAAAACGGTCGAGGACGAATAGGATCACTCGTCATTACCAGAGCGTTATGATGAAACGATAGCTCGGCTTTCTCACGGCGCATAAAGGGTCTACCGAGCAATCCGTTGCTTTCTGTCACGAAGTCCTTGACAACGTGGAAGGTGTGGGGTTGATCATTAATCGTCAATTTTACCGTTCCCAATGACCACGCCTTTTCGTTCGTGGGACCGACGTATTCCCGCGATTTCGCGGGGTCGTACGTGACGTTATCGCGTAGGGCGTGGAGTTTGATGAAGTTTAAGCTCGACCCGGAATCACAATAAAATTTCTGGGTTCCATTAACAAGCTCCGGAGCAGACAATATGACAACCGGGGATTCTACTTCGTCCTCGGTATCTGACGAGAAGATTGCGGTATCAGACTGCGGATATCTCCCTACTAACGCCTGTCCTGAAATTTTACGGTACGTCTTTCGGTGGTGGGGAAGAGAGGCTGGCTCGTCGTGTCCAGACGACGAGCCCCTTTCGAGTTTAAAGGCTCGGGACTATGGGGTCGCGGGCCACGCCGATCCGCGACGGGCGACGATGTTGAGCGTTCGCCGTGGGGATATCTTTGGGTGGTGGCGGTCCAAGGACAGCACTTGCACCCACCGGTGTAGGCACAGCAGTACCGATGGTTGCAGCCACCGCCTTTACGATATTGAGTAGGGGTTCGCTGGTTCCAAGGGCAGCACCCACAACCTGAACCGCGCAAGCAACAATAACGTCGCTCGCATCCACCTCGGTCATCCGGGGATTCTGGTCGGTTCGATCTAGCTGGCGAATCGTCTCGGTGTTTCAGTATTCCCGAGGGTCTGAAATGTTCTGGCCTACCAGGGCTACCGAATCGGGGCGCTGGCTCCTTTTGCCGCTCCCGTCTTGACTCAGGGCGAGACGCGGGGGAAGACGAACGCGAATCTCTTGGGTTTGTCTCCGCTTTGGCGATTAACGCGAGGGCATCGCCGACGGGGGTTCGCGGTCGTTCCCCACGCTGTGGCTCTACTGTCCCGGCTAGAGAGTCCGAGGATAGATCCTCTACCATTTCAAGCGCTTCTCGGAGAGACTTTGGTTTTGCAATGTAAAGTAGTTCGTTCAGTCGCGAGGGTAACGCTTGACGGAAAGATTCAAGGGCCAGCGTCGCGATTGGGTCAACGTTCATCGTAGAGGCCTCACACCCTAATTCTTCTTTCCATGCGGTTCGAGCAACGCTCATTAGCCGGAGAATTCTAAGATATAAGCACCGGGGTGTCTCCCTTTGCTTTAAACGTAACCCGTAGAGTCTCCCCAAACACGAGTTAAAATTCCGACGGTGAGTTAATCCGTCCTGCAACGCAGTCGTTAGTTCTTTGACTGATCGAATATTTTGACCCTGGACACAAGTACGTGCCTCACCGCGTAATCTACTTAGTACCCCGGTCACAAATTCGGGCATTTGATACGGGGGTACGAACGCAGCTGCATTTTGGATGTTTTGTAAATAGTCACCGAGGGGAATTGAGGTGCCATCGAATTCCGGTATTGACACCAATCGGTTTGTCAGGTTGATGCCACTAAGTATGACCGATAGGTCGGCGGGTGATACGGTTTCGTTAAGCGAGCCGTCAGGTCCCGCATGACTGGTTCCCGCGCCGGCCCCGAGATTGCCATCGCGAGGATCGTCAACCATTTTGATTAAATTTATTATTATTTTTTATTTTATATATTTTATTTTTTTTTTTTTATTTTTTTATTTTTTTAAACGGAAGGAACGGAAAATTCGACACTCAGAACACGGATTTATCGACGAAATACGAATTTAAAATTTTTGACAACTTAATACGAATAATTTTCCACCGTTCCGTTATATTCCCATTTCCACTATTGAGGTTGCACAGTGCAGGCGGTTATCCCACCGCTGCCACCAATTTGTTACGTCCAGAAGGGACGATTTTATTTGTTTATTTATCTTTGGATTCTTCAATGTAATTTCCTTAAAGTAGAAGGGATAGCCGCACGTCCCATACGGGCCCGGCAACTCTTCAGTGGAAATTGGAGGGATAAATGGGGACAAATAACTCGCTTTTAATGTGGTGCAAATATGGATTAAAATATATATTTATTTCCCTTATTCACTCTTACTCGCACGGTGTTTGACCTGGTCGGCCGCAGCCACACCGTCGCGCGGGGACAGGCCCGCCGCGCTTCTCACTCTCGCTTTCCGCGGGGACAATTTCCCCCGCGAGTCTCTCCCGCACACCGCGCGCCGCACTTAACTGTTCTCTAATCGGATCGGGGCCTTATAGTGTGCCCCACCCCGGTCACTGAATGGTTATTTTATATATTTAATATTATGTAGATAATGTGCTGAATAACACTGATGACTCTGTGCGGGTCCGCCGGGTCGTTAGCCTGGACTTACTACACCGCCGCGAGCCCGGTGTTATTAGGACTTACTAATAAAGGCTGACGATTCTATGCGGGTTCGCCGGGTGGTTAGCCTGGACTTACTACACCGCCGCGAACTCTGCTTTATTAGGAGTTTCCTCCGACTCCAGGAGCGAACCGTGGACTAATCGGAACTACCTATGTTTTGTTGCCACCGGACCGACATCGGCTGGGTGGCTATCACCCCGGTGGGGATTTTTGTCCACGTTGATGGAAACTCGCCCGCTCCCGGAGTCTCACGGTCGAATTCTGTGGATCAGGCGATGTCCGATCAGCAGAATTCGACCGGGCACATCCGGTCTCGCTTAGGCGATTTTCACCCGACACCGCACAGAGACACGAGGCGACGGAGCCGCCGGAAGGCAAGAAAAAAAAATATACAATAATTATGGGACGTGACACGTGTGCGTGTGCGTGTGCGTGTGCGTGTGCGCGTGTGCGTGTGCGTGTGCGTGTGCGTGTGTGCGTGTGTGCGTGTGTGCGTGTGCGCGTGTGCGCGTGTGCGCGTGTGCGCGTGTGTGCGCGTGCGTGCGTGCGTGCGTGCGTGCGTGCGTGCGTGCGTGCGTGCGTGCGTGTGTGTGTGTGTGTGTGTGTGTGTGTGTGTGTGTGTGCGCGCGCGCGCGCGCGCGCGTGTGTGTGTGTGTGTGTGTGTGTGTGTGTCTGTGTGTGTGTGTGTGTGTGTGTGTGTGCGTACCCTCGGAGTTCACCGTCACAAGGAGCAGCAACGGTGAGCAAAACAAACTAAAAATGAATTTCCGAAAGCAGAAAAAAAATGGGGCCACTATGGCGAAACCCCCACTCCGGCCTTCCCCCCCTCCGCACCCCTCTGGGGCGCGGGGGAGGGGATAAGCACGGTCATCCCCACTCCATCCACACCACCTCGGCTGCCGAGGAGTGGGGGCAGGAGTGGGGATGAGGAGTGGGGGTCGCCATAGTGGCCCCCATACTACTGACCTCCATCAATACTGTCTTTTGAAATGATCTTCCAAATATTAACAAAAGCTTGAAATACCAACAGTATCGAGGTTAGTAATTTCTCATATCTCAATTCTTAATAACGCCATAACAAAAAACCACATTTTCACACATTGTTCATTTGAAACACTGACAAATTATAAGAACCAACGCAATACAATAACTCACCCACATCAAAGGAAGATTGTCACAACAAAAACATAATTAACATAACAATTATACAAAACGACGCATCAATTGTATAACAAAAGGATAAAATAAAACATTCATGTAATTATTCTTACAAACTGATTTGTAAAATTTGTGCACAAATATTTATAGTGCGAAGAAAATAAAACTTCTGAAGAGGACCCTAACCGTAGGGTCGAAACGTAAACATCGCTTATTTCCATCGTTGACCTTGGGAATACTCTGCTGGCCGGACCGAAGCCGAATTTTCAAAATAACGATTTCGGATTTATCATTTGCAGTTGCAGAGAAAGTAACTACAAACGATGAAATCACGTGAAAGTGATGTTTCCACGACTATTGAAGGATATGTTCGGTTGTAGCAATGGAGTAAGTAACTACAAACGATGCCCGCTCTTGTAAAACGTTTGTAGTTGCTCTAGTTCCGTATTTATCGTCTGTAGTTATAGAAAAAGAAACTACAAACGAGGAAATCACCTGAAACTGATTTTTCCACGGATTTGGAAGGATATGTTCGATTGTAGTAAAGGAGTAAGAAACTACAAACGACGTCGGCGCTTCTAAAACGGTTGTAGTTGTTTGTAGTTCCGTATTTATCGTCTGTAGTTGTAGAAAAAATGACTAAAAACGAGGGAATGACGTGAAAATATTCTTTCAGCAATGTGAGAAACGTTCGACTGTAGTAATAAAGTACGTTACTACAAACGATGCAGGCGCTTCTAAAACGTTTGTCGTTGTTTGTAGTTCCGTATTTATCGTTTGGAGTAACAGAGAAAGTAACTACAAACGAGGAAATCACCGGAAAATGAAGTTTCCACGATTTTGGAATGATCTGTTCGTTTCTAGTAATAAAGTAGGCTACTACATACGACGCCCGCGATTTTAAATCGTTTGTAGTTGTTTGTAGTTCTCTATTTATCGTTTGTAGTACCGGAGAACGTAACGGAAAACGAGGAAATCAGCGGAAAATAATGTTTCCACGATTTTGGAAGGATATGTTCGTTGGTACTAGTAAACTAGGTATCTACAAACGACGCTCGGGCGTCCAAAACGATTGTAGCTGTGTGTACTTCTGTTTTAATCGTTTGTAGTTGCAGAGAAAGTAACAGGAGATTGAAGTTTGCATCGTTGGAACGCAACGGAAATTAATACGTCTGAATTTCTTCTTACTTTTACCGGCCAATTTTGCCCACAAAAATAGCTTAATTGTTTTCAAGACAATTATTTAAAGATCTACACTATAAATTACAAACAAGGATTTTTTATATTAATGAAAGTGATGAAATTAAAATCTAACGAAGAACTTTCGTTGCATCCCAACCATGCAAACTTCAACACCATAAAGTAACTACAAACGACGCCTACGCTTTTGAAACGTTTGTAGCTGCAGAGAAAATAACTGCAAACGAGGAAATCACCTGTAAATGATTTTTCAATTATTTTAGAACTGTATGTTGGTTTGTAGTAGCAAAGTAGGTAACTACAATCGACGCCGGCGGTTTGAAAACGTTTGTAGTAGTTCGTAGTTTCGTATTTAACGTTTATAGTTGCAGAGAAAGTAACTACAAACGAGAAAATCACGTGAAAATAACTTTCAGCCATTTGAGAAAGAAATGTTCGTTTGTAATAATAAAGTAGGTCACTACAAACGACGTCGACGCTTCTAAAACGTTTGTAGTTGTTTGTAGTTTCGTCTTTATCGTTTGTAGTAACAGAGAAAGTACCTACAAACGAGAAAATCACCTGGAAATGATTTTTCCACGATTTTAGAAGGATATGATTGTTTGTAGAAATAAAGTAGGCTACTACAAACGACGCCCGCGAATCTAAATCGTGTGTAGTCGATTGTAGTTCTGTATTTATCGTTTGGAGTACTACTCCAAACGACGCCGGCGGTTTTAAAACTTTTGTCGTAGTTCGTAGTTTCGTATTTATCGTTTGTAGTTGCAGAGAAAGGAACTACAAACGATGAAATCACGTGAAAATGATGTTTCCACGACTTTTGAAGGATATGTTCGTTGGTAGTAATGGAGTAGGTAACTACAACCGATGTCCGCGCTTTTAAAACGTTTGTAGTTGTTTGTAGTTCCGTATTTATCGTTTGCAGTTATACAGTAAGTAACTTCAAACGAGGATATCACCTGAAACTCATTTTTCCACGGATTTGGAAGGATATGTTCGTTTGTATTAAAGGAGTAAGAAACTACAAACGACGTCGGCGCTTCTAAACCGTTTGTAGTTGTTTGTAGTTCCGTATTCATCGTTTGTAGTTCTAGAAAAAATGACTACAAACGAGGGAATGACGTGAAAATATTTTTCAGCAACGTGAGAAAGAAACGTTCGATTGTAGTAATAAAGTATGTTACTACAAACGACGCACGCGCTTCAAAACGTTTGTAGTTCCGTATTTATCGTTTGTAGTAACAGAGAAAGTAACTACAAACGAGGAAATCACCTGAGAAAGATTTTTCCACGATTTTGGAAGGATATGTTCGTTTGTCGTAATATAGTAGGCTACTATGAACGACGCCCGCGATTCTTAATCGTTTGTAGTTGTTTGTAGTGCTGTATTCATCTTTTATAGTAGTACTACACACGACGCTGGCGGTTTTAAAACGTTTGCAGTACTTTCTAGTTTCATTTTTTTCGTTTCTAGTTGCAGAGAAAGGAACTACAGACGATGAAATCACCTGAAAATGATGTTTCCACGATTTTTGAAGGAAATGTTCGTTTGTAGTAATGGAGTAAGTAACTACAAACGATGCCCGCGCTTCTAAAACGTGTGTAGTTGTTTGTAGTTCCGTATTGATCGTTTGTAGTTATAGAGAAAGTAACTACAAACGAGGAAACCACCTGAAACTGATTTTTCCACGGATTTGGAAGCATATGTTCGTTTGAAGTAAAGGAGCAAGTAACTACAAACGACGTCGGCGCTTCTAGAACGTTTGTAGTTGTTTGTAGTTCCGTATTTATCGTTTGTAGTTGTAGAGAAAGTGACTACATCCGAGGGAACGACGTGAAAATATTTTTTCACCAATGTGAGAAAGAAACGTTCGATTGTAGTTATAAAGTAGATTCCTATAAACGAGGCATGCGCTTCTAAAACGGTTGTAGTTGTTTGTAGTTCCGTATTTATCGTTTGTAGTAACAGAGAAAGTAACTACAAACGAGGAAATCACCTGAAAATGATTTTTCCACGAATTTGGAAGGATATGTTCGTTTGTAGTAATAAAGTAGGCTACTACAAACGAGCCCCATGATTCTAAATTGTTTGTAGTTGTTTGTTGTTCTGTATTTATCGTTTGTAGTAGCGGAGAAAGTCACTGCAAACGAGGAAATCAGCGGAAAATAATTTTTCCACCATTTTGGAAGGATATATTCGTTTGTACTAGTAAACTACAAACGACGCTCGGATGTCCAAAACGAATGTAGTTGTGTGTGCTTCCGTTTTAATCGTTTGTAGTTGCAGAGAAAGTAACTACAAACGACGCCTGCGCGTCTGAAACGTTTGTAGCTGCAGAGAAAGTAACTACAAACGAGGAAATCACATGTAAATGATTTTTCAATTATTTTAGAACTATATCTTGGTTTGCAGTAGCAAACTAAGTAACTACAAACGACGCCGGCGGTTTTAAAACGTTTGTAGTAGTTCGTAGTTTCGTATTTATCGTTTGTAGTTGCAGAAAAAGTAACTACGAACGAGGAAATCTCCTGAAAATTATTTGTCAGCAATTTGAGAGAGAAATCTTCGTTTATAGTAGTGTAGTAAGTAACTACAAACGACGTCAGTGCTTTTATAACGGTTGTAGTTGTGTGTAGTTTCGTATGTATCGCTTGGAGTTGCAGAGAAAGTCCCGACAAACGGGAAAATCCCGTGAAACTAATTTTCAGCAATTTAAGAAAAAAATGTTCGTTTGTAGTAATGGAGTAATTAACTATAATCGATTTAGAATCGCGGGCATCGTTTGTAGTTACTTACTCCATTACTACAAACGAACATATCCTTCAAAAGTCGTGGAAACATCATTATTCCGTGATTTCATCGTTTGTAGTTACGTTCTCTGCAACTACAAACGATAAATACGAAACTACGAACTACTACAAACGTTTTAAAACCGCCGGCGTCGTTTGTAGTACTACTATAAACGATAAATACAGAACTACACACAACTACAAACGATGTAGAATCCCGGGCGTCGTTTGTAGTAGCCGACTTTATTACTACAACCGAACATATCGTTCTAAAATCGTGGAAAAATCATTTTCAGGTGATTTCCTCGTTTGTATATACTTTCTCTGTTGTTCCAAAAGATAAAGACGAAACTACAAACTACGAACGTTTTAGACGCGTCGACGTCGTTTGTAGTGACCACTGTATTACTACAAACTAACGTTTCTTTCTTAAATGGTTGGAAATTATTTTTACGAGATTTTCTCGTTTGTAGTTACTTTCTCTGCCACTACAAACGATAAATACGAAACTACGAACTACTACAATCGTTTTACAACCGCCGGCGTCGATTGTAGTTACTTACTTTGCTACTACAAGCAAACATATAGTTCTTAAATAATTGAAAAATTATAAATGGTGATTTCCTCGTTTGTAGTTACCTTCTCTGCAGCTACAAACGGTTCAGAAGCGCATGCGTCGTTTGTAGGTACTGTCTCTGCAACTACAAACGATTAAAACGGAAGTACATACAACTACAATCGTTTTGGACGCCCCAGCGTCGCTTGTAATTACCTAGTTTACTAATACAAACGAACATCTCCTTCCAAAATCGTGGAAATATTATTTTCCGCTGATTTCCTCGTTTACAGATACTTTCTCCGCTACTACAGGGTGCGCCAGAGAAACTTACTTATTGAAAAGGTCAATAAAAACAAAAGTACTTCAATTATTGTTTACAATTTTTTTTTTATTCGAGAATACAATATCCCAATTTTTTTTCATGTAGTCTTGATAATGATATCGGATAAATGGCGACCCCCATTGCGCATACGCTGATGAAGTCGATTTTTGAAATTCGTATCCACTCTTTGCAGCATATCAATTGGTATGTTGGCAATGGCGTCGCGAATGTTGTTCTTGAGGTGTGCTATGGTCCGTGGTCGATCGACATAAACCAGAGATTTCAAATAACCCCATAAAACGAAATCGCATGGAGTCAAATCTGGAGAGCGTGCCGGCCATTGGAGATCGTCTCTGAGAGAGATGAGGCGGTCGGGGAAATGTTGTCGCAACAAATTCATTGAGTCTCGTGCTGTATGTGCTGTGGCTCCATCTTGCTGAAACCACACGTTCCTAACGTTCATTTCTTCGAGTCTTGGAAGAAAAAATTCCTCGATCATGTTCCTGTAACGAGCTCCATTCACGGTAACTGCGCGTTCGTTTTCTCCAAAAAAATAAGGACCAATTATTCCCATTACCGACATTGCACACCAAACAGTAACTCGCTCACAATTAAGTGGCTTCTGGTGATGCTCACGTGGATTTACACCACACCAATAACGCATGTTTTGCTTGTTGACGCAACCGGAAATGTGGAAGTGAGCCTCGTCACTGAAAAAACCGACCGCGTCTTCAGGCAGGTTGTCAACCAGCATTTCACATGCATCTTAACGGGCAACAAAATCGCGTTCAGTTAATTCTTGCACAACAGCCAATTTATAGGGATGAAATTGAAGGTCTTCATGGAGAATTCGTCGAACAGTGGTGTCAGAAATTCCCATAGCAGCTGCGTGTTTGCGAGCCGAACGCCGGGGAGAGCGCACAACTGACTGCCTCCCTCTTTCGACATTTTCCGGAGTTCTGATGGTCCGTTGAAGTCCATTTCTGGGTTTAGCGACACTTCCACACTCCCGAAATGAGTTAACCCACGACAGAATCGAATTACGGCCAGGAACGAGTCTGTGAGGAGGAATTTCAAAGCGAGCGCGGAAGACACGTTGCGTAGCAACAAGTGAGCGACCGTTAGAAAAGAAGCTCTCGACTGCCAAGGCCCGCTGCTCTCTAGACCAGAGCATGATGGCAACTGACTGGAGGGAGAAACAAACTTGGGAACTCCCCCCTCCAGATGCGCCCCCTCTCGCCCCTCTACCCGCCCAACTCACCGCGCGGGAATTTTTTCAAATAAGTAAGTTTCTCTGGCGCACCCTGTACAAACGATAAATACAGAACTACAAACAACTACAAACGATTTAGAATCGCGGGCGTCGTTTGTAGTAGCCTACTTTATTACTACAAACGAACAGATCCTTCCAAAATCGTGGAAAATTCATTTTCAGGTGATTTCCTCGTTTGTAGTTACTTTCTCTGTTACTACAAACGATAAATACGGAACTTCAAACTACAAACGTCTTAGCAGCGCGTGCGGCGTGTGTAGTAACCTACTTTATTACTACAATCGAACGTTTCTTTCTCACATTGCTGCAAAAATATTTTCACGTCATTCCCTCGTTTGTAGTGACTCTTTCTACAACTACGAACGATGCATACGGAACTACAAACAACTACAAACGTGTTAGAAGCGCCGACGTCGTTTGTAGTTACTTGCTCCTTTACTACAAATGAACATATCCTTCCAAATCCGTGGAAAAATCAGTTTCAGGTGACTTCCTCGTTTCTAGTTACTTTATTTATAACTACAAACGATAAATACGGAACTACAAACAACTTCAAACGTTTTAATAGCGCGGGCATCGTTTGCAGTTAAGTACTCCATTACTACAAACGAACATATCCTTCAAAAGTCGTGGAAACATCATTTTCACGTGATTTCATCGTTTTTAGTTACTTTCTCTGCAACTACATACGATAAATACGAAACTACGAACTACTACCAACCTTTTAGAACCGCCGGCGTCGTGTGTAGTACTACTACAAACGATAAATACAGAACTACAAACAACTACAAACGATTTAGAATCGCGGGCGTCGTTTCTAGTAGCCTAGTTTATTACTTCAAACGAACATATCGTTCCAAAATCGTGGAAAAATCATTTTCAGGTGATTTCCTCGTTTGTATTTACTTTCTGTGTTGCTACAAACGATAAAGACGAAACTACAAACTACAAACGTTTTAGAAGCGTCGACGTCGTTTGTAGTGACCTCTTTATTACTACAAACGAACGTTTCTTTCTTAAATGGTTGAAAATTATTTTTACGTGATTTTCTCGTTTGTAGTTACTTTCTCTGCAGCTACAAACGGTTCAGAAGCGCAGGCATCGTTTGTAGTTACTGTCTCTGCATCTACAAACGATTAAAACTGAAGTACACACAACTACAATCGTTTTGGACGCCCGAGCGTCGTTTGTAGTTACCTAGTTTACTAATACAAACGAACATCTTCCAAAATCGTGGAAAAATTATTTTCCACTGATTTCCTCGTTTGCAGTTACTTTCTCCGCTACTACAAATGATAAATGTAGAACTACAAACGATTTAGAATCGCGGGCGTCGGTTGTAGTAGCCTACTTTATCACTACAAACGAACAGATCCTTCCAAAATCGTGGAAAATCCATTTTCAGGTGATTTCCTCGTTTGTAGTTACTTTCTCTGTTACAACAAACGATAAATACGGAACTTCAAACTACAAACGTCTCAGCAGCGCGTGCGGCGTGTGTAGTAACCTACTTTATTACTACAATCGAACGTTTCTTTCTCACATTGCTGCAAAAATATTTTCACGTCATTCCCTTGTTTGTAGTGACTCTTTCTACAACTACAAACGATAAATGCGGAACTATCAACAACTACAAACGTTTTAGAAGCGCCGACATCATTTGTAGTTACTTACTCCTTTACTACAAACGAACATATCCTTCCAAATCCGTGGAAAGATCAGTTTCAGGTGATTTCCTCGTTTGTAGTTATTTACCCCATTACACAGTAGGAGAAAAGCCCAAAAACCTGGCCAAAACCTCAAATGACCTTTGACGGGAATGAAAATTGGCTTACAGGGGTTTTCAAGGTCGCTGATTACGAATCTGAAAGCCAAATTATCGTAAACAAAATGGCCGATCCAATATGGCTGACATGAATGTTAAAAAGTTGCCAGATGTCGACAAAAATTGGTATTTACGGGTTTTCAAGGTCGCTGATTACGAATCCGCAAGCCAAATTATCGTAAAAAAAATGGCCGATCCAATATGGCCGACATGAACGTTAAAAAGTTACCAGATGTTGACAAAAATTGGTATATACGGGTTTTCAAGGTCGCTGATTACCAATCCGATATCTATTGTTTATAACTTGCAACAAAGAGCTTACAGCAAATTGTTATAAACAAAATGGCCGAGTATCCTGCTAAATAGATAAATTAATATATTTTAAAAAATCATCATAATAAAATAAACGTGAACAGTGTATTCTACGCAATTATTATTTTTATTTCCAAAATACATACGGAACGTTTCAAAAATAGAAAATTTTATTCTTAATCAAAATCGTAATCGGAGTCGGAGTCGGAGTCAGAATCATTATCCGAGTTTGTATCTATTACAACTCCCGGCACGGCTTCAATCTCGGCGCAAAATTCGTCTGCTGCAGCAGTCACTTTAGGAGCGATCAACATCGCTACAGCTTCCGGCGACAAACTCTTCAGCTTCTTCTGTGGTAGTCTTCTGACACTTGAAATGTACGGATCAGAAGTAACTAAGAGCCGATGAAAAACATCTTCCATATTTTTAACCCTGGAACTTTTTCGCGCAAAATCTTCTCGATATCGTTTGATGTCTTTGTTTCGAGCTTCCTGAGCATCTTCGGATAATTGGCCGATTGGTAATAGAGCATGAGTTATTATCACTGGACCATGAATTAATAGTTTGTGCACCGAAGTAGGCATGGAGTACCAAGGGTATAATGCAACGGTCTTTCTTGCCGTTTCAATAGCATACTGTTCAAATCTATCACAGTTTATCTCGTGGCCACACGATATAACTTGTAGGATTACGTACAAGCGTTTAATAACTTCTTCGTTGACCCCCGTTATCGCAGCGGAAACCGTCGAATTTTCAAAGAATCGCCGAGCTGTGTTGCCATCATTGCTGCTGCCGTATCCAGGCTTTGGGCGATCGATATTTAGACCCAATTGCTTCTTGAATCCTTCTTGAATGGCCCTCTTGCGTTCCTGGGTAATTTTTTTTTCTTCGGCACTTCGAGCTTGCCATTTTTTAATGCCAAGTTTGTAAGACACGTGTAAGCAATACTCGAAGCACCGTATCCACGCATGCAGCGTCGACAATCCGAACTTCAAATTTGTTTCATTGATTTCCCTTTGCAATACAGTGTCGATGGCATTAAAATCTTTGCTGGTTGCTCCACACAAATAGCACCGTTGAGCAGATTTCGTCAATGATACAGCGTTGCAAACTTTACCATCTATCATGGTGATCAACAACTTGTACATTACGGAGATTTCTTTTCCATCTATTACACTTTCGAATGGACGAAGTGACTTTATTTGTTCTTCAACAATTTGGACTTCATTAAGTGTTGACTCTGTGTCTTCGCGTAGAAACAGTAGTCTAAGCGGTCTGCAAAATCGTGGAGACGAGGGTCTGGGGTTCTTCCAAACAACTATTTCTTCCTTCGATTGTTGATCATAACACACGAGTTGTAATGGCACGACTGAAGTAAAAAATACATGCGCATCAGATTCGCTGTCATCACTGAACGTCTGCTTATATTCACTTTGCCCAGAACTTCCATCGCAACCCCACTTGCAAATCAAGTCCATTTTACGAACATTATCTGGAGTCAATCTTTGAATGAGTACATTTTGGACGAGTAAAATACGTTCAACTGTATGATCTAATAGTGCCTGTAGTTGGACTTCTGCACTACTCTCTGTAATCCTGATTGCATCACGTGGTGGATAACAACGCTTTTTTGCTTTCATCACTTTTTCGTAAGACGGATATAGCTTACAGTTATTTTCCTTCCCTAATCTTCTCATTCCCTGGTAAGTACTCTTGGAGAATTTATATTCAATCATAGCGGAAAGTGCAGCCTCTTCGGATAAAGTAATTTCATCCGTTGCTGAGTAAGCTTTACGATACTTGGAAACTCTTAAAGGACTCGTCATTGTTACGTCCTTAATAACTTTTGCGGCGTCGGATTGTCCTGAAGAGCGAAGGCTCATCTGAGTAGCGTATGCTAACTCGACCGAGTTGAACGATGTACGAATATCTTGGGTCTTCCTTCGTTTAGATCTTTCACTGGACATTGTAAACTCAAGGGACGGGCGGCCGCCCGTATTACCCGGGCTTGTTACTACAGTGTCTGTAGGTGCGGCAAAACATACCTGCTTGCTAAGCCATTCACCGTTATTCTTGAAAAATACACAGGATTTTCTGTGAGCTCGTTGCCACCTCGTTCTCATTTGATTGAAGAGTATCGAAACAGTCTGTTTCGAGTCCTCAGGCACTACAACTGTACGTCCGGTGTCCTTGGAAATTTTTTCTACCATAATTTCGATCAAGGAAGCGAATTTATCGGATACATGCTCGCTGATTATCAGAAATACTTCTTTCCTCGTCAGCACCAATTCTTTGTAACCGGATCCTGTAATAAAGACATAAAATTGTAGAAAATTGGTGTTAAAGGAAAAGATAAAATTTTCAATTAATACAAAAACTTGAACAATGTACATTATTTTACCAAATAAATAACCGCAATAATTGAAATAATTTTAAGAAAATTGGACAGAAAATATTGACATGGATTTGGTTAAAAGAAAGCTTTGCTTACTATATAATATATATATATTCAAATATTTTATTTGAATGTTATAACATTTCATTCATATTTAAGAAATTTGTATGTGGTTGATTTTAATATGTATATATATATATATGCATACGTATATATCATAATTAAATCACAGAAAATTTATATATATATATATATATATATACACATACATATATATTAAAATAATTTATTTCAAGCGTATAACAGCCGTCTTGTCCGTTATGATGCTACTTCACCCATTCTCAGGTAGAGGCGCAGAGGCTGCTCAATAGTGCCGCGTGCACGCTCGGCTACCGCACGATGCGAAAAAAATCATAACGGACAAGACGCACGTTTTCCGCAGGTAACTCTTGTAAATTTCGAAAGCTTATACATTAAACTAAAGGCCGAGACTAGGAGCTTTGCAAAATGTGACAAAATATATAACTTTTCAGACCGTTGAAAATATAAGTTTTCAAAATTATTCAATTTTATTTATGCCGAAGGCTATACTACATTTCAATCATTTATACATAAACTTTAGATTCAACCGATGTAAAAACATGTTCTACATACCTCCAGAAGTCGTATCCATGTTGCAGAATTGAAATTAAACCCGTCACTTTAAAGTTACGGGTTTTTGAAGTCAGCGTTATTTTCGTCTGTTCAGCGCGTGACACGTACACTCTTCACGAACACTAACTGCCAACTGACGCTGCGGCGCAGGTATACACTTAAAGGGCTTTCCCTTCCACAATAGAATGCAGTTACTAGTCCTCTACCAGAATGACTACTCAACTGACCCTATTTCGAAAATTTATTTTTTGGGGTTTTGGCCAGGTTTTTGGGCTTTTCTCCTACTGTGCATTAGCACAAACGATCATATCCTTCAAAAATCGTGGAAACATCATTTTCAGGTGATCTTATCAGTAGTAGTGCTGGAGCGGTTCTAACCCACCGTGTGACGGGCGTGAGCGAGGGGGAGTGGAGGGGGAGAGGAGCGGCGTGAGCGACGGGAAGCGGTGATCGGTGGCGGCGAGAGCGGTGCGGGGCGGGGCGAGCAGAGAGGGGCGTGGCGTCGAGGAGGGCAGGAGGGGGCGCGGCGATGGCGTGAGCGGCGGGAGGGAGGGGTGCGGGAGCGCGGAGGGGTCTGTGTGTGCGTGTGTGTGTGTGTGTGTGTGTGTGTGTGTGTGTGTGTGTGTGTGTGTGTGTGTGTGTGTGTGTGTGTGTGTGAGCGCGCGTGCGTGCGTGTGCGTGTGCATGTATGTGTGTGTGTGTATGGCTTAAGAAGTTACGTAGAGGGCTTTTCTTAGCCCTCTACGTAACTGTGGATGAGTGGTGTGGACGATGGATGAATTTATCCAGATTTTCTTTTGTTTCAACTATCTGGACGGAGGCTCATGTCCGAGACACTGTTATACACTGCAACGTTTCAACCACCTCGTCCGAAAGTCTCACATTTTACGACTTTTTTTTTTCTTACGTCGAGCGTCAGGGACCGTCATACCCTATCGCTTCACACGTGCAACTCGGGCCTCATCATTCTAGAGGTCCATACTTGAAAACCCATAAAATTTTACGACAGTATGCGACGAAGACAGTGATCCGGGGAAAAAGTGCATTTCCATTTTGCAGGGCTTTATCTTTTTCATCTATGAATGATAATATATACAGAGAGTGCAACGTCAAACCTTGATGCCGACACTTGAGATTATGCAGGTCTCGACAAGTTAGCCCCATGGTTAAGGATTTTTTCTTCGTTAACACCACTCTCCAAGCTATTAGAATTTCTTTTATTGCTCCGCTATTCAGAGCATATATGATAACGGGGTGTTTATGTTGAAAAACTATAAACTTTCGGAGATCTACGGATATAGACCTTTTTAGGCTTCGACCATGGACCACTAGGGCGCTGACGGAGAGCCCATGATTTTTTTTTTCCACTACACGCATCTCGACTGAGATGCTCATTTATTTTTCGCGGCAATCCAATGCGATATTCGAAAATTCTCGTGGGTTGGTGATATTTTCCGACATGATAGGGAAAGACGAAAAATGTCTGAAGGGGAAAACCATGTTTAATGATCCGCTGCGCTCAAAAGTGTTCGCACTTTGGATCGAGCAGTCAGTTAGTGAACATCATCTCTTTTGGGAAGCCTCGTGTCATCAAATATGGAGAGCAACGCGGAGAAGTCAGTGTTACGTCCCGGAGGGACATTTAGAATGGACTCGCGAGGTTGCCGAGTTTGTGCGCGAATTTTGAAGAGAGGTAGATTGCGCTGTGAGTCTTAATTGGTTTCCGCGCGAGTTCCGAACACAGTTTAATAACAATTGGATTTAGACGATTTAAGGTGCGTGTTTTGGTTTGAGGTTGAGGTTCGCCCGATACTTTGATCGAATAACTTACTCTCGTGAGTGTTTCTTTCGATTTACTAATAGAGTTTATTAACACACTTGTATGTATATATCTATCGGTTGAATATAAGACGCGTACAGTGGATTGAGAAATATGTTCGACGGTTACGCGGACAGAGGATTATCTGAGTAAGTCGACTTTTCGATTCGGAGACTGATTACAGAGTGACGCTCCTTCGTCTTACAAAAACGGCGAGAGTTCGGTTTTGGGAGGAGAAGGAGTTTTTTGGGAGAGTGCATTTCCTATGATGCGTTGTTTAGGGATTGGATAATCGGTCGTAAAAGTTACGTTAATTTTCGTGATCCGTTAGCGGAGTAGGGGAGCATGATTCTGGATTTCTTATTGGGTCGGGGGTGAGAAAGACGCAATCGCTGCTCTATTTCCAAGAATCGGCCTTAGCGCACGTGTTCTCATAATTCGCGCTGAGGGCCTGTTTTACGACCGTGTGGAGTCACGGGCGAGTTTTCCGTAGGGATCTGTTTGGGATTTGGAGTGAGAGTTTCTGTTCGCTTTGGTCTTGCGTTTTTTCTATTCGGGAATTTTCCTAAGTGTGAATTTTCCTCGCTTGGAGCAGATTCGCTCGTAAATGATATACTATCCGTGATTTAGTGCGTAGGAGCGGATGCAAGTCGCTTTCCCATTCTGGGTCTTGTGGCATAACTCGACTATCGCGTCCATAAAGTTTACAAAATATAACTTTGGTCGAAAAATGAGGGTACCGCTATCGTGCACGTGTGCAATGATAATTTTTTGGGGTAGAGTAAAAAATTTGAAGGCTGGGACGTAACACCTCCCTCCTTCGAGATTGAGCGCCTCGCTCAATTAGATTCAATTTTGAATTGTATCGAATAATATGTATAGGCACGATAGTGGGGCATCGTCATTTACTGATTTACAATGTGATTTACACAGGTTAGGGGATGTTTGCGCTTTAATCTGATACAGTAGCGTAATGTTGTGAACCATTATGTTTCGCTTCTTATTTTCGTATTTTATCTGGCGTGAAGGTGCCAGCGTGAGTGAATAAGGAATAGGTAGGTATGAGTTTGTTTCGATTTTATATAATATTAAGATTGACATGTATTTGAATAATAGTTATATAATTAATCTTATATGTTAAGGTAAATTCGCAAAATATTCGTATGTTTATTTATATTATGAGAGTCGAGTTCGATGGGATGTGTCCAAGGGTTTGTTGGGGAAGGTGGTTATTCCAGTCTCGGCGAAGGGTTTGCTTTTGGCCAATGGCTAGCCGATGGTACACTTTCGCTATTGGTGAGTTGGTGGAGTGTGGAGTAGTTTCACTGGCTTGTTAGGGCGAGGGTCTTCGAGCCTCTGGTGGGGCGATTTGTAGTTAAGGTGGGCTCCCGAGTCATAATTACATATTTGAAGCCCTTCGTCTTACGTTCAACTTACGTCTCGACAATCGTTGGTTGCTCACAACCATGGTTTCTGGAAAACGCCAACGTTTCTGTTCTCACATGGTAAGTACACGGTCGTGGTTTTGGTTTGTTCCTGACTTATCAGGGAAAAAGGAGTGGAGGGAGAGGAAAATAGATTTTAATATTTGGTGTTTTGATTGGGTTGCAGCTTTCCTTCATTGAAGCGGCTCAAGCTCGGCGACGGGAGCGGCGCGAGCTTCGCTGGGGCCTATTGGAGTTCGAGCGGAGCAGTAGCTTCGATTTTTATTGCATCCGTTGGATGTATGAGGGGTGCTCGGGCCAGGTTCATCCCGAGGATGATTGGGACCATCCAGCGTAGTCGTCGCCAAGGGGTGTACTCGCGGCTTATACCGAATCGTTGGAGTAACCCAGGCCGATATAATGCTATTGTCATCGACAATTGTGACGCTTGAATTGAGCGTGTATTATTGCTGTCGGATTTGTGTTTTCACATTAAATGATCGCTTAGTTGATTTTGTGTTACCTCTCCTCCTTTGCGGTTTTGCGTGCGTAATTCATACGTTGCTTGGGTGCGTCCGCGGGGTCCATGGTCGGAGTTCAATGGGCTCCGGTCTCTCGTTTTTCGTTGGTGGTGGACATGTTGGGTAGATGTTCACTCGTTGTTGTTCCTGCGGGGAATGTGACGATGACGATGGAGTTTGTTTTGGCAAATTTTCGCTGCTCTCGTCTCGTTTTTTGTCGGCATCATCGCCGTTGGTTTTCTTGCTTCTTGCCAGGTGGAGAAGCAGGTTCGTTAAGGAGTCCCATATGGCACCGATCAACCAGATGCTCCACCCGTAGATCGAGTGCAATGTGTAGCCATGTACCAGTGTGTCGATTGCGAATTTGACGACTTTCAGGGTTACCCAGACTCCTAGTAACGTTGCGCTGAATGTGCCGATGGTATTAAAGAAGAGGTATACTTTTCCCCATGCCTTTTCCATAGATTGCTGGATGACGTCCTCGTCGATCCAGTGTTTTATGGTTATCCCTTGGTCGACGGGGTTTTGACCTGTTGCGCCTCGGGCGATTGTGTTGAGAACAGCTGTACGTTTCACGGGAAACATGATACTCGACCGTAGGTTGTCCAAGTCGTTCGAGGAGTAGATTCCGCTATCCGCGAGGTGTGCGGGCGTGACGAATTTCCACGATTGTTCGGTCAGTGCCGACATTTCTTCCGGCGCTGCCGCTGGTGCGAGTTGTGGCAAAGATTGATACCCAATGTTGTTGATACGGTACATCGGGGATAAGAATGAGTTGCATTCAATCTCGTGCCCTGTTTTTGCGATGATGCGCGTGCGTGGCATCATGAATAGTGATTCGTTTCCCCTGGATATCGGCATCTCTTGGTAGCATTCTTCTGTCTTCCGTGTGTTGACATTTACAGGTACGCATTTTGCTATTCGGATTACTTCTCCTGCGACGTGAGCTATGTAGCCAGGCTCTTTCATATAATGGTAGGCGAATTCCGCGGGGGCGAATGATGCGAAGCCCAATGTATTGCGGAGAGTTCTTTTTTCCATTTCGCATTCCTGTTTGACGACGTTGTTGTATAGGCTCGTTATTTGATTTCCGAAGTGTTTAACGAGGTATACTAGTTTTGAATTCATATATGCGAATATGTCCATGTTAGCAACTGAAAGCCGTTTTTGGGTGAAGAAGTCCCCATACTGCTGGTCGATGATGAAGAGCTTGGTGTGTTCTGTTTTAATCAATTTATGGCCGCATAGATTTGCTTCTCCTTTGATTGCAAGAGCGAAGGTGATGTCTGCCGACGTGATTGAATAGATTTGTTCGCTTGGTGGTTCGTCTTTGGCGTCCTTGATTTTTTCGGCTTTGCCTTCATAAATTACTTCGTAATTGTCGAATTTGCATTGGTCTCTCGGTACTGAGTCCCAATACGTGTAGCCTCCCTCCCAGTCCAGGCATCTCGTTGAGGTATGTCGACATCTGTTGACGGATCTTAGTATAACTTCGTTTCGTATTAGGTTTACCTTGCCCAGGTAGTCGGCGACAGTGATGTATATATGACATGTGACTATAACGTTGTTCCACGTGCCGTCGTACTGAATACGAGCATCGTATTCAGGGTCTGAATACGATGCTCCTTGGCAGGTTCTGTCGTTGCTGATTGATCCTGTTATTATGAGAGGTCTCACGTTTGTAGAATTCATTGTCAGGTCGCTTAAAAATGTGTTGTATGCTTGATGAGTTCTCGTCTCGTGGATTCTTCTGCATGAGTCGCTAGATGTTTCTAAGACGAATTCCATGTATCCATTTTTGACGTCTGATGTGTGCGAGTGCATGCCGCAATGCTTGATTGATCGGTGTTTTTCTATTTTGCATTGGATAACCTTAATGTGTGAGAATTCTACTCTTTGGAGTAATTGAATTTTAGATGTGGTGATCTCGGGCTTGCGGATAGGAATGTCGCATTTTTTTATGTCCAGTAATGACAGCGTTGTGATGTTCATTGCTGGTGCTCCGCAATCGTAGGCGATGAGCGCATTACTCACTTGGAGGATGGAAATGAGGTAGATGATGAGCAGTGGTATCTTCCGGTTCGCCCCGGCTTTCCTGAAAGGTGCCGATGTGCGTTTAGAGATTGTAGTTGTTTTGTTTTCTATTCTTGCTGGGGATAATTAGTGTGCTAATTTGGCCCTATCGCAATGGATTATTTTCCGTTTATTGTTTCCTAATGCGATTTCGATGTCGTTTTGTTCTGGGAAGATTTGTGTAATTTCATAAGGACCTAGGTAGTTGTCGTCGAATTTTCCTATTCGTTGATTTTTTATTAGGTAGATTTTATCTCCAATTTGGAAGTTCACGGGATTGATTCTTTTATCGTAATGAACTTTGGATTTTTGTTTGGCGTTTTCGAGGTTATTGCGTGCCAATGTTCGTACTTCTTGGAGATGATGAGCGAGATTTCTTACGTGTTCGTCGTACGTTAAAATTTCTTCCAGGTACGAGAACTGTGAAGGTAGTCGGGCTTCTTTGCCGCAGACTACCTGGAAGGGTGTGAATTTTGTGCCTTCGTGTACGCTCGTATTCTATGCGAAAGTTGCCAGTCGTAGCCACTTGTGCCAATCCTTTTTATTGGTGTAATGTTTCAGGTAATCCGTGAGCACTTGGTGACTTCGTTCGAGTGATCCGTTCGACTGTGGATGGAATGCTGTTGTTTTGATTTGTTTGATTTTCAGGATTTTAGTTAATTGTTTCTTCACTCGGCCGATGAAGGCCGCACGTCGGTCCGTGAGTATTACTTTGGGACATCCGAATAAACAGATGAATTCCGTGACTAATGCGTAGGCTATTTTTTGGGCCGTAGCGCTCTTCAGCGGAATGGCAAATGAGAATTTCGAGAGATTGTCCTGAATGGTTAGGATGAAACGGTGACCAAGTTCAGATTCTGGAGTTATCGGTCCGACTATATCCATCGCAATTTTGTCGAATACGCTGATCGGGGTGTCTGTGATAACCATAGGTTGTTTGGTTTCAATACTCACCAATTTTTTCCTCTGGCAACTGGCGCATTGTCGGATGTAGTCTTCCACTTGCTTTTTGAAATCGTCCCAGAAATATTGCTGCCTAATTCTGTTGTATGTCTTCGTGACGCCTTTATGGCCTGCTACTGGAGATTCGTGGCATTCTTTTATTATTTCTGGCCTGTCTCGTTCAGGTGGAACAATGATTTCGTCGCGGCAGATTTTTATTTCGATCTCGGTGTCCGCGAATATTATTTGTAGAATGTTTTTTATTTTTTTCCACGTTGGGTCGTTGAGGTTGCTGCGCTTTTGGGAGAACGCTGCTGATTTGATGTTCAATTCCTCCATTGATGTTTTTAGATTTCTTAGGGTTTTGATAAGATTTTCTTTTGTTAGAGGCGATGTGCCGTTTTCTTGTGTTACTAGAGCGAACACTCTTTTCTTTGGTGTTCCGGAGATGAGGACTTGCCCGACTTCGAAGGTATTGGCCGGAGATAGATTTTTGAGCAAGCCCGTCTCGATCAATCGCTTACCGATTTCCCTCGAGACTGCACCATCGGCTGAAATGAAAAACAAATGTAATTGTTCTTTGTCATTTCGATGTTGTCTCTTGTTTCGATGACATTAACGCATTCCGGTCGTTGCTCGTTGTTGCTTATTGGTTCTTCCTCGGCGGTGTTTGTTTCGCTATTGTTGTCTCTATTTTGTGAGTTGGGGGAGGGTTTGCTTAGCATTAACGGGGATGGGATTTTTCCTTGTTGCTGTGAAGATTTGTTCTCGGAGCTCTCGGTGTTTGTGACATGTGGAAGGGTGGGTGAAGGCTGTTCCCGGCCGGGAGGGTTTCCGGTCGTTTTTGCCTGTTGATTACCCTTCGGTAATGCGTTTTCTTTTTTCTTTGTTTGAGCGCGGATGGCACTCGCATGTGCATGACCACTTGCGTCTGGACAGCAGAAGCATTTCTTGGCTTTCCTTTGTCTGCAGGATCTGCGCGTTGGTAGGGGAGTTGGTTTCCTGGTTTTTGTGGTATTTTTTGCGTTGGTTGTGCGTTGCTTCGTACTAGCGTTTGGGAGTTTCGTGACTTGACTTGTATCAATTTCGTCTGCTAATTCTCTATCCTCGTTTAAGGAGCTTATGTCCATAGGTTCCGTCGCGTGACTTTCCTTGAAATTTTCGTTTCTCGTAGGAGGAAATCGTTTGTCTTCTACTATGGCTTCTTCGTTTGCGCTTCCTTGGCTGTTTGGACGGCTGGGAATTTTGAACGATTTGTTTTTTGTTCGTCCTATAGGTGATGGAGTGCGTCCCGCTGTTTAGCAGGCGCTTTTCCCGGATTTTATGACGACGTCGTTTAAGCTGCTGTCGTCCGATTCTTGCTCTGAGGATGAAGGGGTTTTAAGCATGCCGAAATTGCTCGGTGCCATGTGGTTGGTATTTTCCTCGTCGTCGTCCGATGACGATAAAGATTCCGATTTTGAAGGGTTTCCGGAAGGGAGGTATCGACGGATGTCGCTTCTCCTTTTGATTAAGATTTTAGGTTTTTCCTTTCGATATTTGGGTGAATGCGATTTTTTATTTTCTGATGCATTCGATCCGCGGTGGTCCGATGAGATTGGACTTTGTTGCTCTGAAGAGTTTGATCTTCGATGCTCTGAAGAATTCGATTTTTGGTGCTCTGAAGAATTTGATCTTCGATGCTCTGAAGCATTTCATTTATTATGCTCCGAAGAATTTGATCATCGATGCTCTGAAGAATTTGATTTTTGATGCTCTGAAGGATTTGATTTTTGATGCTCTGCAGGATTCGTTTTTTTATGTTTTGGCGAGTTTGCTCTCTGATGGTCTGAAGAATCTGTGTCTTGATGCTCTGAAGAATTTGATTTAGAACGCGGTCTCTTTTTGTTGAGATCGCTGATGATCGGTTGATCAGGCCGGTCACCTTGAGGTAGAAAAGATCCCTTGGCCCACGGACCCACGTGCGTTTCTCTCGGAACTACCGCATTGATGAGATCGTTTGCCTGGGAATTAGAGGTTTTTTATTTTGATTTTCCTCAGATCTTTCTGCAACGGGACTTACGTACGTTTCTCTCGGAACTGCCGTATCTGTAAAGTCTGTTGCTCGAGGAATGGGAATTGCTTGATTTAGAGGATAGACGTCTGTGATGTCGTCTTCCGAAGTAGGTTTTGATTTTTTCGTTCTTTTATTTTTGGCGATAGTTTCTGATGATGAATATGTCCTTGCGATACCTGGCTGCAGATGAAGGGTTTTTCCTCCATATGGGGTGTTAGTAATTCGTCATTTGAATTTGATGGGAAGAGTTATCGGATTTCGAGAGAGTGCATCGGCATTGGTGTTAACTCTTCCTGGTATGTACTGGATTTTAAAATCGAACTCCTTGAGTCTTTCTCTCCATCGCAGTACACGTGACGTCGGGTCATTCATGGAATTTACCCAGACAAGTGGCCGGTGGTCGGTCAGCAGTGTGAATGACCTGCCGTAAAGATAGGGTCGGAAGGTTTTTAGGGCGAACACGACTGCGACCATCTCTTTCTCTAGCGTGGAATAATTCCTTTCGGCCTTGTTGAGGACCCTTGAAGCAGCTGCGACCATAGGGTCTTCTCCGATTTTTCCTTGTGAGAGGATTGCACCGACTGCTTAGTTGGATGCGTCGGTCGTTACGATGAATGGTTCCGAAAAATTTGGATATTGGAGAATTGGCGTTGAGCATAGCTTGTCTCGTAATGTTTCTAATGCTAGTTGGTGTTGCGATGTCCAATGAAATTTGACGTTTTTGCTGGTGAGATCCGATAAAGGTTTTGCTATCGCCGCGAAGTTTTTTATGAATCGGCGGTAGTATCCGGCTAGACCCAAGAATTCTTTTACATTTGTTGGAGTTTTCGGTGTCTTGAATTCTCTCACGGCTTCGATGTTTTTCGGATCTGGTTTTAATCCGTCAGCCGAAATTTGATGCCCTAGGTATCTCACTTCGGTTCGTAAAAATTCGCATTTTTCCGTTTGGAGAGTTAAGTTTGCGTTGCGTAATTTTTCGGCGAGTTTTCTGAATTTACGTTCATGTTCTTCAATTGATCGCGCGTAAATTACTATATCATCCAAGTATACGAATAAATCATTCCCCTGTAATCCTTTTAGTACAAGGTCCATTAATCGTTGGAATGTGGCTGGGGCGTTTTTCAAACCAAATGGCATTCTGTTGAATTCGTAATGACCGTGAGGGATCGTGAAGGCCGTTTTGTGTTTTTCTTGCGGATCCATTTCTATCTGGTGAAAGCCAGATGCTGAGTGAAAAATTGAGAAGTACCTCGCGCCGCCGAGTTGGTCGAGAATGTCTGTTATTAACGGCAAGGGGTAAGTATCTACTATGGTGACGTCGTTGAATTTTCTAAAGTCAATTACGAGTCTCCAACGTTTGTTGCCCTTTGAGTCTGCTTTTTTCGGAACTATCCATACTGGTGAATTATACGGCGACTTCGAGGGTTCGATGATGTTTAATTGTAGCAGATCGTTAATTTGTTTTTCTATTTCCGGTTTTTGAAACGGTGGGTGTCTGTACTGTCTCGTATTAAGGTTGTTATGGGGTTAAGTCAACATGTTACCACCGAGCTGAATTTTTTTTCTGGACCTTTATAACCTCTTTGCTGATCATCCTGTGCAGTTTAGATACGATCCACAGTACCGTTTCTTAGAAAAAAAATCGGAAACTCAACGTATTTCATGGCCTAATTACATTACGCTTATGGAAAATGCCCGGTCATTTTTCAGTACATTATTAATATTTGCAAACTGAGTGTTACCATCGAGCTGAAAAAATAGGTACGGTTTGAATAATTATCGGACTAACCGTTGGTCCCGTGAAAATGACGATTCACAGTACCATTATAAAATGATTATTCTTTTTGATAGCGAATTTGTGCGAAAATGAAGCACACAAAATATTAGGCTGTGAAAACATGACACCGTTGCAGACGGCACAAATGCTCCCTACTTTATCCACATTCGATAATTATGTCCGCAAATCGCAAACTACTTAGTTAGGATAATAAACGAGGAATATTGTTTGTGCTCACGCTCGTAATTATGAATGCTAACTTAACATTAATTTAGAATCCATGTTCAGAAATGATATTTTTCTATAATCTTGAAGAAAAGGACAAAATACAGTGGAGCTTCTTTCAAACGAAAGAATTTTTTAGAATATCGGGAAATTATAAACATTCTACATTTCTTTTATAAGAAATAAGCACAACGATTGACAATTTGTTTTAACTGAAGTTTTAACTGAACGTATTGATACGTATTCAAAGTCAGTAAGTATTTATTTAAACTTTTTCATAAACAACAACGAATATATATTTAGAAATCACAATGAGTTTTTAACTCGCTATAAAACTAGTAATAAATATTAGATATTTATAAATCACAGCGAGATTTAAAAAAATAATTTAAATTTTTATATCAAACCCTCTAAACGTGTAATGTTGTTCACATGAAACTTATTTGGCGTTCATCACTCAACAGTTTCATAATATCGTCAACGAAATCACCTAATTCATTGACCGGGATTGATCTGTTTGTAATTCGAGGGTTTCCGTTGACAGATTCAGTCAATAGTGATCGTACACCTTCAACTTCATTAGACGTGTAAGCATCGATTATTCTCGAAAAGGTAATACCGGCGATTGCCAATTTTTTAATCATTGCACCCGATAAAACATTCCTCAGTGGAACCAAACTTTGAGTAACGTCTCGCATTGCTTCGGATGCAACATGTTTTGCTGTTGTTTCTTCGAATGGTACCATTTTGGATACAAGGAGCGCATTAGTAATGTTTAAGCGATGAACCAGCATTTGCAGAATCTCTACATCTCGCAGTGCATTATGAGCTGCATAGTTTGAAACGTTAAAAAATTCTGCAGCCAAATCTGTTTACTTACAACGATTTCTTCGATTCAGCAACTGTCGTACAATCGGAAAAGTGTCTGCAAAACCCGCAATGACGCTCTAAAATTGCGTAATCATCGAGGTTTCATTGGTGGCATGAATAAGTCGAACGCTGTCAAACGAGCCATTATGCGCGGTCAGTATGCACGGCTTGTCCCTCTCAATTAAAAATTGCAAAAAATCCTCCAATGCAACTCGAAGCAGTCGCGATGAAACTCTTCCTCCATTCAAAAAAAGCTCCTTGTTGATTTTTACGAGGCCGTTGACTGCCGATGCTGCGCGAGGGATGTTTGGCTCGGAGTTATATAGACATTGAAATATCCCGTTTTACACCGTGCTCCAATTTGCAATATTTCGGCCATCTTCGACAAGCCAGCTGTCTCCAAATCGAAGAGTACAACCACGAAATCCGCGGAGTCCTCTGTTTCTAATTGTGTAGAATACGCTTGTAGCTGATCGTTGATTTCGTCAGCGCTGGAAAGCACAGGAGCAGAGGTATCTAGAAGACCCATACCAGACTCGTATGTGACTCCTTCGCTAGTCTCTTTTCTCGTTCTCAACAGAGCTTGACACTTTTTCAGAAGATTTCGCCTATTTTTAGATGTATGACTCTGAATTTTTGTAGCTCGAGTTTTATTGAATTTCGTAACTATATCAAGATATCTCGCTGTGTGCACTCCAGATGCTATTCCCATCATCGCTGTTACTTTATCAATATAGGCTGGTCCCATATTTTTATTGGCAACAGCGGCTGCAAATCGGTAATCGCTTGAAGCGCTAGTGCTGTAGCATCGCGACTTTGGTGCCTTGCTAGCCATCATAGCATTCAGATTTTCGTTCGGATTGCTTGATGCACTGTGTGCAAATTTATCCGAGTTGTCAGCCAATTTGTCGAATATATCGTAATGAGATTTTTGTAAAGCTTTGGGTCAGTAAATCCACCAGGAATCATGCAGTGGTCGTAATTTTCTTTGTCTTGTTTCCAACCACACCATTCTCCGCAATTCTCGTGGTTACTAAAGGAATGATGAGGGATTTGTCGAATCGCAGCTGCCAGAGCCACACTGTCACCCTTATTTTGCGCCATCGCGTATGAAAAGCAGCGGTGCAGATATATGATTGCATTGGTCGTCAATTCCTTATGCACTTTTTGGATGCTGTACAACTTGTTTGTGACACCTTTTGAAGTGTGATTTGTATCGGACAATTTTACAATCCTATGATTGCTTGAGCTTCGTATTCGAGCAATGGTGGAACTATCATCATCGCCGATGAAAACTCCAGTCTCACAGTTATTGCTTTTCAAAATCTGACTGTTATTGACGAGTTCATTCGCCAAATGGTTTTCCATATTCTTTGCGCTACCTGCGTAGTTCAATCTACAGTCGTGATCGTCTGGATAATGACCTCTATCACACAATCGACATTTACGATTCCGTGTGCCGTAGTCTAATACTTGTTTGGTATTGTAACCAATTAGAGCTCCGTATCCGTTGAGCCTATCATAGGTTCGACCAGTTCCTCTCTTACTCCAGCCCATGTCGAACGACGCTATCAACCGAACCGGATTTTCCGAACTGCTTGACGATTTATCGGATACAATAAAGCCGGCTTGTACTTCCTTTGGCCTATGGAGAATTGACATACCCGAGTGATGGCTATAGCAGCAATAAATGTCCATTTTTTGGAATAACAGATTTTTTATTCGAAATATTGGATCTTTTTTTCATCGTACATATCTTATTGTAAAAATTGTATATATTTTATTAAAACTAAAAATAAAAATAAAACTAAAAAATAAAAATATTTTATTAATATATATTTTATTAAAAATGAATATGTTTCTTTATAATTCATGTTATATATATCTTATTGTAAAAATTGTATATATATTTTATTGAAACGATGATATATTTTTTTATAATTCATGTTATACAAATCTTATTGTAAAAATTATATTTATTTTATTGAATTCATATTTTTATCATATATATTATACATATCTGATTGTGAATGATGTGGATATTTTATTGTATGTAGTGGTATTAGCAAATGTGAAGAAAAACAAATTTCGTTATTTCCTCATTGAAAAAATTCTCTAAAACTCATATACATTGATATTATTATATGTTTTTCTGTAGATTCAACTGTATATTTGATAATTTGATTGTGTATTTGCAAACATTTTCGTATAATTCTAGTTTCTGTACAGTCGGCCAAATATTGGCATAATTCAATTGAATATTTCTATCGATTAATTATTGTGTAATCGTTTTATACGAACGAAAAATTGAAAATAATTTTGCGTAAAATATCGTTTGCATCGAACCACTATAGTATAATGTAAATATATAAATCAAACATGTATGAGTCTTCGTTATAGCCGTGGCATCGATAGCCACAGTACAAACTTCGAATTTAATGTATGTTTCACAGTATTTGTGTCTATATCACCGATTATTTACAGCATTTTCTGGAGGGCTGTCATATTCTCAATCGTCAGCTCTTTTTCTGCTACTGTGGAACTCTTACACGACTCCTTCGCTACCGTTTCAATGCACGAGCCAGCCTCCTTCGCGTACCGTTTGAATAGGTGTGCATCCATTGTTGTGATATTCAGGCAACCCAAAAGTTTATTCACATGCGTATTTCCAATACCACTGTGCAAAGCCCCTGAAAATCATTCAAAATGAAACTTTAGATTCAACGCTGAGTTTTTTTTTTCTAATTTCAGAGTGCTAACCGGCGTCATACAACTCTTGCTATTGAACTTTCAGAACTCATTTTTAAGTGAGTATTACAACAAAGTTTGTAATATTTACCAAGAACAGCTTTCGCATCAACGTCGTACCACACGTCCCTTCGCTCGATATTGGTAGGGTTATGTTTGCCGCTGGTCGGTACTCGATTCACAAGGAGGCAATTATGACATCGTATGCAGAATATAGATGCCAATCCTCACTCACACTCTTTTTCGATATTCGTCAAAGACAATGATTTTGTACATGATGTACATTTCATGTGGCTAACGAAAGTGCTCATATCGACGATTCGACATCCTTCAACTTTTGGCGTCGCACTCTCTGGCTCTTTGATATCTGTGTGAAGTTTGCTTGCAGTTTCCACTTGCCTCCGTCGGTTGTTATAGACAGCTTCGGTACATATTTATCCCTTCCATCGCGAGAATTTTTTACCTGGGCCGATATTCATGGTTAACAGCGACCCGAGCCGATTTTGAGGTTACGAACGGGGCACGTATGTCTCTAACTTCGGGACACTTCTGCCAACCTGACCATTATCATATACCACGATTTACGACGTTGCCAAATCATCTCGCCTTAATTGGGCGACGGAAAATGTTGAAAAATAATTATTCAGAGTAATGAAAAAATGTCACGTAATCATAAATTGTTCAAAAGTGCATATTTTTGTAAGCAAGTGTGAAAAGATTGTTCGAAAACGTACGTTTAATAAGACGATTATTTTATAACTAACAGTTGGTAACAGTCAACCGGCCCCGTGCCTAAGCATCGGGCGCTCCCCTCGTACTTCACCCCCGACGGGTAAACCCCATAACAACCTTAACCGGTCGATCGTCTACGGTGGGAATTCGATGTTTGCATTCGCTTGTTGACCGAAGGGGTTCGCCAGGTAGATGAAAGAGGTCTACGTATTCTTCTACGAGTGTAGATACCGCATTACGCTCTTCGTCATTAAGGTGATTGAGCCGCCAAAGGTTCATTACTCCGTTGGCACGGTTTTCTCGCATCCGGGGTTTTTCGTGCTCTAGGGTCTGTTGATTCACGGGGTCGTCATCTTTTTGATCATTCTCGTCTGTACTCATATCGAGAGGATAGAGTGGAATTACGGGAACCTCTACTCTGACGGCTTCGTTCAAGGTGTTTATGGCGTACAGGTAGGCTTTACCGTTGGTGTTTCGAACCAAGGCTTCTCCTGCCAAAACGCCGTGTCGAAAGGGTATACGAGGTACGTAGCCTGTGTCTAGTGGGCTTTGGACCCGAATGAACATGATCGTTTTCTGTCTGGCCCGCAGAAGAAGTGATTCTGTGTTCGCAAATGGGATGTCCACGTTATTGACGCGCACGTAACGCCCTTCCCAGTCGATTCTACCTTTGCTTTCGCCGATTGTTTCGTGGCCAAGGATTGCATCAAATTCCACGGGAAAATCATCCGGGACAACGTTAAATTCTACGGACTGGTTATGGATAGCGATGTTGATTTGTCCGAGTGTCCTGGGTTTGTCGGTGATCGAAATTCCGTATAATTCATAGATTTTTAAATTGTCTATAAGATTCGGATGAAGAATGTTGCCGATTTTTATTAGATTTAGTTGTGATCCTGTGTTTGCGAGTGTTGTTGTATGAGTTTTCTTTAGGTCTTCGGTTTCGATTTGAATCGTGGGTGAGTTGTAATTATTTGTTTTGATGCTCAGGTTGCAAAAGGGTCGAAGGATTTTTTGTTTCGGTGGTGGTATTACTGTGTCTGGGGTCCTTGTGTGTTGGGGCCCGCCGAGACGCCTGGTCGAGGGGTCGTTGACTCGTTTCCCGGCTGCTTTCCAGCTTGGGCCTCGTCTTTTCGACCATTATTATATGCTCGTTTACGGCATTGACTGATAGTGTGACCTAGTTTTTTGCAATAGTTGCACGATACGTTGTTTTTGTTCGTCGTGTCTTTTGTTTGATTGTCTTTCGCTAAACGGAAGCAATCGTTTGTCGTGTGATTTGTCTATTTGCAGTATGTGCAGAATTTGATTGAGCTTCCAGATTTGTTTTCGTTTTGGTTATTTGTTCTTTTAGAAGGTTGAATTGGTAGGCAAGTTGTTTGTATGTTTTCTGCGTCAATTGGTCCTAACATTTTCTCGACTTCTGTAGCGTGTTTGAAAATGTCTTCGAGTGACTCGTATCGTTTGCATGCTATGTGGGGACGATAGGCTGCGTTTAGGCCTTTTCTAAATTGATCTGTTGCTGCGTCTTCCGCGAATATTTTTGCTCCTTCGATTGATCTGAGATTGGATGTTTCGATAGCTTGATGAGTCTTTTTTAAATGAGTATTTAGTCTGCTGTAGGAGCTGAATACTGTCTCTTTGTCTTTTTGTTGGATTGTGCTCATGTCATTAATCCAAGTGAGAGGGGGTTTGGAAGGAATGAATTTTCGTTTGAGGATATTTGTGAGGTCGTCGATAGTTGAAATTGCGAAACTTTCAAGGCTGTCACATGCGATTCCTTTGCATTTACTTTTGAGCAATGTGATGATTAATCGTTCGCCTACAGCTGGGATAAATTCTTTTGCGTTGTCGCAATAGCTTAGGAAGTTATTTAGGGAACATGTTTCGGGGGTCCCATCGAACTCAGGTAAGTATCTTGTGAATTATCTATAATTAGCGTGTCACGGATAAGTGTTATTTTCGAAGTATGGTTGATAATAATTATTCGCGCTTGTTGGTGTGTAGGTTTGACTGTGTTGAGTTGGATGAAGGTCTTCCGAAGTCTCAATTTGGATTGGTGTGGACATTATGAGTTTATGACTTACTCGATGATGATCTTGTACCTAGCTCGTGCCAATGCTGTCGTTGGTGGGCTGTCAGGTGGCGTTTGGTTTTCCTCGTAATGGATATAGGCTGGTGTTTTGACCTGCAGTCCGTGTGTGCGTAGCTGGCTTGGGTCTTCTCTCGGGGTCTGCGTCCGTCGTTGATTTATGGCTCTGCGTCCTCTGAGTTGATCTCCGTGCGACGTTGGTGTGAAGCACTTGTACGTTTTTCACGGAAAAGAGTCTTTGATTTTAATTTTCCACGTTAATTGGTCCGCGCCGGTGATCCGTATTTTATCGAGATCGAATTTATAACCGATAAATTGTCTATGATTTTTACCACCAGATTGATTGCTAGCGTCGTCTTAAATTGTTTTTCCGCTGCAACCAGTTTTATAACCGATGGGGTCTTTATTTAATTTTTCGATGCCACCAGTTTTATAATCGATGCATTGTCTCTTTGTTTTCCGCTGCCACTAGTTTTATTGTATATTAAACTGTTACGTCCCGGAGGGAGATTTATAATGGACTCGCGAGGTTGCCGAGTTTGTGCGCGAATTTTGAAGAGAGGTAGATTGCGCTGTGAGTCTTAATTGGTTTCCGCGCAAGTTCCGAACACAGTTTAATAACAATTGGATTTAGACAATTTAATGTGCGTGCTTTGGTTTAAGGTTGAGGTTCGCCCGATACTTTGATCGAATAACTTACTCTCGTGAGTGTTTCTTTCGATTTACAAATAGAGTTTATTAACACACTTGTATGTATATATCTATCGGTTGAATATAAGACGCGTACAGTGGATTGAGAAATATGTTCGACGGTTACGCGGACAGAGGATTATCTTAGTAAGTCGACTTTTCGATTCGGAGACTGATTATAGAGTGACGCTCCTTCGTCTTACAAAAACGGCGAGAGTTCGGTTTTGGGAGAAGAAGGAGTTTTTTGGAAGAGTGCATTTCTTATGATGCGTTGTTTAGGGATTGGATAATCGGTCATAAAAGTTACGTTAATTTTCGTGATTGGTTAGCGGAGTAGGGGAGCATGATTCTGGATTTCTTATTGGGTCGCGGGTGAGATAGACGCAATCGCTACTCTATTTCCAAGAATCGGCCTTAGCGCACGTGTTCTCATAATTCTCGCTGAGGGCCTGTTTTACGACCGTGTGGAGTCATGGGCGAGTTTTCCGTAGGGATCTGTTTGGGGTTTGGAGTGAGAGTTTCTGTTCGCTTTGATCTTGCGTTTTTTCTATTCGGGAATCTTCCTATGTGAGTTTCTCGCTTGGAGCACACTCGCTCGTAAATTATATACTATCGGTGATTTAGTGCGTGGGAGCGGAGGCAAGTCGCTTTCCCATTCTGGGTCTTGTGGCTTAACTCGACTATCGCGTCCATAAAGTTTACAAAATATAACTTTGGTCGAAAAATGAGGGTGCCGCTATCGTGCACGTGGGCAATGATAATTTTTCGGGGTAGAGTAAAAAATTTGAAGGCCGGGACGTAACATCACAACAAATCTTGCACGACCAAGCCGCGCTCCTAAGTTCACTCGAAAATTTTGCTGTGTAGGAACAACGGTGCGTTGAGTTTATCGAAGAATTGGATACGCAGAGGCGGATTAAGGGCCCGCGATTATTAATTGGGCATCAACAGTCACTAATTGCCCAAATAGCGCGTCTGGAAGGATTGAGGAATTCTGTGCGGAGTCGCGTCATACACACGGGCGCAGGACATGGTGATCACGGGTTAATCTGGCGCGAGATTGACACGTCCTTCCAGAGTCGGATATTGACCGGTTCCGTCATCAATCGGAGCCACATCGAGCCGAAACACTTTCTTGACGATGCTCGCGCCCTAGTGCTTCAACATGTGCGAAATATTATCAACAAGCACAACAGCATTAAAGTTAATACAGTGTTTAATGGTGAATTCGCGAGTGGTGGCAAACATGCCCATGGAAGTGTCAACACGTGAAACTGCGAACTATTTAGCACAAGCGATTTGAGCGAGTGTTATGAACGGTGTTTTACGGAGCCCACTTTAACCTTACTCGACGAATTTCAAGAACGTGATAATGGCTGGGCTCTGCAGAAAATACTTAACCTCACGATAAATGTGAATGAGTATAATCCGATGCGTGCTGGGTGCTCCATATCATTGCCGCGGGAAATAATGATGAAGAGGGCTGTGGTTAACGTCAAATCACGTGATAGTGCATGTTTCGCGTGGGCAGTGCTCTACCTCTGCTCTACACCCAGCTGAACGACACAGTGGCCATCCGTCGTCTTATCCTCATTATTCGACAGTGCTGAATCTGAAGGATATCGATTTCCCGGTGACGATACATCAAATAAAAAAATTTGAACTGCAAAATAATCTGTCGATCAATGTGTATACCACCACCACGAAAAAGGACATTGTTCCAATGCGCGTGACTCACCAGGAGAAGGAAAAGCACATCAATTTGCTGTACATGCAAGATACTGAGGACGACAATGTGGGGCATTTCGTATGGATCAAGAACGTGTCGAGACTCGTGAGGGCGCAACTGAACAAGAGGGAGCATAAAAAATATATATGCGATCGGTGTGTGAATTTAGCATAATTAATACAAAATTATATATCTACTAAAGGAGAAAATAGGAAAAAAAATCTTGTTTGTTTTGCAGATGTTTGCATTACTTTGGTTCCGAGGAAAAATTGCAATCACAACAGGTCGATTGTGGGGCGATGAACGACTGTGCAATTCGACTACCAAACGACACCAATAAGTGGCTCCAGTTCAGCAACTTTAGCCGCAAAGAGCGACATCCTTTCATTGTGTATGCCGATTTGGAGTGTGTGTTGGCAAAGACCGATGAGGAATACCTAGCGAAAGATATGTATCAACACCATGAAGTATTTAGTATTGGATCTTACGTGTGTTGTTCGTATGACGCTTCATTATCTTCATATCACTCGCGTCGCAGTGCTGATTGCGTATCGTGGTTTGTCGAAGAATTGAAAAATCTAGCATTGCGCATAAAAGAAATTTTCTGCGATAATGTCCCAATGATTTATCTGACACCGAGCAAGTGGGCAAGTTTTCGCAAAGCGACCCAATGTCATATATGCAGGAAACCATTCGCGGAAGACGATATACGCGTTCGAGATCATTGCCATCTGACTGGACGCTATAGAGGCCCTGCCCATTCTAATTGCAATTTAAACTACAAACAGTCATTCTTCATTCCAGTAGTTTTACACAATTTATCGAGTTACGATGCGCATTATATAATGAAGGAAGTAACCACAGCGTTCGAAGGAAAGACCGATGTGCTTCCAATCACAAAAGAGAAATACATTTCCTTCATGAAGCACTTTCAAATCACAGACGATTCTAAACAGAAAATCCAATTGCGCTTCATCAATCCATACAAATTCCTCAACACCAGTCTCGAAAAATTAGCCTCATTTTTGACCGAGGACAAACTCAACATTTTACGCATGCAATTCCCAACGCCATCGCCGGACAATTTCAATTTGCTGCCGCGAAAAGGGGTCTTCCCTTATGAGTTTATTGATGACGTGACCAAGCTAGACGACACTTGCCTACCACCACGTGACGCCTTTTATAGTTCCCTGACAGATGCTACAGTATCCGAGAGTGAGTATGCACATGCTGAGAAAGTTTGGGAGCGGTTCTCCATTCGAACGCTGGGTGACTATAGCGATTTATACTTGAAGACAGATGTCTGTCAAGTTTGAATTACTAACTGACATCAACATGGTTTTATTCGTTGAGCGGGGTATACGCGGTGATCTCAGTCAATGCTCAAACCGATATGCACACGCAAATAACAAGTACATGGAGTCGTTTGATCCATCGAAAGCATCGTTACACTTGATGTATTTTGACGTCAACAATCTGTATGGATGGGCAATGTGTTAACCTTTGCCATACGCAGATTTTCGATGGGTCAACGACGTGTCCAAGTTTGATTCATCTTCCATCGCGCTAGATTCACCGACAGGCTACATCCTTGAAGTCGACTTGGAATATCCAGAATCTCTACATGATGCGCATAAAGACCTGCCGTTTTGTCCAATACACGAAAAGCCGCTGGGTAAGCAGGGGGAAAAGCTGTTCGCAACCGTCTGTGATAAAAAACGCTACATCATTCACTATCGAAATTTACAGCAGTGCTTACGTCATGGACTTTGCCTTACAAAAATCCATAGGGTATTACAATTCACTCAAACCCCATGGCTACGTTCATATATCGAGTTAAATACGCAATTTCGAACGCTAGCCAAAAACGATTTCGAAAAGAATTTATTCAAATTAGTGAACAATCATTAATCGGTTGTTTGAGAGATTCCGCACACCATATGATACATCCAGGCTTCCTGTTCTATTTGTTCGTAACAGCAGGAGATATTCGGTGATTAATTCATCGACATTTTGTGAGTCATCATCATCATCCTCATATATCAATTTGAAAGAATCTTGTGTTTCACGCTTGAAGGAATCGTGTGTCTCGTTCTTCAATTCATGTTTCACACTATTGATCGCATCTCCTTCTTTATCGTCGGCTTTTTCATCCTTGATTTCCTCCTTCGCCGGCTCACCGTTTTTGTACGACACCAATTTCTCCAATAGTCTGACTATAAGCTTTAAGACATCCCGCATTCTCGGCTCATCACTCTCTTTGCCAATTTTCATCATTCTATGCTTTCGTCTGATTGCATCGCTCGCCTTGGCATGTTCGCGCAAGGCATACTTTTCACGCAATAATTGTTCGCTCTTCATGTTGTCACCGCCAAGGCGTGTACAATACTGTCTCTTCAACCACCCGTGATGAGTCATTTATCAATGCTTAGAAAATAATCAAAACCTTGTATAGACAAGGTTTTGACCCTCGTTCATATTGCTATCCGTGTCAATCATGATAAATGCATACTTGTCAGAATTCCAGCATTTCATGCACATATTTTTAAAGCACGTATAAGTCATATCCGTATTAACATGATCGTTGTACACGTGTTTGAGATTCATATCATTCTGCTTGAAAAGCACCACGAAATTTGCATTATCCCTCACGAGATGTTTGGGGATACGAGTGTACGTCTGACAAAGATGAAAACTGTCAACAATCTCGTGTCTTCCCATGGAAAAGAAGGCTCTAACATTATCTTGCTTTTCGCCTGCTATATCATCAGAGATGAATATAGAGTTGGATCGCGCATCACTTGGTGCAATCACTTCTTCATGCTCATTGAATGGATTATATGTAACTCCACGCACAGGTTCAAGTAATTGTTCGAGCAACTTGTACTTTGGTTGCTTCAGCGACCTGGAATACAAATAAATGTTTTCAAATCTCAAGCCATTGGGATGGATGATGAGAGTGAGCAAAGCATTGGTTTTTCCACAATTTGATGGACCACAAAACACCGCACGTATGCTATTCGGCAATAACTGTCCATGACGCTTTTGTCTCTTCTCCCGGCCATCTTCGACAAATTCATCGAAATTTATCACGGGAAGGCTACCTCCGTGAGTTTGCTTCTTGGATGCCATCTCGCACAGGACGAACGGAAAAATCATATAAATAGCATTTTTATAAGGATTCGCCGTCAGTCGAGTATTGTCTTTAGATATGATCGTTCATAGCGGTAAAGGTGTCGTCAATCGTCTAATCAACAAACTAGCCGTTGAATTGCATCTGCCTGGTTATCAATATTGCGGGCCAGGCACAAAGTTGGCCAAGCGTCTTGCTCGTGATGATCCAGGTATTAATCCATTGAATGCAGCTTGCAAGCAACACGATATTGCATATTCGAAAAATCCGGATAATCTTGAAGCGAGACATTTGGCGGATAAAGTGTTGGCTGAACACGCTTGGCAACGTGTTAGCGCGCGCGACGCTAGTGTCGGTGAAAATGCTAGTGCTTGGGGCGTGGCAAATATTATGACGCAAAGAGAAAATTCGGCATGGGTATGAAGACCCGCGAGGGGGGCGTTTGTTTGACAAAAATAATTGGCGCTGCGAAGAAGACAATGATTCAAAGTGATGATCCAAATATGATTATTAAATCAGCTCTAAAGAGCGCACGTGCAGCTGTAAAGATGCGTGGTGGCACAGTCCGCACACCACGGGTTCTACTTGTACCCCATAAAATTAGTGGTTTATTACCATTCCTCGTGCCCATTTTTGCGGGTCTTAGCGCTGTGGGTGCTTTGTCAGGTGGAGCGGCTAGTATAGCTAAAGCTGTGAAATGCTGCTCAAGCAGCTAAACGTGAATTGGATGAAAGTAAGCGCCATAATCGAACAATTGAAGCGATTGCATTGGGTAAGGGCTTACATCTGAAACCATATAAACAGGGATTGGGTCTTCATATTAAGCAAAAAAACTAGAAGTTACGCTACCTCAACGACCTCTCACCGACATCGACCTTCTCAAATATGCGAAATCCTAAAAATTCCACATTTTCGTGGAGTTTACATGCGCAATACATTGCCAGCCAGCGGGCCCCTCAAATGTGAAGCAGCAAACGTAAATTTGGATGAAAATGTCGGTCCTGGTCGGTACTTTGATAGTTTCGGCAACCTTCCACCACCATTCGAACTCATGAGATATTTTCGTGTTGGTAGCATAAATTATAATTCTACTGGATATCAGAAATGTGATACGATTGAATGTGGACATTTGTGTCTCAAATTTCTTTGTCAACAATTACAGCACAAAGCCTAATATACACTATGTATAGGGGGGACATGACGTGGAGAATTCAGTTGTTAATTTACCAGCATCATGGATGAAAGTTTAACATTGACCATATCTGGCTCATCATCCATACTCGAGGTGCAATACTTTCCCCCCATCGAACTCTTGCCACGCAAAAATTATACTTTCGGTCTCGTAGAATTGTTGACTTTCACCTCTATTCCCAATATCGACGATGGTCCCGATAAACTTTACGTGGGGGAAGGAGTGTTGACGATACCTACGGGTAGTTATCAAATAGAGGATATCGAGACGTTTGTACAAGCAGAGCTCTCGCGTAAAAACATCAGCATCAGCATTAAACCCAATAAGAATACGCTACGCAGTGACATCGAGTGTGATCATGATGTAAATTTTGAGCCAACAGATTCTATGGGACATCTACTAGGCTTCACCGCACGCAAATTGGAAGCCAATAAAATACATGAATCTGACCTTCCTGTAGCCATTCTTAAAGTGAATGCCCTACGCGTTGAGTGCAACATTACCGCTGGTACCTATATTAACGGACAAAAAGTACACACAATTCATGAATTCTTTCCATCTGTGCCACCGGGCTATAAGATCATTGAAGTTCCCTTGCATGTAATTTATCTGCCAATCACAAGTCGAACGATTGATACGATACAGCTTCGCATAGTGGATCAGGACGGTGATTTGGTAAATTTCCGCGGTGAAGTAATCACCATACGCCTGCATATAAAGTCGTGATGGGTATAGTGTTCTATAGATCTTCCAATAACAATAAACAACCATGGATAAAAAAGATCAGTCGTCGGCCAGCGCCCAAAGTGCTAACACCTCAAAACGTGTTACTCTTGAAGAGTTTGCGTCTCAAAGTGCGTGGCGAAAGCGTGTAAAAAATTATTTAGTCTGTGCTCTGTGCATCTGCTGCGTGAAATGGAAGAAGAAATCCTACACATTCAGACACCCGTGGTCTTTGATGAATCCATCATCCATTGCGAGATTCACGCTCATCAGCCATATGCATCTTCAACCTTCAATAACAGCGATGAAATCCGTATTGCCATCCAACATCAAGACCTCTCCATCCTGCCAAGCAAGAGTTCCCTACAAATATGTGGGAAATTATCCAAGCGTGATGGAATGCCAACCGCTGCTACAAGTCTCGTCAACAATGCCATTTGTCATTTGTTTCAGGAAGTGCGATATGAATTGAATGCCATAGAAATCGATCGTAATAAGAATGTTGGCATTACGAGTGTAATTAAGGGATATTCGTCTCTCTCACCGGCCAAGAGCTCTATGCTCGAGAACACTGGATGGCTCGATGTCGAACAGATGAAGCAGATTGTAGATGTATCGGGAAACTTTGATGTGTGTATACCGCTCAGCATGCTCCTCGGCTTTGCCAAAGATTATCGTAAAATTGTCGTAAATGCCAATCATGAGTTGATTCTCACGAGATCAAAGACCGATGATAATGCCATTGTACGAACTCGTATTGCATAAAATAGAATGGTTCGTACCGTATGTAACAGTCTCGGATCAGCGAAAAATTTAGCTGTTAAAGTTTCTCGCCAAAGACTCACCAATCTCCATGAGTTTCCGAAAATGGGAACTGTATGAATATCCGTTGCTGCCTGCAAGCACGTGTGGTCTGTGAAAACTTTGAATCAACTGGAGAAGCCACGTTATGTCATACTCGCGCTGCAGACGGGACGGAAAAATAAGAAACATCAAAATGCGAGCCACTTTGATCATTGTAACCTGAGCGATGTCAAACTATACCTCAACTCACAATGTTATCCATATGGAAATTTGAATTTGAACATTGATCAAAATCAATATGCTCTACTCTACGAGATGTACGCAAACTTTCAACCGACCTATTACAACAAAGAGGCTGAACCATGGCTGAGCAGGATTGAATTTTTAGAAAAAGGCCCCCTCGTTGTCATTGACTGCTCAAAACAAAACGATTCTCTCAAGTCCGGCCCTGTTGACGTGCGTCTTGAGTTCGAATTGAAAAATAATATTCCGCCACAAACTTCAGCTTACTGCATGATGCTCCATGATCGCATTGTCGAGTACAATCCAATCAGCGGTGGGGTTAAAAAATCGGTATAAGCTCATGCCTATAATTCGCATCCACTTCAGTCAATATGGAGCTTATCGTCGATGTACAGGGCTTCAAGAGACCCATCAACAAATTTGTCCTAAAGGATATGTCCATCATCAAACTCCACGACAAGGAAGCTGAACCGCTGACGTTCACCTTCCACGCACCATTTGCATGGGACTCTCTACCGGCCAAGTACAAAATGACAAACAAGTGGTTGGAACGCAATTTCCATGGAATACGATGGGAACACAGCGGCATTCCATACGAGGCAGCTAGAACGACAATTCGAGGAATCTTGTAAGGAGGTCCTCCCATCTATGCCAAGGGATTCGAGAAGCGCTCATGGCTATCGAGATTCACGGATTCAGCAACAAAAGTCATCGATCTGGAGACTCTGGACTGTTCATCGCTGCAGAAGTTGCCGAAAATCGCAAACGTTAAATGTCCCCATCATTCCTGCAATACAAAATATAATCGCGCCAAAGCGAATGTAAAGTCGTTGAAAAGCTGGCTCTCTGTGTACGAAGCGTTGTGTGAGCGAGGGATTTTTTTTAATGAATAAAAACATTTTGAACACATATCGTTCTCCCCATTTATTTCCTATATCTACGGCGAATACAGTTTGACGACATTTTTTTTCCATTATATTCGATGAAGTTTTTTTGTTCATTTTTACATAGCACTAAGCGTTGAAAACTCTACCATGATGACTGTGATGCAAACAGTCTTTGCACTCTACGATGGTGACGATGCCAGCTGCCGCTGAACTCGTTGTTTCCACCGAGCCTTCACGAGCGTTCTTTTCCACCATACTCAGACTCGAGCGTCGAAAACTCTACGATGATGATGACTGTGATACAAACAGTCCTTGCACTCTAGGATGGTGATGATGCTGGCTGCTGTTGAACTCGATGTTTCCGCCGGGCCTTCACGAGCGTTCTTTTTAACCATACTCAGACTCAACAGAACTCGACGCTGTTGCATTTTCCACCAATGTACTTCATGTAGAGTTGACCATTGCGCGCCAGTTGCAGCATAGTCTCGAACATTTTCACATCTTGATCGAAGGCCTTTACCAGCCGCGCTGGCAAGAAGACGGCAAACTCATTTGCAACGTCCAATATGTAGCGTTTTCCAAACTTGGTCTGTACAGCTCTCATGTCCGTGATTTGCATTTGATGATCCGCATGAACGTGGAGTTCTGACAGCTTCTTCGTTGGGAGGAGTTCCGCCATCAGGCTGACTTTGTTGATATTTGAGAGATCCATTTTCACTCTTTTCCAAAGTTCTTTTCGGAGAAGATGATGCTGCGCTGGAATAGTACAGTCTGAGCTTGGTTCACAAAATCATAAGCTCCCTCGTAGCTCCTCCACTCAGATTTTAAAAACTTCTCCCCACTTATCCAATCATAGGCATGTGTAACAGGTTCAAACACGTTCGAAGAACCCCGCACGTAGAGAATTTCCCCCCTCGCAACACTTTTCACAGTCCCGACGTTGGGGTGGGGGACCAAAAATGTGATCCTTCATCTGTGGCGTATTATAATGCTCCATGCATGGAAGATACGATATCACTTCACTATCGTTCCGATGATGCTCCGGCAAACGATCCCACAGTAAACCAATAAAGTTACCCCAATACTTTAGGAGCAAGACCTTTGGAACCTGTTCGAGCTCGTTTTTGGTCAAGTCCAGGGGGTGCTTGGCCGGATGCACTGCGTATATACTCGCCCATGTGAACGTCTTGACGTAATGTTGTGGAATGAAACCTTGACGGGTTGAAATTTGTTTTGGAATAACGCTGCAGCTGCATGCAATAAATAAAGCATTTTATGGGCTTTGAGAGCCACCCTTCATATGGGTACTATCGTTATCTCACTCCCGAAAATTTTCCTAGCCATAAATAGGAGTTTCCACACACACACACACACACACACACACACACACACACACACACACACACACACACACACACACACACACACACACACACACACACACACACACACACACACGCACGCACGCACGCACGCACACACACACACACACACACACACACACACACACACACACGCCCGCGCGCGCGCGCGCGCGTGCACACTCATCCCCCTCCCATCCCTCAGTCCCGTGCCCCGCCGCGCCCGCTCCCTCCCGCCCTCCTCGCCGCCCCGCCCCGCACCGCTCGCTGCCCCTCGCCCTCTCGCCACGCTCCCTCGCTGCCGCCCGTCAAACGGTGGGTTAGAACCGCTCCAGCACTACTACTTTCATTGTTTGTAGTTACTTTCTCTGCAAGTACAAATGATAAATACGAAACTACGAACTACTACAAACGTTTTAAAACCGCCCGCGTCGTTTGTAGTTACCTAGGTTACTACTACAAACCAACATATCCTTCTAAAATAATTGAAAAACCATTTCCAGGTAATTTCCTCCTTTGTAGTTACTTTCTTCGCAACTACAAACGATTAAGACGGAACTACAAACAACTACAAACGTTTTAGAAGGGCGGGCGTCGTTTGTAGTTATCTAGTTTACTACTACAAATGATCTATCCTACCGTACGATGCTTCTGCGGTGTATGCAAAGGATCAGCTGCTTAGATAAATCGTGAAATATTGCATTTCCGTAATGCCTTCGTTTTCATTTTTATCTTTTCTGTCAGATATATGTTAATTAGCTTTTAGGATTCACTCGAAAAATTGTTACAGGTCTTTTCATTTTTTGTAGACCGTTATTTTGGAAAATAAAAAAAACCCTTCAAGTACAAACGAAAAAAAGTTTACTACAATCAACTACAAACGATTTTGAATGAAAATAAAATGCTAAAAGTTTTTTATTTTTATTCTGGGGGATGCCGTTTTTTTTTGGTGGCCGTATTTTTTTTCTGCGCTACTACAAACGAAATTAAGTTTACTACAATCAACTACAAACGAAAACCTTCCGAAATCACCAAAAAAAAATTGAGATCGGAGATACTCGGGTGCCAAGTTCACATAGGTTACGGCAACGGGGTATACGCCGCATGAATTAATTTATGGAAAGGTAGCCGAGCTACCGACAGCGTTAAAAGAAACCCCAAGGAAAACATACAAATACGACGATTACGTCGGGGAGTGGCGCGAGCGACTCCGAGCCACATGGCAGGTAGCGAGAGAACGGCTCACACAAGGAAAAATTAAGGTAATGGAAGAACGGGGCAAGACGGCCGGTAAGGTAAAATACCGGCTCGGGGATAAAGTTGTTGGACCCAACCGTTCACCGGGGAAGATCAGCGAAACTGACCCCCAAGTCGACGGGGCCGTACAAATTACAGAGCAAAGATTCTGAAGTGAACTACACTATCGGTCGTGGACGTAAGGCGGCTCGGGTATATTTAGACCGGATTAAACCCTACCTTACCCACTGACCGGTAGGGGAGGAGAAACTATTCGACTGGCCTGCGGAGGCCCGCGAGGGGCATACACGGTGTCACGCGATGGATTCGCGTACGGATGGCGCGCTGCCACCCGTTAAAAATAATATTAATAATAAGAATAAATAAATAAATAAACTAATATCAAATGAAATAAAATAGAATAAAATAAACATTTTAAAGTAATCATAGAACATATATACAAATAAAATGAAAATTATAATAATAAAATAATAAAGGAAAGGAAACCGGAAAGGAAAAAGAAAAGAGAAAACAAACATAAACGACATTGGCATGTATTGTTACAAAGTTTGTAAAAAAAGAGGGGGGGGGGGGGATGAAAATGTAGTTAGCAGCCTAAGGACGCCGCATAGGCGTCCCAGACCGGGTCACGAGTCACGGTCGCCGGGAACGGCTCAAAGCCAAAAAGACACCCAAGGGCCAGGATATCACCAGGCATTCCTTCGTAGTCCCACTCTCAACATGCATTTGAAAAGAAATCCTCCTCCCACAAATGGAGAAGGGCCTCACGAGCGCGGCGACGATGGGCCCGTACGGTTTTCACATGGGCCACGAAAAAAAAGGGAAGAATAAACTTACCAACACGAGGTCGACTCCAACGCCCTCGAACAATACCCGGTCACCTCGGACAAGAAACGACATCCTGAAAACAAAGGGGCACACGTACAAAAAATTAATTAACCGATGGAAAGAAATTATATATATTTTTAATAAAAATAATAATAAAAATAATTCTACGTCACTTTTGTTACGTCGTGACAAAATGCATACAATGTATTTTTAAGCTTAATAGCACGATAGCGGAATTCTCATTTTTCGACGGATCTGAATATTTTCTTTAGAGTTAGGCCTACCACGGCGGAAACGTAGCCTATCCATAATAATATAACTAAGCGTTGCTCATACCTTCCCACGCGAAAGCGTAGCGGTCTTAACGATATCGAGAACAAACATACAAGCGGAAAAATTTCGAACAGTCTCGTTGTAATCCGAACAGAGTCCGAGTACATCGTAGAGTGTCCTTAAGACCAAAAATACACAAAGGAAACCTTTGGGTTACAAGGATGACGAACACGTGAAGCGACACGCAAGAAATGCGTGATGATATTCGTAAAAACGTAAATACATAACGACGCAACGATACCGAATTATAACGACCAGCCAAGAGCGGAAAAGGTCAAAATCCTTTAAATATACACTCGCTAGGAGAAAATTCTCCGACCCAGGAAGTTGCCACGGTCATAAAACTGCGTTGATATTTCCCATGCGGACTCGCGGGCCTCGGTCAACAAGCCCTATCTCGAGCGTGCGTCCTTGGCGCCGACAAGGCCCCTTTTTCGTCTATATTTTTCCGCGCTCCAGATAAAGAAGCGCAGCTCCAATTCCCGGAAATAGAGCGACGGTTGTGGCTATCGCAACCTACTCCTCGCTCCCACTCTCATTTCAACTTATACATATTTTCCACCAATCCAAAAGAATGCACCCCCAAATGTGCACTCTCCCAGGGGCCAGTCTCCCACCACCTCAGCATCCCAATTTTTCCTACATCCTAGAAGAAGGAAATCATCAAGTCAGTGTGTTCCATCACCTCTCGTAGAGAACAGTCTCCCAACAACTTTCATCGGAATAAGTAGAACATCTGTCTCCTGACAGCAAACGCGAAACTTGAACTTCGAAATTGTTCCTCATAAAAACGCGAACTGTAAGAAATCATTTAACTGTCTACGTTGAATGTGTATGTGTGAAACTCGCATGTGTAAACATTTGTATCAACGTGCAATTTCAACATTGTCACCGAGCGTGCGCAACCGAGGGGTCCGACCTATCTGCGGAGGCCCGAACCCAACCGCTGTAAACCGATTATCGTATCCACGGCGCATCATAAATGTAAGCGAACCTCTATGTATTTTCACGTTGACGGAATTAACTAAATTGGTTAATTTCAATAAATCCCAAATTGTTAATTATTTGTATAGATCAATTCATTTCTTAATCGAGTCACTGCGTCACTCCCATCTTTGCATGCACCTTTCCCTTTTTCACCCTCATCCCGAGCTATTGCGCTAGGCGTAGGCTAAAAAGAGGGAACCGCGATAAAACATATGCCCACGTCCCCTCAGGACGTGACATATAAATTTTGGGGGCTCGTCCGGGATTGTAAAAAGGGTATGTGCTTTTACAAATTGACTTAATGGATAAGGAATCCACATGCGAGTCGCTCGATTTAAGCATTACTGAGGATTTACCGCATTCAGAAACAGACGCACCAGGTCAATCCCGTAGTACAGGGTACGCACTGAGGGGATCAAACGCTAATTTATTATCTGGCCTCGAAGCTCCTAAAAGATCCATCAAAAAATTAGCATTACCAACTAAGGGAAATCCAGATAATTCAAACAATATGGCTCTAGGAACGAATCAATTAATATCTTTGAAGGAAGCTGTTAGCGTTGTTCCGGAATTTGACGGGACAAATATCTCCTTCTCAGAATTTACGACCGGTTGTGAAGATGCCAAAGATATGCTTCCAGCCGAATCAGAGAAGTATTTAGTTAAATTATTGAGGAACAAATTAAAAGATCTAGCCCGAGAAAGCATACATGGAATTAAATTCGAGACAGTAAAAGACCTCGTAGATTTTCTAAAAAAAATATACGCGCCAAACAAATCCGAGATTCAGCTGTTGGGAGAACTCAGCAATATTTACCAGGCAAGCGGCGACAGCGTTATGGAATTTGCCGCGAGAATCAGGAAAAAGGCAAGAGAAATATTAGAGGCAAAAAAATTAGCCAACAATGGGGAAGAGGACCAACTATTTAGGAGACAAATGGACGAATATTTTCTGACAACTTTTAAACGCGGATTAAAAGAGGAGATCAAACACCGACTCCCACCGTGCGTAGACATGCCCACCGCCATCGATCACGCGGTTAGAATTGAACGCGATCTCAAGGCTCGAAGGGAATTGGAATCGCGTTCCACCAAATCTGAAAGAGCTATTCCGACTAGACCTGTGAGGATATGCAATATTTGCAAAAGGGATAATCACCCGACCGAAGCTTGTCGTTTCGCGGCGGTAATTTGCCAAATTTGTAAAAACCATGGCCACAGTGCCAACGAATGTTGAAAATCTGCTAACGATCACGGGCCTGTCACGTGCCAAATTTGTAAGAAAATAGGTCACTCCGCGGACAAATGTTTTCACAGTCAAAGGTCCTACGCAATTACTTGCCAATCGTGTAAAAAACCAGGGCACTCGGCTAGCGAGTGTACCTCGCGTAAAGAGCCACAGTATTTTTCGAGTGATCGTCCTCGCCCCTCCTCTGTTCGTCAGTGCCAATACTGCCATAATCACGGGCACACTGCGGACAAATGCTTCAAAATTCAGAATAACACGCCGCAAAATAATACACCGATTTGCCGATATTGCAAAAGATTCGGCCATACATTAGAAAATTGCCGCATACTTGAATATAATAAGTCTCAAAATCAGTCGGGAAACGGGAAGAATACCCCTCGGACGAACGCGCCGAGCGGTACCCCGACCCCCGCGCGTCCGGCAAACATGGCCATGGAAAAGGCTCAAGCCAACGATACCCGACCTATACAATAAACGCGGAAAATTTCAATGAGCTACCCTCGGTGTGTATCGGAGCACTACCGGAAACGGGTCGCACGATAATGCTATTAGACACTGGAGCCATTCCCAATCTTATAAAGAAAGAATACACAAGAAATATGGTCGGTATCGATGAATCAGATATCATAAAATTAAAAGGTATATCAGAGCTACCAGTGTATGCGTTAGGGAGCGTAATAATTCAAGTATTCGGGTTCAAGGCCCTATTTCACATAATTCCAGATTCGATACCGCTCCCCTACCCTGGATTATTAGGGTCGAATTTCTTTTTTGAACTTAAAGCAAAAATTAATTATGAAACGGAACGTTTAGAATGCGGAACAAGATTTTGGCCATTTGAAAAATCAGGCGAACCCGACGAGGTGATAGAAATCCCCGCGCGTTCGGAAACTTCCTTTCATGTAAAAGTGGAGGATAGCACGATAAAGGAGGGTTATCTCTCGCCTTTAAAAATCCGCGAAGGTGTATATGCCGGCGACTGCCTGGTAACAAACATCTGCGGGAAGGCCCATTTGAAGGTTTACAATACCACAAATGATGCCATACGACTGATCGTGCCAGTCGTAAAACTGCAAGAATTCGACGCGATCGAAGACTTAGCGGAAAATAAAACAAGTAGAGATTGCATGACAATCTCTCATTCCAGTTCGATCCCTCGTGACTCTTCTATTTCAAGCGATGATTGCAAGACAATCGCGCATTTTCAGAGCCCAAAAGAGGCCAATTTTAAAAAATCGACGAAAAATGTCGAATTAAAAACCTGGCATTGCCCCAAAGAGAGCGATGACCAAGGAAAATTTAAAAAAAATTATGGTAGCGAGGAAAGAACTGGAACTGAGATCAACAAGTCGAATAAAAATAATAATAAAATCTTAGGCCAAGAATCAAGGTCGAATAAAATTGAAAAATCAAGATTAAAAATAAAAGAAAAGCCAATGAGCGTCAAAAATTCCAAATCGAAAATAAATCAATTTTCAAATTTGAGAGAAATTCAAATCGTAAATTGTGTTTCCATGTATGACCCAAGATCGCGTAATAAAAAAAATCTCTCGGAGCGCAGGGAGACAATAAAAGGGCTCCTGCGACTCGATCATCTAGCCAAAGATGAGCTAGATCATGTAGAAAAAATTATCAAAAAATACCCAGATAGGTTTCACATAAAAGGCGAACCTCTGGAGTCTACATCTGTGCTGCGGCACAAGATCCCCACGGTCGATGATCTCCCGACCAATACAAAACAATACAGGTTTCCTCAGGCTCTTAGGGGCGGAGTTCAGCATCAGGTAGACGAGCTACTGGACTCGAGGATTATTAACCATTCGCAATCCCCAAACAACAGTCCTGTTTGGATAGTACCAAAGAAACCCGACTCCAATGGCAATAAGCGTTGGAGAATGGTAATTGATTTTCGGGCCCTTAACGAAAAGACAATCGGCGATTCTTATCCGTTGCCTAACATCACAGACATTCTGGACCAATTGGGCAACGCAAATTATTTCTCCGTATTCGATCTAGCGTCCGGGTTCCATCAGATAGAAATGAATCCCGATGATAAGCCGAAAACTGCTTTCTCTACTCCGTATGGGCACTATGAATTTTCGAGAATGCCTTTTGGGCTTAAAAATGCCCCGGCGACTTTCCAGCGCTTGATGGACGTCGTGTTGAGTGGACTCCAAGGAGTATCCCTCTTCGTTTATCTCGACGACATTGTCATTTACGCCAAGGATTTAGAAGAGCACGGTAAAAAAATCGAGGTATTGATGGAAAGGTTGCGTAAAGCCAACCTACAATTGCAACCGGACAAATGCGAATTTCTCAGGCCAGAAGTTAATTACCTAGGGCATATAATCGGGAGGGCCGGGTTAAGACCGGATCCCAATAAATTGTCAGCGGTAAGGGAATTCCCAGTTCCCAAAACTGTTAAAAATATTCGTCAATTTTTAGGCCTAACAGGTTACTACCGTAGGTTCATTAAAGATTTTTCGAAGATCGCGAAACCATTGACGCGACTTTTAGAAGATAAGGTCGATTTCGAATGGACCGAAGAAACACAAAAGGCTTTCGAAATACTCGAGGATAAGCTCTGTGAAGCTCCCATCTTGCAGTATCCAGACTTTGAAAAACCGTTGATAATAACAACGGATGCTTCCGGCTACGCCTTAGGCGGAGTATTATCACAAGGTGAAATCGGGAAAGATAAACCGATCGCTTATACATCGTGCGTACTACGCGGGGCAGCCCTTCGGTACGACACATATGAAAAAGAGGCAATGGCAATTATTCACAGCGTTAAAGCGTTTAGGCCTTATATTTACGGTAGGAAATTCACGCTTGTGACCGATCATAAACCCCTGGTCTGGTTTAAAACAGCCAAAGACGCGAACGCACGCGTCCTGAAATGGCGACTTAAACTTTCGGAATACGACTACGACGTCGTGTACAAGCCAGGGAAATTAAATTCAAACGCGGATGCCTTATCGCGTAACCCAATTGAAAAATTCGAGGATGTCAAAGCCATCCCTCATTGCGAACAGAAGAACGATGAAAATGTAGATGAAATAGCACAAGATATACTCCGCGAATTAGGAGAGAATAGTGTTAGCGAAAACGAAGGACCCATAAGCTTTACAACCCAGGCGGAAATCCACGAAATTCCAGAAATAGAAGAAATACATGTCGTCACCCGCTTGCAAGCGAAAAACGATGCAGCTCAGGTGTTAAAGAAAACAAAACAACAGGTCGAGGGAAACCTCGTTAACGACGTATCGGGAAAGGTTGAGGTACCAGCCTCTAAGGGGATAGACGTGCGCTCCAAGTCCCGGCGACATGCGCTCCGAAATCGTAGGGCCATAAACTACGAGGAGACTAGCAGCGAGGAAACAGAAGCCGAGATAGCTAGGCCCGCGCGTGTTAGGCGACCCAGAAAGGGCACCCACCCCGGATCAGCTGAGAGGCCTAACCTGCGCAAAGCACCTCAAATTCCCAACTCCAAAAGCTCCACTGATCTAGATTCCGATTCCTCCAATGCAGTTGACTCAATATCTTCTGAAGACAAAGAAATCCGGCTCCGGGAAGATAAAACCTCTGAATTTAAAATCGCAAATTGCGTAACAACCAAGGAATTATTTCACTATCGAAACGATAATTTGGTATATTTTGTCGACTCAATTGGAAAACCTTGCGACTCTGGATCGCAAAAATTACTCGAAGTAAATAAACTTCCCCTCTGGAAGAATTTAACAGAAGGTCGTGCCTACAGTAAACAGGCTGGAAAAAAATATCACATTGCCCTAGTCATCAAAGGCGAGTATTCTGGATCATTATCCTTCGTGTCAGAAAATATTAAAGAAAGCGTAAGGGAATTAAAAGATCTTTGCGAAAATCTCAAGCACCAATCAGTGAGTATTTGCCACAGTAACCACGTCGAGCGCCTAATATGGGCTGACGTCTTGAACATAATAAAAGAAACATTCAAGTCCAGAGAAATAAGAGTAATCATCTGCTTAGGGACACTACGCTACGTGCCAACTGAAAAGCGAGATTCCATTTTCTACGAGATGCACAAGTCCCCTATAGGAGGACACAAAGGCGTCTCCAAGACATATAACAGAATTAAGAGAGAGTATTTTTGGGAAGATTTGAAATCGGACATTGAGAGAAGAATTCAACAATGCCTAGATTGCCAATTAAGGAAACTGGTTAGAGTCAAAACAAAACAGCCAATGATCATAACGGATACACCGGGCACGGTTTTTGAAAAAATATCGATGGACATAGTAGGTCCAATGCAACGTACGTCCAATCAGAACGAATACATTCTGACTATCCAAGACAACCTTTCAAAATTTTGTGTCGCTATTCCACTCCCAAATGCACTAGCGACAACGGTCGCTGATGCATTTATAAAGAAATTTATATGCGTTTTTGGTGCACCCAAGGTGCTATTAACAGATCAAGGAAGTAATTTTTTAAGTGGTCTAATGAAACGAATCGCTAAACGATTTCGAATCAAGCGATGTCGAACAACGGCATTTCATCCTCAATCTAACGGATCCCTTGAAAGATCTCATCATGTATTGGCTGAATTTTTGAAACAATATGCAGATAAGGATAATGAATGGGATCAATGGCTAGAATTAGCGACTCTTTCATATAACACCAGCGTTCATGAGAGTACAAAGTATACTCCATATGAAGTAGTTTTTGGCAAACTAGCGAGAGTTCCATCGAGCGAACCACTTAGAGAATCCGATCAGTTGCCCACTTATCGCGGTTATTTAATCGAATTAATTACGAGAATAAATGGAATCAGGAACCTCGCCTATGAAAACCTAGTCTCGTCCAAACATCGTTCGAAGAAATATTATGATAAAAACGCTAATCCAAAGAGTTTTAAGGTTGGAGATTTTGTTTACCTCCAAAAGGGTCCCAAACCAGGTAAACTTGGAGACCATTATACCGGACCACATAAGGTTCTCGAAAAACTGGACAAGGGTAACGTAAAAATCCAATATAATAACAAAACACGAATAGTGCATGAAAACCGATTGCGATACTCGCACATTAACACCGAAATCAAAAACAAAAAGAAATACAAACTAACCAGAGACACCGAATCCGATTTTAATCCTAATTAAATAAATAACCATAATAATTACACTGTTTTCAGATAGCCCTTATCAACGTACTCAGTAACATCTAACGATATCACCTTTACACTCGCAACCAGAAAAACCAATCAAATGTGTGGTTACAGTATCTTCAACACAGAACACTCGAAATTGTTTATGTTCGAAACCTGCCGAACTCATTTTTCCACAGTTCGAATAAGATCTCCAGTCACCATAAATAGGTTCGTGAATGTTATATTAAATATAACAATATAAAATATAATATAAAAATTGTTATATTAGGGTATGCATAAGCAATAGTGTAACAAAGAGCGTCAACTGATTCAAAATCGTTTTGTATTTAGCGATCCAAGCCTCGGACGAATTGTGTACAATTTAATGAAGACGCCAGACTATATGGCGATACTTGTAGGCGAACAAGTATACGTTATTCAATTTATTATAATAGAAGTAGCCTGACCAGTTTAAAAGAATGTTGCGATCAATTGCCTGTCGCTCGTGAGAACGAAACATATTTCCTTACTCCTCAAACGCACATATTATGAAAAAACGAAATGCAAACAACTTTCAACTCCCTATTTCTCCCATCTTACTTCTTGGGGACACCTAGTATATACCTGTTGCGATCGAAGCTACACCACCTGCAAGCGTGAAGGCAACGACGAAATCTACTTGGCGATACACCGACCCAGCATCATGTGGGATCTATTCCAAAGAAAATATCGACAACGTACGAGAACGCATAATGTTTCCCGTAGAAAACCCGCTGCCCTAAGCAATATGGCACGGAGCATCAGTGGTCTAAATACTGTTAACCAAAGAGAGAAGTTGTTGAATCTCCTGGACAACAACAACCTACAATATCAAGCGGACTCCACCTGAAATCGCACCTGGGGAAAAATTCCTTCCATTCGGTACAGCAAACGCTGGTGTCACCCGGATGTTACCCATTGTGCAAACGATCATGCTCATTGGAGATCCATACATACAGCCTACATACTGTGTACGGCCGGTCGGTCTACCTCGTCGGTGCAGTATAGGACTCGGTTACGCACCTCCTGATGCACCTGGCTAAACGACCTAAGAAGAAAACGTCAGCCATGAAACTGGTCAACAACTTCATAAACTCGTCACAGCTCCTTCTGTCGAACCAAAGGGTCATGCCAAGGCCAACGCTGCAACACCCGATCTCTACATTAACGTCTCTGGTCGTTCAAGGTACGATCAACCTCCTAATCTACGGTCCTTTCCCTTGAGTTCGCACGAGAAGACTTTCTAGTATCAAAACAACCACTCTCATAATGCTCAATAACCTTTTTCTCTATCCTCATTATTATTGTTCTTTTAACCTTGTCAAGTAAGATGAGTTGTAATAAGTAAATAAGTATATATGCATAAGAAAAAAGAAAGAGAAGAAAACGCGCACCTATTATATATTTCATCGTGAAGTAAAAAGGTATATATATACATAAAAAAAAATTTCTTGTAAGGCGATAATCAAATTTACACCGCCATATTAGACAACAATCTTCGAACATATTTAAGTCACATTGTAAGTCGATCAATGACAATGCCAATTGATACTATCGTGCCACTAGATTTTCGGTTGCAACCCTCAACGAACCTGATCGAGCGAGACGCTCAATCCTAAAGGGGGGAGGTGTTACGTCGTGACCAAATGCATACAATGTATTTTTAAGCTTAATAGCACGATAGCGGAATTCTCATTTTTCGACGGATCTGAATATTTTCTTTAGAGTTAGGCCTACCACGGCGGAAACGTAGCCTATCCATAATAATATAACTAAGCGTTGCTCATACCTTCCCACGCGAAAGCGTAGCGGTCTTAACGATATCGAGAACAAACATACAAGCGGGAAAATTTCGAACAGTCTCGTTGTAATCCGAACAGAGTCCGAGTACATCGTAGAGTGTCCTTAAGACCAAAAATACACAAAGGAAACCTTTGGGTTACAAGGATGACGAACACGTGAAGCGACACGCAAGAAATGCGTGATGATATTCGTAAAAACGTAAATACATAACGACGCAACGATACCGAATTATAACGACCAGCCAAGAGCGGAAAATGTCAAAATCCTTTAAATATACACTCGCTAGGAGAAAATTCTCCGACCCAGGAAGTTGCCACGGTCATAAAACTGCGTTGATATTTCCCATGCGGACTCGCGGGCCTCGGTCAACAAGCCCTATCTCGAGCGTGCGTTCTTGGCGCCGACAAGGCCCCTTTTTCGTCTATATTTTTCCGCGCTCCAGATAAAGAAGCGCAGCTCCAATTCCCGGAAATAGAGCGACGGTTGTGGCTATCGCAACCTACTCCTTGCTCCCACTCTCATTTCAACTTATACATATTTTCCACCAATCCGAAAGAATGCACCCCCAAATGTGCACTCTCCCAGGGAGCCAGTCTCCCACCACCTCAGCATCCCAATTTTTCCTACATCCTTTAAAGAAGGAAATCATCAAGTCAGTGTGTTCCATCACCTCTCGTAGAGAACAGTCTCCCAACAACTTTCATCGGAATAAGTAGAACATCTGTCTCCTGACAGCAAACGCGAAACTTGAACTTCGAAATTGTTCCTCATAAAAACGCGAACTGTAAGAAATCATTTAACTGTCTACGTTGAATGTGTATGTGTGAAACTCGCATGTGTAAACATTTGTATCAACGTGTAATTTCAACATTGTCACCGAGCGTGCGCAACCGAGGGGTCCGACCTATCTGCGGAGGCCCGAACCCAACCGCTGTAAACCGATTATCGTATCCACGGCGCATCATAAATGTAAGCGAACCTCTATGTATTTTCACGTTGACGGAATTAACTAAATTGGTTAATTTCAATAAATCCCAAATTGTTAATTATTTGTATAGATCAATTCATTTCTTAATCGAGTCACTGCGTCACTCCCATCTTTGCATGCACCTTTCCCTTTTTCACCCTCATCCCGAGCTATTGCGCTAGGCGTAGGCTAAAAAGAGGGAACCGCGATAAAACATATGCCCACGTCCCCTCAGGACGTGACACTTTAAATTTTCTTCAACTACCCACGAAGAGAACCAAACGATGAACGATGCTCCTCTAGAATAACGGAGCTCCAGAGAAGATGAAACAATCCCTACTTCACACTAATTTTCGAAAAAATTCAACTTAAAAGCAAACAGACTACACCTTCAATGGTAGCCGGGGTGCTGACGCAGCACCTGACCGGACATACGTCTGCTAAAAACGTCGTCTCGACCGTGGAAACGCGCGTATTTCACGCGCATAAAATTATCATAGGAAGAAATGAAAAATATATAAAGATTTAAATGCCTTTAACGAAACGGCGAAAAATATTATTTACATGCACGGAGAAAAACAAAGGTCAAATCCCATAATTCTGTTTGCAGGTTCCTAATCGCGCTTTCTAGGATCATGCAAGGAAACAACCAAAAAGGGAAAAATTGACATTTTCACGTGGAAAAATTTTCCACATCACCAGGAATTTACTACGAGAAAATTAGAACGCTATTCTTAAAAAAAAGTATGGAAATTAGCTATACGCATGGATCTTCAGCCCATTTTGGATAAAGATCAACAAATAAGGTTAGCATTAAAACCTTTACTGGAAAGTTGTCGACGGGCTCCGGAATACGATTTATGCAACGTATTAGCGGATTCCCTCGAAAGCTTAGAAAAGAAAATAGAAAGCGAAGTAGAGTCAATCTACGATATCACAGGGAAAAAGAGAAAAATGATTAGGCGAGGATTAATCGACGGATTAGGATCAATAACAAACTAAATAACGAGTAATTTAGACGCAGAAGACGCTCGAAAAATAAGTGAAGAAATTATCGCAATAACAGAAAAGCAAAGAACGACCGAAGATGTGCTAAAAGAAAGTTTACAAATACAAAAATCTACGATCGAAATATTCAATCGAACTACGAGTCGTTACACGGCTAACGAAAGTTCCCTAAAACGAATCGTAGCAGAATTACACCACGGTGTAACTAATTTAGTGATGGATATTTTAACAGGACAAAAAATTCACGAAAAATTAACCGCAATTTGCGTAATCGTAGAATCATTATTAAACGATACTCGTTTACTAGAGACTTTTCTAGTAGGGCTACCAAAGGGAATAGTTAATCCGATCATATTGTCACCAAGACAATTACCAGCATATCTAAAAGAAGCATTACCGCATTTGCCGAAAGGACGTAATTTCCCAACGTCACACAGTAGGAGAAAAGCCCAAAAACCTGGCCAAAACCTCAAATGACGTTTGACGGGAATGAAAATTGGCTTACAGGGGTTTTCAAGGTCGCTGATTATGAATCTGAAAGCCAAATTATCGTAAACAAAATGGCCGATCCAATATGGCTGACATGAATGTTAAAAAGTTGCCAGATGTCGACAAAAATTGGTATTTACGGGTTTTCAAGGTCGCTGGTTACGAATCCGCAAGCCAAATTATCGTAAAAAAAATGGCCGATCCAATATGGCCGACATGAACGTTAAAAAGTTACCAGATGTTGACAAAAATTGGTATATACGGGTTTTCAAGGTCGCTGATTACCAATCCGATATCTATTGTTTATAACTTGCAACAAAGAGCTTACAGAAAATTGTTATAAACAAAATGGCCGAGTATCCTGCTAAATAGATAAATTAATATATTTAAAAAAATCATCATAATAAAATAAACGTGAACAGTGTATTCTACGCAATTATTATTTTTATTTCCAAAATACATACGGAACATTTCAAAAATAGAAAATTTTATTCTTAATCAAAATCGTAATCGGAGTCGGAGTCGGAGTCAGAATCATTATCCGAGTTTGTATCTATTACAACTCCCGGCACGGCTTCAATCTCGGCGCAAAATTCGTCTGCTGCAGCAGTCACTTTAGGAGCGATCAACATCGCTACAGCTTCCGGCGACAAACTCTTCAGCTTCTTCTGTGGTAGTCTTCTGACACTTGAAATGTACGGATCAGAAGTAACTAAGAGCCGATGAAAAACATCTTCCATAGTTTTAACCCTGGAACTTTTTCCCGCAAAATCTTCTCGATATCGTTTGATGTCTTTGTTTCGAGCTTCCTGAGCATCTTCGGATAATTGGCCGATTGGTAATAGAGCATGAGTTATTATCACTGGACCATGAATTAATAGTTTGTGCACCGAAGTAGGCATGGAGTACCAAGGGTATAATGCAACGGTCTTTCTTGCCGTTTCAATAGCATACTGTTCAAATCTTTCACAGTTTATCTCGTGGCCACACGATATAACTTGTAGGATTACGTACAAGCGTTTAATAACTTCTTCGTTGGCCCCCGTTATCGCAGCGGAAACCGTCGAATTTTCAAAGAATCGCCGAGCTGTGTTGCCATCATTGCTGCTGCCGTATCCAGGCTTTGGGCGATCGATATTTAGACCCAATTGCTTCTTGAATCCTTCTTGAATGGCCCTCTTGCGTTCCTGGGTAATTTTTTTTTCTTCGGCACTTCGAGCTTGCCATTTTTTAATGCCGAGTTTGTAAGACACGTGTAAGCAATACTCGAAGCACCGTATCCACGCTTGCAGCGTCGACAATCCGAACTTCAAATTTGTTTCATTGATTTCCCTTTGCAATACAGTGTCGATGGCATTAAAATCTTTGCTGGTTGCTCCACACAAATAGCACCGTTGAGCAGATTTCGTCAATGATACAGCGTTGCAAACTTTACCATCTATCATGGTGAACAACAACTTGTACATTACGGAGATTTCTTTTCCATCTATTACACTTTCGAATGGACGAAGTGACTTTATTTGTTCTTCAACAATTTGGACTTCACTAAGTGTTGACTCTGTGTCTTCGCGTAGAAACAGTAGTCTAAGCGGTCTACAAAATCGTGGAGACGAGGGTCTGGGGTTCTTCTAAACAACTATTTCTTCCTTCGATTGTTGATCATAACACACGAGTTGTAATGGCACGACTGAAGTAAAGAATACATGCGCATCAGATTTGCTGTCATCACTGAACGTCTGCTTATATTCGCTTTGCCCAGAACTTCCATCGCAACCCCACTTGCAAATCAAGTCCATTTTACGAACATTATCTGGAGTCAATCTTTGAATGAGTACATTTTGGACGAGTAAAATACGTTCAACTGTATGATCTAATAGTGCCTGTAGTTGGACTTCTGCACTACTCTCTGTAATCCTGATTGCATCACGTGGTGGATAACAACGCTTTTTTGCTTTCATCACTTTTTCGTAAGACGGATATAGCTTACAGTTATTTTCCTTCCCTAATCTTCTCATTCCCTGGTAAGTACTCTTGGAGAATTTATATTCAATCATAGCGGAAAGTGCAGCCTCTTCGGATAAAGTAATTTCATCCGTTGCTGAGTAAGCTTTACGATACTTGGAAGCTCTTAAAGGACTCGTCATTGTTACGTCCTTAATAACTTTTGCGGCGTCGGATTGTCCTGAAGAGCGAAGGCTCATCTGAGTAGCGTATGCTAACTCGACCGAGTTGAACGATGTACGAATATCTTGGGTCTTCCTTCGTTTAGATCTTTCACTGGACATTGTAAACTCAAGGGACGGGCGGCCGCCCGTATTACCCGGGCTTGTTACTACAGTGTCTGTAGGTGCGGCAAAACATACCTGCTTGCTAAGCCATTCACCGTTATTCTTGAAAAATACACAGGATTTTCTGTGAGCTTGTTGCCACCTCGTTCTCATTTGATTGAAGAGTATCGAAAAAGTCTGTTTCGAGTCCTCAGGCACTACAACTGTACGTCCGGTGTCCTTGGAAATTTTTTCTACCATAAATTCGATCAAGGAAGCGAATTTATCGGATAAATGCTCGCTGATTATCAGAAATACTTCTTTCCTTGTCAGCACCAATTCTTTGTAACCGGATCCTGTAATAAAGACATAAAATTGTAGAAAATTGGTGTTAAAGGAAAAGATAAAATTTTCAATTAATACAAAAACTTGAACAATGTACATTATTTTACCAAATAAATAACCGCAATAATTGAAATAATTTTAAGAAAATTAGACAGAAAATATTGACATGGATTTGGTTAAAAGAAAGCTTTGCTTACTATATAATATATATATATTCAAATATTTTATTTGAATGTTATAACATTTCATTCATATTTAAGAAATTTTTATGTGGTTGATTTTAATATGTATATATATATATATATATGCATATGTATATATCATAATTAAATCACAGAAAATTTATATATATATATATATACACATACATATATATTAAAATAATTTATTTCAAGCGTATAACAGCCGTCTTGTCCGTTATGATGCTACTTCACCCATTCTCAGGTAGAGGCGCAGAGGCTGCTCAATAGTGCCGCGTGCACGCTCGGCTACCGCACGATGCGAAAAAAATCATAACGGACAAGACGCACGTTTTCCGCAGGTAACTCTTGTAAATTTCGAAAGCTTATACATTAAACTAAAGGCCGAGACTAGGAGCTTTCCAAAATGTGACAAAATATATAACTTTTCGGACCGTTGAAAATATAAGTTTTCAAAATTATTCAATTTTATTTATGCCGAAGGCTATACTACATTTCAATCATTTATACATAAACTTTAGATTCAACCGATGTAAAAACATGTTCTACATACCTCCAGAAGTCGTATCCATGTTGCAGAATTGAAATTAAACCCGTCACTTTAAAGTTATGGGTTTTTGAAGTCAGCGTTATTTTCGTCTGTTCAGCGCGTGACACGTACACTCTTCACGAACACTAACTGCCAACTGACGCTGCGGCGCAGGTATACACTTAAAGGGCTTTCCCTTCCACAATAGAATGCAGTTACTAGTCCTCTACCTGAATGACTACTCAACTGACCCTATTTCGAAAATTTATTTTTTGGGGTTTTGGCCAGGTTTTTGGGCTTTTCTCCTACTGTGCGTTGGTATTAAGAGCGGCCGGCCGCCTGTGCCAACATTGGCCCAAGTTCAAGCCAATATCGTACCAACTTTGGTCCAGTCCATAACCAACAGTGGTACGATAATGCCCCGAGTATCGACCGATACAACCCAGGGCATTATCGGTCACACGTGTTACAATTTTTTAGTTCATTTTCATAATTTTTATCGTCCCCGTGTTCAATAATTTCTTCCACATACTCAAGAGTGTTCTCACACTCCGCTTTTTTAACATTATTTTCGAGGATTTTTTTCTCTGTCATACATGACTCTTGATTCATGACACATTTTTCGTGCTTCAATAACAGTTTATTCCAACATAATTTTTTTCGCACTTTTTTCAGTTTATCTTATCTCTTTTGTTTATTCATATTGAGAATACGGTAGGAACATGAGGGAACAAATTACTGTTGTACGAACAAGCGACCATGGACGCCACTCTTCGTTCGCGGTCTGCATCGATACGACACTGAATGGCGACTGGCGAGCAATTCATAAGACACGTAACGGAGAGCGATGCCGGCTCGTGATTGGTTCAACCTATTACCGCGAACAGTCGGTTCTTCGTTGTTAGTCGATACTGACCCGACATTGGCAGATTGCGGTATGCGGAGATTACGTATGAACTCCGATATGCGGAGATTACGTATGACCTTAGGACAGTTATTGGCGAACAGTAGTGGCCCATGGTCGGCTCCAGTAGTCCACCCCAACAGTCCGCTCTCCGGGGCAGCCGGAACTGGCCCGACATTGGTATAGTACCGGTTGCTGGGATTAGAAATGAACGCAGGACAATTAACGGCAGACAGTATTGGCCCATGGTCAGCTTCTTTCGTCTACGCCAACAGTCGGCCCTAGGTCGTTTACCGGTACTGTCCCCACATCGGCGTGATGTCGGATGCCGGGCTGCGAAAGGAGGGTCGATTGAAAAATGGCAGAACCGTTGTTTCAATGTTGGGCCAACATTGGTTGCCAACAATCGGTTAGCCAGTACTGGGCCGGACATCGGCCGTATTGTTCGTGTCGGCAATTTTTTCATGGGTTTGGGCCCATCGGCGTAACTGCGGCACTGATTTCACCTTTCTGAATTTCGTCTGAACAGCTGATATTTTTCTATTCCGGTCTGTCCCGGATCTCCAGTAATCTACAGCGCTTGCCTTGTATTCGTAACTTATTTCTTCTACATCTTTCGCACATACATTTTCATCAACTTCGGGATCCAGGTATCGTTGTATGTGTCAATCTTCTCCACTTTTATATTCTATTGTGGCAGCTTCATGAATTTAGTTTGGTGACAGAAAATCCAAACCGGTTTCGAATTCCATTTCCATAAGTTTATCCATCGCTTCTATGATTATGTTTTCTAGGTCCTTACTGAACTGTTTTTCCCGATAGGTGACTGGAGTTGGAGACAAATTCATAGCACTTATCGCTATGGATAAAAGTTGAATAATGTTGCGGGATTAACGTACATTTTTTTGTATTTAGAACTCAAAAAGTACAACTGGCTTCTTCATCTTAAACTGCCGCAATAATGAGCGTTGCAGAATTTATATACGCAATTCGTCAGCACACGTACATTCGTATAGCGTAAATGGTAACAACACGCGCTCTTATTAAACTTTTTATTAATCCATAATAAGGTGATCTCAAGGTTATCTCAGGGTAGCCGCTCTTTGCACCGTAGTCTCTCTTTACCCCAAGAAACTTTTCCCTGAGGAAAACCCTGACACTTTCATTCATTGGTTTGACATTTGCAAACAAGATGCAGCGTTTTAAGCTGATTAAAATATTTTGCATCGTTTCGTTCACGAGTTGCAGCGGAAACCCAAAGACGCCATAATCTCTGCAGATAGTGTTCCCGATACGGTGACAGGAGTGGAATTAAAAAAAATATATTACTACAATTGTAATTCAGTCGCTTTCCAACGCACAAAGTTAATCGATAATTCCAAAAGCCTTACCCATTTCTGTACCCGTATCAGCGGAAAACGGAAGAGTGATTTTCATTAGTTAGTGACGAATTATTGCAATTAACAATTAATATTTGTTGTTATATTCGCCATTATCATCATAAACGGTTAGTAGTCGAAAAATACAACATTTCTTCCCTTTAAACTTTTTTTTTGTAACTCGGCCCGTTCAAAAGTTTGATCATAGAAAATATTGACGTGGATTTAACCCGGAATGGCAAAAGGGTAGCTGATTATTCAATGCTTTTGTCTAAAAAAATTAAAGGGCAGTTTCAACCCCTTAATTAAGAGATATCGGAAATCCAAAACATCCGTAGCCCCTCCTTGTTCAGCCATATATGTATGCAAATTTACATCCCAATCGGTTGCAAATTCTCGGAGATAGGTACGAAAAAATTGCATTTTTGCAATAAACAATGTGAAATTTGTTGTTATCTGCATCGTTCTCATTTCCAATGTATAGTATACGGAAAAAGAAATGTTGTTGCAATTTGAAATTGTTTCATATCTCATATCGTTAAAGAGTTATCGACGAAAAACGAAAATCATCCCTACTTTCAAGGGCGTTTCACCCCTTAAATACGTTCAACCCCTTAAATAAAAAAAATACGTATCGCCTATTTTTATCTGATCTACAAACATGTCCAATTTCATCGAAATCGGAGGGGGACACCTCGCGACCTTTCCTTGTTACAGTGATAACTACAAGCCGAGATTCTCGTGTTTACATTTGAAATAATGTGTTCGTTGTGGCGAAATATCGTTGGCGTTTGGCATACGTCGTAACAAAAGAAATGTTTACATTTTGCGATGCCTTGGTGCCACGAAACTAAGTGGAAACATCGTCTCCTTTAACGCAAACGGCATTCGGAAATTTATAAAATTTACAAAACTGCAAAACATGGTGATAAAAAATTAAAAATTGATAGCAACCTTCTTCCGCATCAACAATATCATCGTTTATAACAAAACAAAGCTGTTTATCAGCCAAAAAAAAATCGGGGGCCATTTTTCGGAAAAGCCGCTAAAGTATAGAATTACCCCTTTTTTATTCAAGAAGTCTTTAAAAATAGTAATTATCATTTTTTTAAATCGGCTACGTACAACCTTAGTAACTGCGATTCGAAAAATTTCATCAAAAAACAATTGAAAATCTGTTGAAAAGTTTTTAAGTATTTGCCAGGAACCAGGTCAAAAAAAAATTGTTTCGAGATAAGGGCGTTCAGTTTTCGTTGCGTTTTTCTTGATATAAAGTTTTTTTTGTAGAATATTGATACTTACATTCAAATATCGAGTCTCGGGCGATATAACGGTTCTGCATCTTCATTATATTTCACAAAATAATAAGATCCTGCTCTTCATCTATTGTGAACGATGCCAAACCTGTAAGGATTGATGGTCCTAACCGGTCACGCTATCTTAATCTCACTAAAGTAACTCCATCAACTCTCGGACTTTTGCCTTAAAATTTTGTCGGCATATTTTTGAATATATGTACTTTCAAGAGTTATAAAAAACAAAGAGAAATCGAATTTCGCTTGGGGAAAGTGGGAAAGGGGGAAAGCCACTATTCAAACCTTTGCACCGTGGTTTTCCCCCTTAACTGACATTTCGTATAGAAAGCTGTCAACTTCCGCGGTAAAATTGCGCGCGAGTTTTAAATTTAGAAAACTTGAACATGCAGAAATTTTGCCGTTTCTGGCCGTTCTAAAATCGTGACGTAACGCAAATCGCGGCCTCCCCCACCCCCCACGTACTGACGAGCGTAATGCCTGGCTCGACCCCCTCCCTTCCCCAAATTTCCCAAATTTACGTAATTTGTATACGCCCTCTAATTGTCAAATCATCGCAATACTGCCTACGTTGGCGGGGGGGGGGGGGGGGGTCCGTGAGTTTTTAATGGGAAAAAGCTTTTTTCATCACGAACATTTTGCCTCATAAAAGATGTACAAAAACTATGATTTTCGGGAAGATTTTTCCGGAAAGATTTGGAATTGTTGCTCCTGCACTGAGCCTGCAAGGACGCCATACTTGTGCGGCTTATTGAAGGAGGTACTATGTTCCACCATAGAATATTTCTCTTCCACAAAAACTTCGAACAATGGTAACTTCGGGATAACTTCTGCAAAATGGTCAAAAAATCACGTTTTTCAGGTGTTTATTTTCGCGATTATATTGTTATGCGGTTAACTTTGCTTCGTAACTTTTTTGTATGGTTACCAAGCGGTATTTATTGGACATGAATATATTTCTTTTAAGTTTGACGAAACATCGCGGTGGTAGTGGGAGGAGCCGCGTATGTCGGTGCGCCGGCGATGATATTCGTCGCTTGAGGAAGCCCTAAGTCCTGAACAAATGATCTGAAGCAAAAAATCGAACATATTTTTACTTTGTACAATACTGTGTGTAAGTCGAACTAAAATCAAGAAGAAACATTGAAAAGTAAAAAAATAATGAGCGATGGAAGGGGAAGTTTAGTTTTTTACCAAAAATGTTTACAGTTTTTTGTTTTTTCTTGATTGTTAGCGGAATCAGTAGCCGTGCAATTGTCTCTATATTAAAGTCACTTTATTTGTCCGAAATAACCCACAATAACGAAATACCCCCGAACATTGTTCATAAAATAAAAACGCTTGAATATTTTTTTGATAATTTTAGTTCAACTGATGAAGATGTTTGTTGTACACGTGCCTGTCAAATTTCCTAATGATTGCTCATCTAGAGTGCGTATGAGCACTTCCGCAAAATTGGAAAATGTGATTTCAAGAAAAACGCGTTTGAAGTTAAACTGAAGTCTATGTATGAATAAAATAAAACGTTTGATACTTACACCTAATCTGCTATGCCAGCAAAATCAATTTTTTTGGCCCAAGAACGTAGAAACCTTGATTATGTTACATCCTAGCGAATGTGCAGGAGGCGTCTTTTCTCGGTTATGCTCAGTAGCCTTATTTGTCGCCATAATTTTATCAAATGTATAAATCTAAGAATAAGACGCATTATAGCAGAAAAACGAACGTGCGTACGTTCGGCACGCAGATTTGAACCACAGCGATATATGCACGATAGCAACACCGTCAGTCATCGAACTTTCCCATCACCTTAGATTTCAGATGCTATGCAGAGCCTTACTGTCACATCTTGCGACAATTCCCAAAACACAAGACTTTTCTTTTCCAACCCTGTCGATGCCCGCTCGTAAATTACGAAGGTGTGGAGCGAAATATTTAACACTCGAAAAATAGTACGAGAGCATTTCAAACGCTATGCGGAGTCTTACCGCAGTAAATCTTTAGAATTATCGACGATAGATTGATTAAACATAACACAGACTAGACGGCTCCGATGAACTCTTATTAGGAAAAAATACGACATCCGGTCTCGCCGCGTAGTCCGAAATATAAACCTCTCGATATGAGAAGTCGCCATAGCCGTAAATCCACTTAATACAAACCATGCGTATGCTTAGGTGTCAGATATCGAGCTCTATATCCCATGCGCTTTTTCGCTGAAATACGGGACAAAGGACCCCTTCTTTTCATACGCATAATTATTGGCACCGATACTCTGGAATTAGGTCACGCGTGTGCCTAACGAATCTGTAACTTATCCGCACACCACACCGCGACCAATCACGCCAATTAACCGATAAATTCGCGACCAATGGACCAATCCCTGAAGTACTAGATGACCAAAACCACGCTCTATCCAATGCTCCTTCTCCCACTATTGAACCTTCCTAACTTCGATATCAAGAAAATCTTCCTCCCTGAAGTCAGTCTTCCGGCAATTTTCTTCAACTCCAGAGCTCAGTCTCCTGACAATCGTCACCAAGTCTTTTGATCAAGTCTTAATTGTGATCCGCGTACCAGCAGTCGTATTGCAAGCATTTTCCTCCGAGTTTTTTTTATATATATGAGGCATTCCACAGGTTTCCAGCAAGGTCAAAACCCTCACTATTTTTCAGAGTCCTGCAATTTTTTTATTATCAAAAGGTACCTACTAGTAGTGTCTGTGATTTTTTTTCAGATTTTTTTTATAAGTCCTGCTCCAGATATCTCAATTTTTGAAAAATGATAATCAGTTTGTAACTATATGCACCTTAAAAACTATGGCCCAGGCAAAAAAATTGTGGGACAAAATATTTTTAATTTGGAATGAACTTTGGACTTTAACAATAAATTTTTTTTTTCGTACAAAAATTCTATAATAAATGAAATAAATGGATTTTCATAACGTATGTTATGTTTGATTTTGCTCTAAATTTTTCTAAATTTTCTGTCGTCAGTGTAGACATACAGAAAAAATTTACAAAATGGGCCGCGAACTGGTATAGAAGATACAGGCTGATTTGCATTTTTTAAAAATCTTTTATATTGATATGAATTGGATGATTGATTGGGAGAAACTTTGAATTTCACATAAAAAAATATATCAAAGTTTTTTGTATGTTATGAGAATGATCTTCGAATTTTCAAATTTCCCGCCCGAACGACGCGACACCGCGCGACAGGGTCGGAAGTAAACGTTCTCGTATTTCCTTGGCCGGTTTCGATGTTATGATTGTATGTGAAATTTCATAACCTTTATTTTCACTTTTCGGCTTCTGACGGTGCAAGTATGTTATGCTAGTGCAAGTTCATCGGTAATCGCGATAAATATTCAAACCATCAGTGACGGATTAAATTGATCGGCGATTCAAATATCAATTGACCAAAGTGATTGCTCAATGCTTACGAAAAAACGTGTAATCGTTGACCAGCCTAATAATTCTGATCAAGGAGAATTTTTTTTTATTATTTATTATGGCATCGACTTCAGGCACGAATCAATTCGGTCGTTGTTACCCATTTCGTTTACACGACGGTGCAGCTAGAAAAAAGGATTTACGACGTCCTTCGGTTCCAATGTTGGCGAAAGGATTCAATAATATCTATAATAACGCCTACTTATGCCGGCAGTGCAGAAGACACCTTCTCGACTCTCCAAATATTGATACACCAATTGGTATGTACATAGAAAACGAGTTTTATTATACATTTTTTTAGTCAACTTATATGAAAACATCGTAATTTAGCTCCTAGCTTACGTAATTAAACCTTGTGTTCCTAGAACTCTCGCAAGCTCCGACGGAGTCGTCGTCTCAAAGTTCGGATACACCATCTGAGTGTCAGCTTGTGCGTGTTAATGCTGCGCTCCAACTTCTTGAGCAGTCGCCGATCCCAAAAAAAAAAATAAAAATACAATCATGAGTCACGGGAAAACTCAATAAATCATCGAATGCATTGAAGCAAGCTTTACACGTTGAGACTGAAAACCCAAATCCAGACAAAGTTGCGTTGATGGAAATGTTACAGGATATGCGAGAAAAATTTGAAAATACAGACACGAAAAAAAATCCAAATTTTAACGCTTCTGCCGACCAGCTGGTCAGTTTCGAAGACCCAGTCCGAGTTTCCAACGAGTTCCGTGTATTTGATCAGATTAGCTAAGACACTGAAATCTGCGGAAGGGATCCTATCTAAGCCGGAACGAAAACATGGTACGAACTAATTAGTTTTTACAGTGTAATTATTTTTTTTTAATAAAAATAGTTCTACCGTAAACGAAAACTGCAAATTTTAAACTTCCTCGACATTAATTGTGTATTACAATAAAGAGATTTTTATTTCATTTTCATATTAGGTGGTTATTTGCCTCTCGAGACGTTGGAAAAAATTCGCAAGTTCTATGTAGACGATGAAGTGAGTGCCACTCTGCCAGGAAAAAAAGATTATATCTCGGTGAAAGAAGCAAATGGCTCAAGAGTTCACTATAAAAAACGTCTTCTTTTGGCTAATTTGAAACAACTATATGAGCTTTTTGAGAAAAATCACCCAGGTGTCATCGTTGGATTTTCGATCTTCGCATCTTTGCGTCCTCGGTACTGTGTATCAGCTGGTGCAAGCGGCACGCATACCAGTTGCATTTGTGCCATTCATCAAAATGGTAAATTGATGTTATTGGGTAACTACAATTCCTACTGAGATTCTATAAGCGCATTTTGGGGATCCTAGGATTCATAATACTATTATTTTTTTGGTAATAGGCTGCAACGCGGCGCAACTCACAAAAAATATGATGCCTACGATCAATAATTATGACGACTGCCTGAACATGATGATGTGTCTGAATCCTGAGACTAACTGCCATCTCCGTACTTGTACGAACTGTCCAGGAATCGAACAGATAAGAGAATTTTTCGTACGACTCTTTGACGAAAACGATATCGAAACGATTACATTCAAGCATTGGGTGTCTAAACCTAGAACGACTCTTGAAACTCAGATTCAAAATGCATCAGATTTTGTAGACGAGCTCTGCGAAAAAGCGGCTTGCTTGCAACGACATGCTTTTATCGCCAAACGGCAATCTTAGTATCTCAAAACTTTAAAATCGAGTTTGAACGGAGGGAAGTTCATCGTCATTTGCGATTTCGCCGAAAACTACGCTTTCGTGATTCAAGAAGCGTTCCCAGGATTCCACTGGAATAATAATCAGCCCACGATATACCCTGTCGTTATATACTTCCGTGAAAACGGAGATTTGATGCACAGAAGTCTTGTCATCATTTCTGACTGTTTGAAACACGATGCGGTTGCGGTATATACATTCAGCCGGATTATTAACGATTTCATAAAATCGATTTCACAACATCGGTTGCGAATTTTTTATTTCTCGGACGGGGCTCCTCAACAGTACAAGAATTTCAAAAATTTCGCCAACCTCTATTATTACGAAGATGATTTTAGTGTGCCGGCGGAATGGCATTTTTTCGAAACGGCTCATGGCAAAGGTCCATGCGATGGTATCGGAGGTACCATTAAACGCCTTGCGTCAAGAGCCAGCTTGCAGCTGGGTGTGACTCGCCAAATAACAACTCCGGCAGAGTTATTTGATTGGGCAGCTTTACCGACCAATTTCCCGGCAGCGGAGGTGAGGTTTTCGACTGAGACGGATTATTCCGATTCAAAAGACATGCTCGACGGAAGGTTCGAAAAAATCTTCCCCCTCAAGAAATCCTAGAAGCAACATGCTTTCATTCCGGGAACAGACGGCACGATCACTTCGAAATTATATTCGACGGATGACAAACATATTATAATTCACAAGATTTGCTAATACTGGGCAACAAAAAACATTCACTTGTCATAAATATTGTTTTTTTTACGTAGTATGTAAAGTTAGAAATGCAATAAATTTCGAAATCGTCAATCACACCATCCGAAGCTGCTTGAAGTTTCATCTTATAGTGTTATTTTTCAGTTATGTCCACTACTAATTCAAATCAGACTGATATAACTAAAGATAAGATGAATAACAACAACGAAAAAATGCAATATCTTCTAAACCAGCTCGCGGCCCATGATGCCAATTTTTTCTGTATGTCCACACTAACAACAGAAAATTCATAATAATTTAGAGCAAAATCAAACGTGAAATACTTTTTGAAAATCGACTTTTTTCATTTATTATAGAATTTTTGTACGAAAAAAAAAAATGGTCAGAGTCAAAAGTTCATTGGAAATTAAAAATATTTTATCCCACAATTTTTTTTGCATGGGCCATAGTTTTTAAGGTACATACAGTTAAAAACTGATTCTCATTTTTCAAAAATTGAGATATCTGGAACAGGACTCATAAAAAAAATCTGAAAAAAATCACAGACACTCCTAGCAGGTATCTTTGGATTATAAAACAAAATGCGGGACATTGAAAAATAGTGACGGTTTTGACCTTGCTGGAAACCTGTGGAATGCCTCATATGTCACTTCGATCCTCAGTTCGAGTAGAAAGGTCGAGAATCCGTGTCTCACTCCGTGCATTTGTATAGAGTCTCAGGTGCTTCTCGCCGTCCACACATAAACGCATACATCTCCGCACGACCGAAAATCTAGTGCAAGTGTTACGAACAACTTGAGCAGCGAGCACCAGGGTACCAGCGAGGGCTCTTCGCCTTACGAGCGAAAAAAACCGATATTTTTACGCGCGAGCGCACACGACTGAATGAGCGAACGTATATACAACTACCAACACTAACAAATGTAAGCGAACCACAGCATTCTGTTATTCTCTCTATCATTCTTTTACTCTTCCGTTATTGTTAATTCACATCCAAATCCGACTATCCATGTGTAATAAAACGTCGGTTACATTCATATGAGCTTGTCGAATTATTCCTCACTACCGAAATATCGCGTCAATTCCTTGACTCTATAATCTCTCACGCACTACCCCTTTTTACCCTCATCCCGTGCTATTCCGCTAGGCGTAGGCAATAAAGAGGGAAACGAAAATATTATGTTCGCGTCCCTTCCGGATGTGACATTACCGCTGTCAATCTTCAGACGTATCGACGATAAATTGATTAAACATAATATAGACTACACGGCTCTGATGAATTTACAACTCCGACTGAAAAAAAAGACATCCGGTCTCGCGGAGTAGTCAGATATATAAACTTCTTGATATGAGAAGTCACCATAGCCATAAATTAACATACCACAAACCATACGCATGTTTAGGTCTCAGATATCGAACTCTATATTCCATGCGCATTTTCGCCGAAACACGACCCAAAGGACTCCTTCTTTTCCTATGCAGAATAGTCAGAATCGATGCCCTAGAATAAGGTCACGCACGTGGCTAACGAATCTGTAAACTATTCACACACCATATTGCGAACAATCACGCTAATCAACCGATATCTTCACGACCAATGGACCATTCCCTAAAGACCAACTACCATCACATCAAGTTCTATCGAGTCTCAATCCCAGTCTCCGGGCAATCTTCATCGAATTCAGAGCTTAGTCTTCCGTAAACCAATTTCGATTCAAATCCTTTTACCGCGTCTTAATTCCGATCTGCGTACGAACTATCTTATTGCAAGTCTTTCTTTCGAATTGATTAAACGTATAAGCTCGACCCACAGATCGCGTAGAAAAGCCAAATCCGTTTCTCGCACTCTAAGATCGTACAGAGCTTCAATTGGCTCTTGCTGTCTATATATATTTATATTTACGTCAACCGAAAATCTTGTGCGCGTGTCATCGACCTACTCCAACAGCGAGCGCATCTGGCCACGAGCAAAGGGCCATATTCATAAGAGCGTCTACCGATATCGTAACAAAGGAACATACACACAGCTACTCACACCAACAAATGTAAGCGAACCATATAATTCTGTTATTTTTCTGTATTATTCCTTTACTCTTCTGTTATTATTAATTCACATTCAAATCCGGCTATCCATTTGTAGGAAAACGTCGGTAAAATTTAGATGAGCTTGTCGAATTATTCCTTAATACTGAAATATCGCGTCAATTCCTTGATTCTATTCTTTCCCACGTACTACCTCTTTTTACCCTCATCCCGTGCTATTGCACTAGACGTAGGCAACAAAGGAGGAAACAACAATGTTGTGTTCGCGTCCCTTCCGAACGTGACACTTAATACAAAGCTTTTTCATTTCTTGTATTATGCCTTGATAATAATGTTAGTGACGCCAGTAACAATACATTGACATTTGATGGCGGTGTGTGAAAAAGAGGTGGTAGAAAGAGATCTTGTTGACAATCGTAGCCAAGTCTTTTTGGTATAATATGATCAGGAAGAAGGCACCAAATTTTAATAATGAGTGATCACAATTTATTCCGTATTCTCACGATTGCCATCTATAGCACCAAATTTATAATCACCGGAGAAATCACATTCTTCTTTAGTGCATTTGTGATATTAATAATTTTAATGATAAATCAATAATTACGACAAATGATTCCGATTATCCACAACATAAAAAAAAAAAAGCTTCTTGAAATAATATATTAATAATCCGAGATCATCCACTTCTAACTACCGAGTAAACATGTATTAAATTATTATTCCTTTCAAATCAATCAAACTAACAAATCACCAAGGTGGAGAAATATATAAATACGCATATTCGTTGTTCCGTATAATATACCTGTATTTGACACTGATAGTAATTATCAATATACTCATCTTCCTCACACTCATTGCCACCACGCATTGCTTGAAGGAATTGCTGCCCCCAGTCTGGTGAGAAATTAGCTCAAAAGGAAAAAGTACGGCGCGTTCGCGTTATATTATTTTATTTTACTCACCTATATTTTATTTTACTCTATTTCACCCTATTATTTTATTTTACTCACGGAGCTTTTCCCATGAGCAAGCGGTCGGAAAACTGGCTGCTGAAGACCGTCAGCGTTTTTATTTGAAAAGTTATTATTTTGTTCCGCTGCCCAGAGGAACAACATTTTTAAGTTTCTTCACTTATATAAAATCGCAGTCACAGTTTTGTAAGAGCGCACACGCAGATTATTAGCGGCTATGACGTTTTTTCAATAATAAGGGGGTCGAAGGAAATCGTCAGCACTTTGGAAGTACGGCGCGAATAATTACCACCGATACAACTATTAGTTGAGACCAACGTTCAACGCAATAAACAATGCCGGAAGGCTCATCATCCCCGACAAAGTAATACCGAGAAATAGTGAGAGGTGTCTCGAAAAGAAAGTGAGCGATAGTCTGAAGGTGGGGAGAAAGTGACCCAGGAACTCAGCGGCTATGCTTGCTGTGTTTGCTCGCCAGTCGAGTAGTCATCTCAAACTGGTCGCGACAGAATCTACGCAGTATTTGCGTGTCCGCGTATGTTAAGTGAATCCCACGATTGAGAGAACCCCATCTTCGTCAACGAGTGAGTCCAAATTCACTTGCTTTACCAACTGGTTTTACAGTTCACACGACGGTGACACTCGTGTACGTAGAACCAGCTCGAAGTCGGGCTCATATCACTTTTGCCGTTTCGAATAAATTCTCATTCAAAGACCCGATCGAACATAATTTAATATAATTACACCGTCGTTCTGGGGTACTGTGATATAGTAATTAAGAAATTTTGTACTTTCGTCGTGTCGTGAAATGGGGTTATACGGTGAAACGTTGAATCATCGGGCCCGCGTTGAATCCTGACGATGTGTTTTAAAAATGTATCTTACCCGCAAGGTTATCGAAGAATATAGTGCCGTAAAATACAATTATGTGAAAATAGTTTACGTGCAAATGAACTTTTTCGTAAAATTGCAATCGAGGTATTGTATAGATTTCTATAGACATACACTAGGCCAAAGAATTAAAGGATATTGAAAAAGTCCGCCAATTTTAGGGTCATTTTCAAATAGGTGTAACTCTTCGACAAATGGTCATACAGCAAAATAAAAAAAGCAAATTGAAGGTGTGAATCTCTAGTTTTGAGATCTTGAGCTCAAAAATATTCGCATCAGCCAATTTTTAGTAGCCATCAAAAAACCAAAGTAAAAAAATGTTTCAAAATTTTTGCTCATCTTTCACAGCCTGCACGGACTTTAATACATTTTTTTGAATAATCGGATTAAAAGGATCGTCTAGCTGGATTCTTCCCCTTTAGTTTGAGCGGTGGGAGAGCTTTGTGCGATTTTTTCTCGCTGAGTTATCGATGTTTAAAGCAAAAATGACACTTTTGACTTTGGTGACTGATTACTCGGAGACTAATGGTCGCACAGAAAAAAACCAGCAGGTTTTGGAAACTTTGAAGTATTCTCTATAAGATGATTTTATTATTTTTTTATCAAGATTTTTTTTTTATGCGGGAAAATGGATTTTAAGAAACGTGAAAAATGGCATATTTACGAATATTCTTTTAACTAAGGATTATTTTGCCAATATCGAATAGATAAAAAAAATGTCGATTTTTTTGTGACCTCCAAGTATCCTAAAAAAGCCCTCAAAAGTTTAAACCCCTGCGATTTTTTTTCATTGTGTTCCGAATTATCGAAATTGTGGTTTTTGCCAAAAATCGATTAAAGGCTAAATCTACCATCTATTATTCGTCTTTTGAGAATCACAATTTTTTTTGGCACTGATCCAAATTTCCGGTGCTAAAAAATGTTGATTGTTGAACAACGGGAGCAAATTTTTGTTCAATGAAAAAAAAATTAATTAAACATTTTTTTTTTACAAAAAAAATTAATCAAAAAAATCGAAAAAAATTGTTAGATTTTTTTTATAGCCTGGAACGTTTTTCATGATACAACGAGCGATTGGAGTTGTTGGAATTCACAGCTCTTCGAATGTGGGCGTGTGTACAATTTACATCTCTACGATACGATACGACACCCTACGCACACGTCCCGCGATCATTAGATCAAGATTTTTTTATAGACATTTTATTCACCACCGGCATTAGCGTAACCTAAAGCGTACCACGTAGAGGTTGCTCGACTGGATTTACGCTTCTTTGTGTGTGTGTGTGTGCGCGCGCGCGCGTGTGTGTGCGCGCGTGCGTGCGTGTGTGTGTGTGTGTGTGTGTGTGTGTGTGTGTGTGTGTGTGTGTGTGTGTGTTCGTATAATTTTTCTTGAGGAATTGACACCTTACGGCTCGTCATTTCCGCAGTTTTTAAAAACTCCAAACTTATTCTTTAAGTCACGCATATGGGTGTGGGTGTTTAGGTGTGTGTGTGCGCGCGTGCGGGTGTGCGTATGTGCGTGCGCGCGCGCGCGCGCGCGCGTGTGTGTGTGTGTGTGTGTGTGTGTGTGTGTGTGCATGCGTACAACTCTTCTTATGGGTATGAGACCCCACAGTTTGTCACTTCTGTGGTATTTTATGACTCCAAACTCATCCCATAAGCCACGTACATTGTGGGTCATGGTTCAATACTGTGTATTGGCCCCTCGATTGCTTATTGCGGCTTCTAAGCGCTCTCGCATGCTGATGCACCGCCGGATATCCCTTTGCGAGATTCCTTGCCAAACTCGAAGGAGTGCTTCAGTCAATTGACGGTGACCCCCTAGATTCGGATAATCCCGGCGCAATCGACGACCAACCACGTCCCAGACGTGTTCAATGGGATTTAAATCGGGACTCATGGCTGGGTGATCGAGGGTCATCAACTTATTCGCGTCGAGAAAATTTCTCGATAGCCTCGCGGTATGAGGACGAGCGTTATCCTGCATAAGGATAAAGCGATTTCCTAAACGTCTTCGCAAGGGCAAGACGTGTTGGTTCCAGGACTGTATTGACGTACCTTTCGGCTGTCAATGTGCCTGGAATGATGACTAATGACGTTCTAGTGTTTATAGATACGCCTGCCCATACCATCACAAAACCACCATTAAAACGAGCAATCGGCTGCGTGTATCCATCGCGATCACGTTCTCCAAGGCGACGCCACACATTGGAGCGCCTGTCACTGCCATGAAGCGAAAATCGCGATTCGTTAGTGAATAAAACGGGGGTTCACTGTCTCCGACTCCAGTTTTGATGACGATGAGCGTAGGCTAGTCGAGCCCTACGATGCCTGCTATTTAGCATAGGCACTCGATTTGGGCGACGAGAACGTAGTCCTTGCTCGTGTCAACGATTTCGGACCATTTGTGCCGAAATGTATCGCCGAGGAAACTCCTGTCGACGATTTTGAATCCGATGAGCGATAGTATGGGTACGTATGGCGGGCTCTCGACGAGCATGTCGAACTATGGCCTTGTACTCTCGATTGGTAGTTATTCGTCGTCTACCTTGTCCCGAACGTTGCGTATAGTTACTAGTCCCACGAAATCGGGCATAGACACGACTGATTACCGATTGACTAACGCCCATCATATTGGCAACTTGCTGTTGCGTATAACGACCCTCACGCAAAAGCGTGACCACACGCACATTTTCGACTGTAGACAAATTTTGCCTCATTAAGATTTTTTTTTCAATTACCAAAAGTCTCGACTTATGTATGACCTTGAAAAAAAAACTTTCTTTTCCTTAAACAAAGCTCATACTATAAGGTGAACGCTGAACAAAATTAAGCAAGAGTTAAAAACTTGCAGCCGAAAAAACAGTGATTGATAGAAGGGTATGCGGTTTTGCAACTAAACATTAAATCAATATTAAAAGAAAGGTAGATACCGCGGTCAGATGAACGTGACACGATTGTTTTTGAGAGATGTGAAATTTTTCATCCCTCAGTTATGAGTCTCGATTAATGATCGTGAGACGTGTGCGTAGGGTGTCGTATCCTTAATGTAAATTGTACTCACGCACACACTCAAAGAACTGTGAATTCCAACAACTCCAATCGCTCGTCATAGAATGAACAACGTTCAGCGCTACAAAAAAAAATCTAACAATTTTTTTCGATTTTTTTACTTAATTTTTTTTTGTCAAAAAATTTTTTTTTCAATTTATTTTTTTTTCTAAACAAAAATTTGTTCTCGTCATTCAACAATCAACATTTTTTAGCACCGGAAATTCGGATCAGTGCCAAAAAAAATTGATTCTCAAAAGACGAAAAAAAGGTGGTAGATTTAGCCTTTAATCGATTTTTGGCAAAAACCACAATTTCGATCATTCGGAACACGATGAAAAAAATCGCATGGTTTTAAACTTTTGAGGGCTCTTTAAGGATACTTTAGGGTCATAAAAAAACCGAAAATTTTTTTGATCTATTCGATATTGGCAAAAGAATCCTTAGTTAAAAGAATATTCGTAAACATGGCATTTTTCACGTTTTTTAAAATCCATTTTCCTGCATAAAAAAAAATCTCGATAATAAAATAATAATGAAAGCTTCTTATAGAGAATACTTCAAAGTTTCCAAAAGCCTCTGGTTTTTTTCTGTGCGACCATTAGTCTCCGAGTAATCAGTCATCAAAGTCTAAAGTGTCATTTTTGCTTTAAACATCGATAATTCAGCGAGAAAAAATTGTACAGAGCTCTCCCACCGCTCAAATTGAAGGGGAAGAATCCAGCTAGACGATCCTTTCAATCCGATCATTTAAAAAAAGTTATTAAAGTCCGTGCAGACTGTGAAAGATGAGCAAAAATTTTGAAAATTGTTTTACTTTGGTTTTTTGATGGCTACTAAAAATTGGCGGATGTCAAAAATTGTTGAGCACAAGATCTCAAAACTACAGATTCTTCTTCTACTATATAGCAACACCAGAAGGCAATGTCACAAATAGTAGCTCACCGTTAACAGAAACCGATACATATACGACGGATCCATCTGACCCAGATTATGATTTTTAATTAATCTAATGTGTTGTATGTAATCATGTACGTGAGATAAAACAAACATTTACATATTCTACAAAATTGTTCTTCATTCTGGAATTTCAAATGTCATTGATCTAATATCAAATTCGTAATCAGCGACTCCGAAAACCCAATGGTGCAGATTTTCGGGCCGATAAAGTGATTATTTTTCCGAAATGTCCGCCATTTTGAATCTCATAATTTTGATATCAAATATGTAATCAGCGACCCCAAAAACTTAATAGTGGAAATTTTTGAATTATTATTCTCACTTTTCGACTTTTAGCCAGGGATCAGGCCGTTCTGAACCACTCTGCGGCGCAAATATATATGTGTGTGCATATATATACAGCAGGAGACACGGATTTCTGACCTTTCTCACGTGAACTGAGGATAGAAGTTATGTGTATATATATATGTGGGGCAGGGGTTGCCACGCGTAGGCCAACCCCCGTAAGGAGCGAGCCCGGACACCTCGGTGAGTAGCGACACCGCCGCGCCCGAACCGCTGACCAACCAATGTCGACTAGAGGAGGGCTCGTCTATTGGCAGTCGTGCGTACTCGTAGTCACGAGGATCTGACAAATGATTAAGATGGTACCGCGAGGGCTAGCCTGCCCACTGTCCAACCGGACGGGACTAGCCGATGTGGTTGGTTTCGCGGAGGCAGTGATTGGGCCGTATGCTGGTCAGGGTTCCTACGGGCGCCCAGCATGTGAGTGACGTTGTTATTAACTCGGGCAGCAACCTGCAGAGTTGTTAGAGTATTGGAAAGTCACTCGGCTCTACCAGTAATCGCACAGACGACCTCACTTCCGAATGTAAACTGGAAGGCCTGCATATACTTGGCGCGCTAGTCGGGCGGTATCCCGACTCCTCGCTCATGGGAGCCGTGTAGTTAAGGGTCTCTGACTACGTACTGCACGCTAAATCAAAAGGCATCTGCATTGAGACGTATAGGTACATCTCAGGTGCGAGGTTGTCCAGAGAACGTGAAGGCCAAGATTGTTGACATGCCCGGCCAATGCCTCTAAACGCGCTCGCTAGGAAGAAAATTGAAAACGAAGCGAGTGGAAATAGCTCTCGGGGGACATATTGAAATTTGAAAAGAGTCAAGTGGGGGGGAAAAGATTCTAGAAAAATCGATGAACGACCAAGACGCTTGAGACAGGGAAGCGGCAAAATAACAGTATAAAAGGGGCGTCCTCGGACTGAAAAAAGGCTTCTTTTTGGAACTCTGGCTGGCGCAGGTAGTGAAGAAGGTATCAGTACAGCCTGATAAAGGCGAGGAAAGTATCAGAGTGAGGAAAGCGCCAGCATCAAGAATAAGATAAGGAGCAAAAAGGTAGGGACTTCTCGCGATTATTGAAGGCATTAGTAGTGAATGCGCGTAAGTAGAAGCCGCAAAGGCAAGGAAAACAACCACTAAGGAAACTGCCCAAAAATAGCGAGAGGAGTTGGAGTCAGTCCCCGGATCACTGTCTTGAAGTATCTGAGCATAAGTAGTGAAAAGGACGCACTTGATTATTTCCCGATTAACGGATAACACCACTGTGACTCCCTGTTTTTTTGCCATTTTTCAAGAATTTTTTTTGTCGAAAAAAAAGAGATATTCGAAACATTTTTTTTGTTTTGTTCGTTGTTTAATGAAGATACATAAAAAAAAAAAATTCAAATTTTTCACGCCCCATGGTGACGCTGGGGAAGCTCCCGCGTCAGGTACTGTTGCCTCTGCAGAGGTTCGCGGCACGCAGCAGAACTCTCTTCAAAGTCGATCTGAAAAGAAATACCGAGTGTTTTCGTTAATAATATGATATTTTGAAGAGAAGTACATAGGGATTTGAAAAAATATTGATTTTTAAAAAATAAGCACGCTTTTGAAATTAAAGGACGAATTTCGAGCAAAATTTCTCGTCGAAAATGGGCAATAACTGTTTTTATTATTGAGATATCGAAAAAATCCTATGTACTTCTTTAGATAATCTAGTTTTATTAATGCAGTCCAACTTTAAAGTCGATCGGATAAAAATTGCTTGAGTTCTGCTGCGTGTCGCACTCAAAAAAGTGGTTTTGAGAAAAACGCGTTCAAAGTTTTAGGTTTAATAATTTATGCGATAAATAGGAAAAAAAAATGTTTACCTTTAATCAGCGATGCCGGCACCATATAGCTGGCCTTTAAGAAGCAAATCATTGTCACTAGCATCTTTTCTCGAACTTGTAGAGGCTCTTCTTGCCTCTTTTGCAGCGTCTGTGAGCGAGCGCTCCGCCGGCTCGATAAAAAATTGAAACAATTTGGGCCGATAGTTATCCCCAACGTCCCCAAAACTTTCATGAGGCATCTCAGGCCATCATAGAATAATAATACCGCGATATCAGCTGCAATATCGACGATGTTTTTGCTCCCGGACTGACACTTGGGGGCGATTGCCCAAACTAGTTTGTCGTAGCTTTCGTTGTTGTTTTGCGTGAAGCCGCCCAAACAATGCTGCAGCGAATCGTCTCTGCTCAAATTTTCAAAGACTGGCGTCATTGCCTCCAATACTTCCTCAGGAAGACGCCGCTTATGGCGATATTCAGAAATATTACCGCTTGCGACCGCTCGCGGCCACGAACACCACGACTCGGCTCCCTCAGGGCAATCGTCATGTTTTGGCTCACTATCTGTGGATATTTTATGTTTGATAGTTGCCCAAATTGCCTTCCTCATTTTTTCAATATCATCGCTGTTCCTCCGAATAGCCAAGCCGTAATATGTGCTCAACTCGTCAATAAATTTTCCGGTGAGCTTTCCTCTGCCAGACAATCCTTTTTGTTTTTTCACGATTTCGCGGAGGCGCGTCCCCTTACGTTTTTGGACATGATCGATGCATTCTTTTTTTTTATCTCGAAACCGTCGTATGGATCGCTATTCTATATTCCTGACGACCCTGAGGCGCGCAGCTGCGCGAGACCCGAGCGTCACGGAGCGCTGCACCGCTCCACAAAATATTCAATATCTCCGAAAATAATTATTTTTTCGACCTGGGTCCAACGGCATCTTAATCTTAAATGTATTTTAGATTTTTCTAGATGGTTTTCGAAAAATCGATTTTTTAAAGCCGTCACAGTGGTGTTGACCGTTAAGGACAGCGTCGGTTGGCGCAAGTAGCGAAAAGGAGCCGAGAAGGACTCCCTACCAAGGAAAGTGCCAGAGAACGCAAGAAGT